>PRKT01000028.1:1810355-1840978 GCA_003671525.1 Saccostrea glomerata
ACTGCCAATTTAAGTCCGCATACTAGTTTATTTTATAGAGATAATCAATCTTTCTTTAAATGTAATACTGTATAACTATATGTAATGGCCAAAATGAAGATTTATAAAACATTGACAAATCCAGGGAAAAAAAGTAACTTATCTATTTAAAAGATATGGACAAAATCAGATATGTCAAACACATTCAAATACATGTACGATGTATTTAAAAGTTTTAAACATAAAGCTCATCGGGTCACAATGCTCTTCACAGAAAAACTGGTCGTACAATTCATCGTAACATCAGTTCCACATTAACTTAAGGTTTCGTTTACATGAATTTGAAATAAATTTAAATTTCACATTCTGATGATGTTTGCATATTCGAACAGTGTGTACTGTACAAAAAGATTGTCCCATGTCTCTTCTTTTTCCCTCTATATACATCCCGAGGGGGATCGCAAGCTGAAATCCAAGAACAGAGAATTATACTAGCTATATACTAGTAAGTAACTCTATTCATGACCCTAGAAGGACATGTCTTGAGGATTTAAAATCTGTACTGCTTTCAAATTGATATAATTAATTCCTGTCCTGATTTCCTAAAGAGCAGTTTATGTAATGACATGGAGAAGGTTTTCATATAGCATATATATTTTTATTGAAAATTAAGGATTTTGTGCTCTCACCTAACCAAATGGGTCATTACATGTATTTATGAAAAAAAAAAAAAAAAAAAATATTCGATGACATAAAATTTTAATTTTTCTTTACCAACAAATTTTCGAGATTTTTTTTTATAATGAGTCTATTGGATGGGTCTAAATGGCAGAGATTTTAAGCACCGAATTAAAAAATTCCTGGTCTGGGTAGGGCTGTCAATCAAGAGCTTGTCGGTCCATGTTTGGATGCTGGAACTGATTGACATCTACTTACTAGTCCCTGTGTATACCCTGCACACCTTGTTTGGCACTCGTTGGGACCTTTAAATTCACTTCCGATCCTTTGATGTTTACCAAACATGGTATAGATAAACTGTATTACTATTAAAATTTTTAGCTAATTGATAATAGTATATGAATTAAATAAACCTTTAGTATTTGAAAGGATTATGATATATATTTTAATAAATATATCTTTGGTACATAAAAACTTTTTTAAATGAAATTTTGATTATTCATTTTAGGATACTTACCTAAAGTAAATGTTATTGATTAAGTTTAGAGCATCACTGTGTAAAGTAATTTAAAAAAATATTTATAAATGTTTCTAACAATATGGGGCACATATCTTCCTTTCTTACTACAGTGTATTATTCAGTTAAGAATTTACGAGCTATTTTTTTTAGCATGTTCATGGTGAGAAAGCTTTATGAAGATATATAGGTATTTATAGGATATACCTAGAATTTTTCTAATGAAATACAGTTAACACAGCTCTCTTTTCATAAAAAAAAATTAATGGGATTCTAGGGATGAATGAATCAAGTCTAATTTGGTTTTTAATGGAGTTTTTTTTTTTGGTTGTTATTGGAGATGTTTTTAGATTAACACAATATTCTAACATCTCAAATAATATTTGTTTTAATATTATATAATTATAGCCTTTTGATGAGGTCAATCCCTAAATATATAGACCTTAGAGAAAGCATATCGACCGAGCAGAAAGTTTGAGCCAAAGTCGGTATACCACCCGGTAAAAATAATAATTGAATTAATACTATTACATGTATATTATAATATTTTTTAATGGGTAGGGGTGTTTTCGAAGATAAATCAAAATACTCGATTATTAAACAAAAAATTGTCTCAAAATTCCAAATACATGTAAAGTTTGACATCTGGGTATTTCACTGTGTATTTAATTACTTCCTGTGTATAGGGATTAGGAGACAAATGACCACATGTAGACTACTAGGCATTCACACCTATACAAAATAACCCCCCCCCTCACCTGGAATTAACCACCCGATAAAAATCTCTGCCTTTAAGCCTTTGCTCAGGCGAGCTTCAAGTTTGAGGATGAGCCTTGAGCCTTGGCTTAGGCGAGCTAAGAGGTTTAAGATGGGCCTTACTACTTAGTGTTTTAATCTACTTTTTTCCTACAGGGGGCCTGTAGTTTACTGATGTTCTCACTTGTTCCTGCTGTTCTCTGCACCTTTCACTCAAGGAACTCCACAGAAAGTGAGAATACGTATTTTCCTGATATCAGTTTACTCTATCTACAAAACATGTCACTGGCATTATAACAATTTATTTTCTATTCTGGGAGGAACACTCCACTTATGGAAATTTAAGATTTTGATTATATCAGAATTTCAGCCTTCATTCACATCCACATTCAGGAAAATAGATTATTATTTTGTTCGATGTACATATTTTAAATTATATGAGTGTTAATATACGAGGGGCTATCAAAAAGTTCGTGGACTAGCGCCATAAAATTAAACCCGCTTTAGCTACATCAATGAATTTTAAAACTTTTAGTTATCATAATCTATCTATAGAATAAATCACAAATCATAATTTTTTTTTTTAATAAATTAGTAATAATTTTGTAAGCAATAGTAGGTCCATGCGGCGCAATCTTGAAAACGACGTTTTTTTTTCGACCTAAGTGTAACTAAGAAAAACTATTTTTATATGAACATTTGACATCCAAAAATCCAGTAAGTTCAGGTATATGTTATGACACTATTTTTTCATAAAATATTAAATTTTTACCTCATTCTGGAAGTTCTATGAAATTTTATCGTAAATTTTACATGGAGTATCCAAACAAATATTGCCTTGAAAATGACGTCAAAAGGGGGAGGGGTTTCTTTTTCCAACAATTTATAAAGTTTTGCCCCTTGAAAAACTTGTATACACCTAGGAAATGTTTAAACTAGCTACGGAGAAATAATTTGCATCCAAATTACTTGTCTTTTAATGCCAAAATAGTTTCAGAGAGAAAAGGGATGCCAGTTAATGTCGATTTGTAGTCAAGGGTTGAAAAATCAATCACGTCAAATAATGACGTTGATCATGTTTTTTAGCCATATTGAACTCCAAAAATCAAAATATACTGGCACAATCAAGCTAGGATCTCTCCCAATGTATAAATCCATTTGCAATAATATACGCATTGAAAGCCTTTGTTCCTGACATTGAAAAGACATATAAACAAGACGGATTGAATTACTTACTCAGCTCTAGGGAATCTCATCAAAATAAGTGTACGAGGTAGAAGACGCGGATATTGAAAAATAATGACGTTGTCGGACGTCATGAAACTAAACGGCGACGGCGCCGGGTGATCATATTATGTCTTTTTTATTTTATAATAATTTGGGAAAATTTTTTTAGTATATCTTTATTTTTTGCTGTATTATTGTTCTTATAAATTTTGTAAGCTCAGACAACATACATAGTTCTAATTTTATAGCCTCAGTCCACGAACTTTTTGATAACCCCTCGTATATGTCTTTGGTCTTAACAGTGCTTAAAGCGTATGTCACTGTATTTAATGTCATTATTCGTTAGTATAATTGTCTTCTGTTTTTTTTATAGATTGATTAACACAATATTTATTCATATTTTCAGGCTGTAACAGAGAACCATTCCAAAGGCCAAACTACTATGTCATTAATATTCATGGCTATGCATTATTGCGTCTATGCCCACCTGAAAGATATTACATACCAGAGCTATGTCGGTGCGTGCCACTGCGAGTCCCAGTTTCAGCCCCGTCTGGTAATCCCCTAACTGACAGTAAACCAGATCGGCGGTCTCCCACCACATTTCTCCCCGTCACCATCGAGGAAAGACCTCGTTTGACTACTCCACTGATCACAACAGTCAATCCCTTGGTTACAAATTCATTTGACTTATTTGGAGGGGGATTCAACCCACAAGACACCAACACAAAGTCATCAAACAACGAGAATAGAAAAACGAGTCGTCGTCTTCTGCAACACGAGTTTAAAAATATAAGATTTTCAAATCCAAATACGGGGTCTTCTAGATCTACAAAATCATCACTTACGTTTTCTTTTAAGTCTGCAAAGGCAATCACTAAGAATGAAAGACAATCACAATCTTCAACATTCAAGAAAAATAAAGGGGTTACCAAAATCCAACAAACCAGAAAGCCTTCAGAGTTAAAACAGATTCATATTACAGATCTCCATGGTATGCATAGTACATGAACAAAACGTAAATCCCTTTACAAGTTCATAGACCCAAATTTAATTCTCATTACTAGTATTTATTTCAAAAAACTTTTAGGGAAAAAAAAAGAATTTTCAAATCAACTATTTCTTTTGCAGATAAAATAGATGATAAGCTCTGCAGTCCTTACTTTACGTTCGTGTTTGATAAAACCTTTCTCTCCGTGGATAAAAGTATGCCTTCCTTCCCAACCAACATAATTCGATTTCTCGGAGAACCCGGAAGTACGGGTCAAACTTCCGCCTACTTGGATGGGGACGGGATAATTACTGTTTGGGGTATGAGTTATATCACATTTGCCGCCATATTCAAATTTTTGGTACGTTTCAAACTCTCCGAGAACTACCCGTATGAAGACAAGTTCTACAGTCTGATATCGGACGGACCCTGCAAAGACAGTACACCACAATACAGTATATCTGTTAATCCGGTGCGACGAGAAATCCACTCCTTTATGGCATTGAGAAAGGACGATGCAATGGATCTTCTTCTAACTAATGTGGTAAACTGTATTTAAATATTTTGTTGCTCAAAATCAATCATGTATTTCTCAAAAAATCAAATATTATTGGTCCAAAGTTATTCCGCATGACTTTGTTGATAAACTGTGAAAAATAAGTAAGAAGGAGAAGAATAATCATAGTTTCATCATGAATTACATGTATACGAAGTAGAAGTATCGTGGTTTTTCCCTCAATATTTTTGATAGCAAAAACTATATCAAATACTAGTAATACTTCGTCTTTAAATATATAAAAAGGATTTGAGCAACTGGATAACAGTTTCGTTACAAGCTGAAGGTGGTGGAATTGTATTGTTCACTGATAAAAGACAGACCATGGGCGATTTGGGAGGTAAAGTATTCGCCTTACTCTTGATTAAAAAAAAAGGAATCTTTCTTTGCAATTTGTTTATATTTGACAACACTGTTTAATTACTTTCAAGCTTCTGCATTTAAATCATCTTCTTGTCCAATGGAAATCGGGAAAAAGCATAAGCCGTACGAGGGTTTCGTGGGATACATAGACAAGGTTAGTATAACATAGAAATGTGTAGAAAAGTCAAAAGGATTCAGCTTATTCTGATTTGCTAATAACACCCAAAACAGGAGTACGACGTAATTTTGTTTTCCATCTATATTTTATTGTCCGCAAATATTCTTCTAGCCGATGGCTTTGATTAACCGTATGGATGTTGTTTTACGTTTTATTTGATAATTTTTAAGTCTGATTGTCTTATTCTTTAAGTATTTCACACCACATGCTACTTGTATTGAAACTGTGAGGGTAAAAATCTGAGATTTTAATTAAAATAATTCGTAACTTACTCTGCATTGCACATAATTCCACTTTTTTTCAGGTTCAGTTCCACAACTGTTTTTGAGTAGTTTTCGTCCTCGTTTGACTAATATAGGTCAAATCAAAATTTAAAGAATACAGAAAACAGAATTATAAAGAAAATTTTACCTGGTCGCTTACACATGTACACCATCATGTTTTTTTTTTATTGATATTTATGAAATAAATATGTGTGGGTTTTTTTTTACTTCATTTTTGATTTATTGTGAATAAATCACACTTTGCATTGTGCGAAACAAGGTTGAATGACTACTAGTGAATGACTTGTAAATCTTATTTACAAATTGGTTAAAGTCTGATTAAAGCCATTGCACAATAAAGTGATATCAAAGAGAAAATCTCGAACAGAGCAAACATGGATCTCCAAAACATTAGAGGTGGGAAGGGGTATCATATGGAGGACTGTGTATCCTCTTTGCCATGATCGGGAAATAACAGAAGAATGAAGGGTATGGAGATAACGAACAGTTTTCAGTATCAAAGTCCATAAAACAATACAAAATAGCAGCAGAGCAAACGCGGACCTCCTACACATCAAAGGTGGGATCAGGTGCATCGGAGGGGTGAGCATATTCGATGCGTCGGTAATGGTCTATAATTAGTATGAAAAACGTCAGTCAGCATTTGATCAAATGATAAATTGTTTTTGCTGACAATTGCATCCACCATATAACTTACGAAATGATGACTTATAATGAGACTGTTGTTATTCTTCTTTCATCAATTGCCAATTTTAGTTAGTATATTACCTCATATTTACGAATTGTTCATATGTGGAGCGTGCTTTTGGGTATCGACTGAGAGCGTAAAATATAAACCCCGTATGTAGGTGTTGAAGGTATATTGGTGCATTGTTAAAGGGAAAAAATTACCCTTACAATTAACGTCTTTTTGAAGTAAAACATCCAAATATGAAACAGATATATCGGACCCTATGGTACATGTATCTTTCAAGTTCACTTTCATATATCGCATCGACATAAGATGATAAATAATCATTGTTATTTGATTATTCTTTGTCGATACATCTAAAGTATATGTTACTCCAGCATGCTAGAGGTTCACGGCGAGATACTTTTGACTTGGCGCCGCGTAACCTCTAGCATCCATTGTAAAAATTCTCGCCGCTGAAACCCCAAGTGGAAATAAATTATTCTATGAAGAAATAAGGCTTTGTATATTAAAGTATGGTACGAAATAATAAAATACTCAATATTTACGATAAAACTTACGCATAAAACACTGTTAACCTCTCGTATTAGCAATAAATCCATTATTTTTTAAATCGAAGCAGAAATTGAAACAAGTCGTCTGTTTTAAATTCAGAAATGGAATTCAGAAAATCTGACGAAACGAAACTAGTGTAATGCAACGAAAATTTCGTTTTCTGACAAGCAATCCGCAAAATTAATGTGAAGTCAAATCGAAAGTACTTCTGGTGACAAATTGGAATAATGACAATTTTCATTAATTAACAATAATGCACACTGAATAAAATGGATTTTATTATTTCTTGTGGCTTTCATACCCCATGGAAAGACGTAGGTACCTGAAAATTACTTGTTAACAGTTTATTTCACGCATAATATGTTCCGCCCAAAATCTGAGGCGGAATGAGCTCGTTAGAAAATGACCTTCGGATGTAAGAGTCCGAGGTATATAAGGAGCGAAGGGACGTTAACCGAGGCTCTTACTTGTAGGAGTAAAGTATATGTCACATTTGCATTGCAACACTGTGGCCCGGAAAAATACCAAACACTATTGACATTGTCATAACATCCATATGAAAAGGCTGTTGAAGTCCATTTGATAAATACTTATTGAAACGATATATGAAAAATACAAATGCTGAGCATATAAAATACAGACCTCCAAATATCAGAGATGAGTTTAGCTGCCAGTGTGCTCCTTGCCATAATTGGGAAGATGTATAAATCTGTAGAAATTTCAGTGTGTAAAATAATGGTCAGACATTAAGTATGAAAGTTTCCTCAAAATTTGACTTAATGATTGGTCGTATTTGCTGACAAGGTCAATGTATCGGCCGAAGGACATGCGAACTGATGACTTGGTCGACAATGAGTGCTGATTTCTCCTTGGTAACTGTTAATTCTCACTTCTAATGTTTACTGAAAAGTTTAAATAACCGAACCTTCAATTTTTAATGCTTAATTTGACAATTGAGTATGATAAATGATGACCTTTATCTCTCATTTACCATTGTCTTTGGTCGACTAGATCAGTTGAGAAGCAATATAATATTATGTTGAAATTAGCAAAACTAAATAGTAAAGAATGGATCAAATATCATGTGATGTGATTTTGATATCAATAATTATTCTTTAATTAAGACAAAATTTCCATACATGACGATGGAATATTGACGTCTGAGTTACACAATATGTTAATGCATAAGTCGTAGAAAAATTATTTCAGAGTCAATAAACGTCCAAGATTAGGTAGTATTATATTTCTGATACTGCAAATTTAGGGTAAGTTATAAAACTCTCCCGAAAGGTAAAGTAAGGTATCCAATGATAATTTAATTCTAAGCTTGTTAGTTCGTAACTACTATAAACACTGAAATTAACATACTGATGTTTATAACTGGAGTAATGAATCAAATTAAAAGCAATACAATAAAAATATACTGTATCCTTTATCATAAGATGAGTGCATGCTGAATCACAGTGCTAGTTAACGTTTTGATCTTCACATTAAAAATTATTATACAAAACGAAATCAGTTATTACCAAATATACCAGGCATAGAAGGTACCATTTGTACAAAATTACTCAAATAAAATTTGCGTCTATAATTTTTATACAGAATGTTTCAAAAGAACGTGAGCTTACAGTTTCAAAGATACGCTGAGGATAACGAACGGTGATTAAACCTAGAAAGCCATACCACATCGTAAAAGGGCAAACATAGGGTATTGGAAATTCCACAGGTGGGATCAAGTACATGGGAGGAATTCTTAATTATGCTACATGTATATTGTTCATCAAAAATTTTTAAAATGTCTGTGATCAATTTACCCTTTGTTTTGCACTCCTTAAGGGTTTCGAATATGAATACAAGGCCATGAAATATAACATTGTTCACTACAAGAAAATTCAAGCTTTTGAAAGCCATGTAAAGATTGGTTTTGCGCTCTTAAAGGGACATGGGCACAGTTTGAGCTAATTTTTAAAAAACAAATTTTAACGTTTAAAATTCCTAATTAAGGCAATTCAAATGATCAGCAAAAATGTGAACATCATTTGTTGATTTACATTACAGAACTTAATTTTTTTTTCATAATGTAAACAAGCTCGTGTCTTGTTTTTTGCTTACATATAGAAAATATCATATTTATAACAAAAAAATTCAGTTAATCACTAGAAACTGTCTAAGGGTATTAAGAATTACGTTCTCTATTGAAAAATCTGCGTTGAACGAACATATCTTCGTATATCTAACCTATGTAAATAAAACATGACACGGACCTTGTTTACATAACAAAGGTTTGGAGCTTCTTGCTCCGTCTTGTATCAAGACAACTGAAATTCAAACTTTTGATAACCAATAAAAATAAGTATTCCCAAACAAAAAAAAATGCGGGAAACTTAATTAATTTTCAGCCGAAACTGCCAGGTGTCTATATCCCTTTCATCTTCTTAGTGGTTCTAAGACATAGACAGAAGAACGCCATACATTCATGGATGTATTCGTCAGGTAGCAATTTCTCCTTCAGGTGTTGTAAATAGTTAATTATCAGGCAAACACCCTTATTTAGATTAATAGATTAAAACATTCACAAAGTTTGTTAGATGTGAGAAAAATTACTTCTACTTTTTTTTCCGTGATTGAATATGAAGATGAATTTTCAGACTTTCTGGAACGCGGCGCGTATTACTTTCTCTAATCCATGGAAATATTAATAGGGTTCAGAAATAAGAATACTAGGTAATAAAAATTTCTAGAAGTCAGCATTATACCTTTACCTACAATAATCCTAGACAGAAATGCTTAATATTCAAATTTAATCTGAAAATCAATAATTAACACTAGACATTCAGATCTTAAATTTGATGATGTATCGGTAATTGAATAAAACGATATGTACTACATATTTACATCATAACATGATGAACCATAATCATATATATAATCAATCATGTATTCTTAGATTATATAAAAAGTATGAGTACAGTCGTTTGACCAGTTCCGAATAATTATTAATTTAAGAACTGATAATTAATACATGCAAAGGTGAAAAAAATAAATTGATACCTATGGTAAGAAGGCTCATTTGTGAGTGTTTGAATTATGCGAAGTTTTGATTTTTTGCCATCAGTTCGGTTTCGTTATCGTACTTGAAAGAGTCGACATTCTTTTACAATGCACAGAATCTGAATCACCGCGACGCGTAAGTCTGCAGAAAAACCTCTGTAGAGACATCAATTTTTCACATAAAACAACATTCTAGGTATCAAAAGTAAGTTTGATATGTACTCTAACAAATACTAAAAACTTGTTTAAAATAAATATTTAGAACACTGGAAGATATCGGAATATTTTCGTGTTGTCATTTTACTAGTTCGGAATACCCATTTTAAACACTAGTATCTATTCATTCCTCGTTGTTTTCTTCATTGTAAACGTGATTTATGATACTTCATAATACTTGAAAAGCAGAAGGAAGGGGTATATAGTGATGTTATATTTGTCCATCCATCCATCTGTATGTCCATTTGTCTAGCTGTCCGTCTGATACGCTTTGGGTTACCCATTTCTTATCCACAACTCCTCTTATACCACTGAATGAAATTTAATGAGGCTTCACAGAATTTAATGAGGCTTCACAGAATCTTGTTCAATAGTGCCAAACTACACCTTCTCTTTTTTTTTTGATCTGGCACATAATTTGGGCTCCCTTAGCAATTCATGGATACTGCCATTCTTTCCAATATTGATGGTTATATCCATCTCAAATCCACAATTCCTCCATTCCACTGAATAAGATTTAATGATACTTTCATAGATTCTTTATTACATTGTGCCATTGTTCATGTGATCTTTTACTTTACTTTTTGATTTGATACTTATTTCAGTCTCTCAGAGCAAAACATGGTAATAATTGTAATAATATGTACATCATTGCATGACGGAGACAGACCTCCCTTTGTATTATATCTCATAAAAGATTACCAATACCGATGAAGACCTCCGCGTGAAATTATGATCTCGTAAACGGCAATAGTTGTTTTCTTTAATTTACCAAAAATTAAAAATGAAAATTGGCTGAAAGCTTAAGTTGATATATCTAGAAGGACAAGTTAAGAATATAGTCATGTTTGGCTAAGATCAGGCAAGTGTAGGTTAAGCTCAGTATTTAAATGGAATCCCTTAAAGGATTTTTCTCACGCATATAAATTTCTTAAAAATCAAACACTTTTATATTCTTGAACCACATATTCATGAAAAACATAATTATTGTATTTCACAAATCATTTCAACAGATATAAGTATTGTTGAAAATGTATTTATATTAAAGGTGGGTGCAATTATTGAAATATTAAAACTTTTTTATTATTCATTCTTTTTTTAAAAGATTATTTTTTTTTGCTAATGACTTCTGTCAATGACCATGAGCTATCCGAAAAATGGAACCATTTGCGCATACATCGCCACACAATTTCTATTTTCAATGCACCAACATTTTCATGTAAATTTACTGTATCAGGCAAAGTATATTCTAGTACTTAATCATAGATTGCCCGGACTGTCTTATCATGGTAAAATTATATTTATGATGTTCAATAATCGTTTTGTGATGTTCTTTTATCATTATGTCATATGTATTTCTCTCATTATGTAATGTTCGTTTGTCATTTTGTGAATATATGTGATGTGTGTTTTTAGGTCAACTCAGGTGACCTATTGCTATCTGCTTTCGTCCGCCGTCGTGTGTGAGCGTCGTTCGTCGTGTGTTAACATTTGAACATTTTCAGATTCTTCACAACAACCACTCGATTAATATCAACCAATTTTGGCATGATTGATTGATTGTATATTGTTTAACATCCCTCTCTTTCACTCATGTGGAGATGTCACCGCATGCCGGTGAAGGGCTTCAAATTTTGACCTATACTCGGCACTCAGGGCCATTGAGCAGTGAGGGCTCTTTATCGTGCCAACGCCTACCATGACTCGGGACCTACGATTTTAAAGTCATATCCAAAAGACCCGTGACTTTCACTTCTAGTGCCGAGCGCTTGGCGAAGGAACAGTCACTACCTATGAAGCATATATGGGTGAAAGGAAACAAAAATTAGAAATATCATGGTCCCTGTCCAGTAGGGCCTGAGGGGTAGGGCCAAAACCATTGAAATTTATGTAATCTTTACAAATATTCTTCTTTATTTCTGGACATCAAGCAGTCAAATTGTTGGCAGGATTGTAATCAGCATTGAGTCCTCTTCTAATATTGTGAAATTCATGGCCACAGGGTCAGAGTGGGGCTCAAATGATTGTATAGAGAAAATGCATGAATTCTTTGAAATTCTTATGGCAATGATCTAAGTACATATTAATTTTATGATGAAAAAAGGTGCCTTTTCCAACATAGTTCATTTTAGGGCCCTTGAATCACGGGTATTTGAAGGGGTGGGGGGTTAAAAGTCTAAAGATAAATCAATGCTTTGAAATCTGTTATTTGGTATTAGTCAACCATTTATAATGAAATAATTGTATCTATCTTAAAATTTCCGAAAATTTAAAATATGTGATTCCAGGGTCAGTAGTTCCAGTGGGGTAGGGTGCACAATTGGTTATAAATTGGAAATGCATTTTCCTTTCATTACTCTGATCTACCTCTACGTTTCAAGTAACCAAAGTAAGCATGCTAAATGTATAGTTATGATATGCAATGGTGTCTCTTTCAAAATTGTGAATTTCATGGCCTCTGGTTTAAAAAACCGAACCAAATTCAATTGTTTGAAAGTTGTTACATCATACTCAGGTGACCTATAAGGTCCGTGAGTCTCTTTTTTTACGATATTATTAGTACAAATAGTTGATTCACTCTAAACCCAGCTATTATAAATTTAAAAACGTCAATAATTTTAATTCATCAAAAATAACACATTTTGCATGGCGACAATACATCGCAATTTCTTGGAATTTCACAAGAAATTTGCTTTTAATATCAAATTTCCATTGTAATCGTCGATTAAAGGTGGTTATAAAGCTTTATCTAATGTAATTCCTTTCTTGTTTTTGTTTTGTTATTCTTTATATATAACAACATTTTCAAAGTTCACATCAAAACCTATCCTGTTTTAAACGGTTTCAGGTAACCGAGAGTATCAAATTAAAATAATTTGGACAAAATAGCAAATAGATTGCTTTTATCTAAAAAGTTTACCGTTCATGTTATAGATACTCTAATAATAATAGATAGAACATGAAAAAAATACAAAGGATTCAATAAATTATTCAATTCAGCTAGAGGTGTATTCTATATATGTTTTATGATGGATTCTTAATATTCTTCATATGGATTTTAAAAATGTATGAAATTTTTCACAGATTTAAAAAGACGGTATCACTATGATAATCATTTAAATGAATTATGATCTATATATCAATAGAGCAAGGTCACGTCAAGATCAAGAATGTTGACATTTGTAATTAGAAAAATTGCCAACAATTTGATGCATTCATCCAAATATATATAGGCTATATATACTCAAAATTTGATAAGAATCACTAGGTTATATATGTGTAATTTACCACTAACATAACAACAGACTAAAATTTAACTCAGAAATGTGTTTACTCAGGTTATGAATGGGTATAAATGAACAACATGAACTTTTATCAATAAGGAATGCTTGAAATCTGATTACAATAGCAAAAGGCATTTCATTACAAAAAGTTTAAAGCAAACCAGAGAAAAAAATTACAGTTTTGGGGGAAAGTCCATCATTACACTTAGTCGCTGAAGTGTCAATACCGGGTATGGCCTGCCCTTGCATCAATGACGGCTTGACAACGTTGAGCCATGCTGTCAATAAGCGACCGGATGTTTCCAATGAGAATGTTGTTCCACTCTTCAATGAAGGCGTTTCAAAGCTCTGCCAAAGTCGTGGGTTGTGTTCTACGGCGTGAAAGGGCAACTTGCAATATGTTCCATACATGCTCAATCGAGTTCAAGTCCAGCGGTCGCGCTGGCCAGTCCATACGGACAATTGTCTCCTGCTGAAGGTATTGCTCCACCACCCTGGCGCGATGTGGACGGGCGTTATCATCCATCATGGTGAACTCAGGGCCAACAGCAGCAGCTTAGGGTCTGACGTAAACATCGATGATCTCATCCCGGTACCGCACCCCAGTCATTATTCCACTCTCCAGGAAGACCATTTTGTGGCTCTTCAGGCACGACGTCACCCCTTCTGGACAGCAACCAGCCTACGTAACGACCTCCTGAACGCCTCGGGGGTGAATGCCATCAGGATGAACTCAGGGCCAACAGCAGCAGCGTAGGGTCTGACGTAAACATCGAGGATCTCATCCCGTTACCTCACCCCAGTCATTGTTCCTCTCTCCAGGAAGACCATTTTGTGGCTCTTCAGGCACGACGCCACCCCTTCTGGACAGCAACCAGCCTGCGTAACGACCTCCTGAACGCCTCGCGGGTGAATGTGTCGACTCATACGATACGGAATCGGCTTCACACTGCAGGGCTCAACTCGAGAAGGCCATGTGTTCGAATCCCTCTGACTGTGCGACACCGGCAGGAGAGATTGGACTGGGCTGAAGATCATGTCTTTTGAACACAGAACGATTGGGTTCCAGTTCTGTTCACCGATGAGTCCAGGTATTGTTTGGACTTTACAGACAGGAGACACCTAGTGTGGCGACGACGACGTGAACGTTTTCATGATACCTACATCAGTGAACATGACCGTTATGGTGGTGGTTCCATCATGGTCTGGGGTGGAATCAGCAGGGATGGAAGAACAGATCTTCATGTCCTGGAGAGAGGAACAATGACAGGGGTGCGGCAACGGGATGAGATCCTAGATGTTTACGTCAGACCCTACGCTGCTGCTGTTGGCCCTGAGTTCATCCTGATGGATGATAACGCCCGTCCACATCGTGCCAGGGTGGTGGAGCAGTACCTTCAGCAGGAGACAATTGTCCGTATGGACTGGCCAGCGCGCTCGCCGGACTTGAACTCGATTGAGCATGTATGGAACATGCTGCAAGTTGCCCTTTCACGCCGTAGAACACAACACACGACTTTGGCAGAGCTTGGAAACACCCTCATTGAAGAGTGGAACAACATTCCTATTGGAAACATCCGGTCGCTTATTGACAGCATGGCTCGACGTTGTCAAGCCGTCATTGATGCAAGGGCAGGCCATACCCGATTATAATATATTATACCTGAATTGTTTGAGGTTTCCCTTTTACTGATCACGACAAGGAGCACGCTTTTGCGTTTGCCAAATTATGACAAGGAGCACATGGCGGAAGTTACCTGTGGACAGGGGAATGCTTACTCCTCCATGACACCTGATCACACTTCTCATGTTTTAGAGGTCCCTGTTTGCTCTGCTCCATATTTGTATTGTTTCAAAAGCACCTTTGAGCTTATGCTGTTCGCTATTACAATTCACGCAAACGTTTGTGATAGGTTAACCAGGAGTATAAAAGTCAAATATCATGATGTTTGATAAAAAAAAATCCGGAAAACTGACAGTTTTATCATAAAATGTTATCAGAGTTGCTTCAGGGATATGATGAGTTGATTAGCTTATGTGAAAATTTTAATAAGCCTAGGAAAATTATTAGAGAAACCGACTACATCGACCTGATGAACGATGGTCATCACCATGGTTCTACAAAGAGCTATAGCTGCCTTACCGACGACACGGCCGACTCAAGTATTTAACAGGTCGGAGATAATACTCGAAATCGGGTATTATCCGTGAAATCGCGTATAATACTCGATATTAGGGTATCGTTGAATCCGCGAAATCGGGTATAGGAGGTGTAATCACCTAATAAAACTTAAACAATGGGATGGCGCATGTTGCCGAGTTAACTTTCATCTAGATACACATGTTTTCTAAAGGTATCACTAGCCAAGTAAGAATTTGGGCGCGACAAGTATGTAAATAAACAGTTGTGAAAACGTTTTATTGATTGTTTGTGTGTTTTTATTCCAATTTAATCAATTATATAGTAGGTTAGGTAATAAAACACTTATTCAATGACTACTCGGTGAAACAGTCAAACTGTTGTCCCTCGGTAGTGGGGGAGACCTGGGAAACTGTTGCCCTCGGCCTTTGGCCTCGGGCAACAGTTTCCCAGGTTTCCCCCACTACCTCGGGACAACATTTTGACTGTTTACCTCGTAGTCATTAAATAAGTGTATACTGTTCGCTATTACAATTCACGCAAACGTTTGTGGTAGGTTAACCAGGAGTATAAAAGTCAAATATCATGATGTTTTATGAAAAAATTTGGAAACTGACAGTTTTCCGAATTAAATGTTGTCAGAATTGCTTCAGGGATATGATAAGTTGATTAGCTTATGTGAAAATTTTAATAAGCCTAGGAAGATTATTAGAGAAACCGACTACATCGACCAGATGAACTCAAGTATTTAAAAGGAAATCACCTGTTTCTATTTATAGGTACATGTACCTTTTCAATTCAAGATCAAACTACATGTACATGTACATTTATGTAATCATTTGTGGACCAGAGTTATATTTTCATGGTTGCAAGTTTGTTACATGACAATCATTTTTCTTGTTCAATACTCATATTCTAAACAAGATTTTTAGAAAATTCTAAAAATAAAACAAGTTAGCAGCTATGACTTTAGGTCATTAAAATAGTTTAGGACTGTTTTAATTTTTTACCGAGATACTTTCAAGGTGTTATGTTGTATTATATATTTCTTACATTATTTATACATGTAAATGTGTATTATAAAAAAAAAAAAAAAAGAAAACATTGGAAAAAATGCACAGAGAGAAGAAAATAAAAGCATAGATAAGAAACATACACTGTGAGACTCGAACTCACAATCATTATGTCTATAATCCAGCAATCATACCACTACGCCACGAAGTCAATGTAATCGGATGGACAAAATTAAGACAGATTGTTGAATCTTCAAATAATTTTGAGAAGAAAAATTAATACATAATTTCAACATTTTCAATCTGAAGACCACCTTTAACCAAAATTATCTAAATGTAATGAAGTGCAGTCATATCCAAATAAAATTATTCAGAAGTTGTTTTTCTGGTTAAGGGTGGTCTTTTGCTACGGTTTGTCATTGTTTAGGGGATACCTCAGTATTTACTATATTCTCCATATAAACTAAACGATTTTATATCTATCATATGAGGGAACTATTAATATTCGAATATATTTTTGTGTGATTTGCTTTAAGTCATGTATAAACTAACGTTGTATGACAAAATTTCGATTAAATAATGTATTTAAAAAATAACTACATGTACTAGAGTAGGCGAAAGTGACTATCAAATGCGCTATGGCTCTTTTTTCAGTTATCCTCATGACTGTTTTGTAACAAATGATATTAGAATGTTAGTATTCAATACATGTAGGTCAATATGCTTGATTTCTATGTTAAAAAAATATGTAAGGCAACATTTCAAGAGTATAATTATATGGAAGTATAATATTGACATACAACCATTTCCTTCTTTCTCTGACATAATTAGTTTTTCCGACACCTTACAAGTCCTTCTGTTTATTATCTCTATAAATAGATATAAAATCTTGTTTTTTATTTATTACATCACATTCATCATGTCTCACGCGAGATAGGTTTCATTAATTTCCGTTATTTTTTTTTAGGAAATGCAATTTTTATATTACCAAATTTTATGGGTTTTTGAACTCATCACTCATCCTCCCTTTCTTCACCTTTGGAACTAGAACCAAGGAATCAATTTTTTTGGTAATCTTTATCAAAATCGAAGCAAACTCTCAAAATTAGACACTGTATGATCAACTCAACACTCTAAGAATGGTCAAGAACAGGAATCTTCGGCAAATAAATTTGAGTGACTTAAAAATGAAGTTTCTGAATATGTAGTTTACTCATATATTATAAAGTTGAAAATGTCTCAGTTTGGATTGAGAAGCATTTCTATGGAGTTAAGATGGAAAGGCAAATCCGAGCACTAATGTGATCTAACAAGGCTTAAATAAGTCTTGACGACAGCGGTTTGCAAAATACACAATTTTTTTTTTTCAAGATTTGAAGATGTTACTCTTCAATAATTTTTTTGATTTAGAATACAAGAAGAAACAAACTGATAGAAATCATATGTTCAAATCAATAAGATCAGAAATACCGACAGTATACACACGTGTATGCGACATTTAAAGGACCAGACGGATAAAAATGTCAAAAACAATATCTTTGTTCTCTGTGGGGGACATATTAGGATGTTAATTACTCAGTACTGTTTCCTTCGTTTACAAATGAAAATACAAAACTACCGATTGATGCTGGAAGGTGCTTATCATTCCAAAAAAGAGTCAAATTTGATAATTTAATAAATAAGTGCTTTGAAATTTGGGGTGAAAGTCCTTACTTTGTATTTCATTGTACTGAATGTACCAATTAATTTTTCAAGAGTTTGGTTTTAACCCAAAATTTTTAAATAATTCCAACTGATTGAATTGAAATTTTAATTAATTTTGCATATAAATTACATATGCTTTTAAGAACTAAGAGAGTCGGCTCTGTTGATTAATTCCTCTGTGCTATCCCTTTTTCAGACAAGGAATACCCTTAAACATGCTTTATTGTTTCTCTGTGTACATTACTGCAAATTGTAAATTGTGTATCTTTGATGTTTTACTAGTTATATTAAATTTATGAGAATAAAGTTCTTCATTGTCATTATCAAAGAATGGCAATTTATTATCTTCATAGTTAATTTTGATTAATAATAATTTATCAAAATTACTTTTCAATTAAAAACATTGATCATATTTCAAATAAAATTTAAAATATGAATACCACATGAAAATTATTATGTTTGATGAAATGGTTAGGAAAATTAACGAGTTTATCACGCTAGGTTGTTAGACTTGCTAAAGAGATAATAAGCTGATTAACTTTTATGAAAATTTTAATGATTCTGGTGCCAAAATAGGAAACTGACTCTATTGTGCAGAAGAACAAAGGTCATAGAACACTGTCTGTGACATTAATTCCAGACACGACAGTGTCCAGACGATTTACTACCCTTTCTAATTGTGATGTCGAAAAATAAATTATACATGAAGCACTTGATGGGTTTACTTAGCAGTATCGCGACGTCTTGAGCTCCTAAACATCTTTCTTTTTTTATTTAAAGATACCCGATCTCAATCATGACAAGGAGCACTCAATGGGTGTGATTGGTCGGCATGCTCACTCCTCCATGGAACCTGATCCCACCTCTGATGTATTGGAGGTCGGTATTTCCTCTGCTCTTATTTTGTATTATTTAAAGGGCTTTTGAGTTTGAATACTGTTCTTTATCTCCATATATTCCATACATGCACGAATCCTACAAGCCGGAATCCCATTGGAGAATGGTTTGATTTTTAGTCCTAACAACTATCCCACCTTTCTCTCATGGGAGAAAAAGTGACAGAAGGGATATTTTCTCCCATTGAGATTCTTTCTTCAACTAGTTTGTTCAAATGGGATAAAACTTATGGATATTGACAATGAGTCATTTTCTCCCATACATTGTTACACATAGGATATACCCCTTAAATTATGAAGAGTGGGATATCTTTATTATAATATAAGGGTTAAATCCCATGACATTTAGGACTTCATATCTTTAAAAATTAGAGGTTTATGAGTTCAAAATGATACCATGAGACACCGCTTAAGAAATCCATATGAAACTTCAATAAGCAAACCATATTGCTTAGTATGGTAGTAGTGGAATGATGCTATATTGAGATATTTTACTCGCAAGCTCATGCATTTTTACACCCAATTCGTGCTAATATTCAACAATTTAAGTTCGATAACCCTATACGATTTGCAAACAATATCATTAGAACAACCATATTATTTACAAAATATAGGCCGATTTTAAATGAAGTTGCTCAATTCCCTGTAACATCAACTTGTCTATCAGTGTCATGCCTAAAAAATATCGTCCTCGGAGCATGTTCTTGAGTAAAGAATAAGATGAAACACCATATTTAGGTGATCCAACAGAATCTTGTTACATAAATACAAAAATTGACGACAGAGAAGCTGAATTAAGTAAACGCGTTTGTCGTACAATTTACTTGCTAACTGGCTATTTCTGTGGTGTGTTTTTTCCCAAGTACACTTGTTTGTTGAAAGCAATTTATAATCTTGCTGTAATTTTTCACGTCTTGAGCTATACAATTTTAATGTGTTATCTCCTAAATACTCAGTCAACTTATCTAATTTGTCCGAGTTATCACAATATCAAGCTCACAAATGAATTAAAGTAACTAATTAAATGACAATATGTCGTCAACATATGGTAATGTCGAGTTAAAGGCACCATAAAGTGAATAATTCCTTATTAGAAGAGTTTAATTAATTCTGCTCCATATGAACATAAAAGCAAGTTGACTTATTAAGGTGCACAATTAGTGCCCATCAGAATTCAAACAGATTGATGGGAAACCTGGTCTCCCAAGATTCCCTTGAGGTGATTTTCACAAAAAAATATTGTTTTATGACAAATCACAAGATACAAGTATTTCTGACTTATGTTTTCATTTAAACCAGAAGTCTCTGTCGAGACTGTAGCTCTACTGGTTTGTACTTGTAATAAAGGAAGAGAAAATAGCTAGATAAATACCGGTAAGTCTGAGAGCTTAATGAAATTGTGAATTTATTAATAGTTCATTTTCTTTTAACAATAACAATTAATTCACTGATAGTACTATTAATAATAATTGTCATGTCTCTCACAATTCTAAAGGTATAGTTTGTATGTCTGCCATTGTATTATGCATTTCACATCAAAATTAAAAATAAGACACATGTTACAACAAGTGATGTTCCCAGGGGGTCCAGGTTTTGCCCTTTTCATGATTTGTTTTTAATGGACTTATGAGATTGATCAGTGTTTGTTACGTCACCTTTTACATAGAAAAAAAGACAATTAAAGCCTGTTTACTACATAAATGCATATTATTAAATCTTCAGATGAAAATTGACATTGAAAAAAAAATTATGTCATTAATTTGTTAATTAAATGAAGCATAGTTTCTGAAAGTTTTTAAACCATGGGGCCTGTCTTAAAAAAAGAACTTATGACTAAAACCAAAAACTTAGGTTGATTGTAAAGGTTGGTAAAATTAATAATTATTTCAAAAATTGCTACTACGTCTTATTCGATTCTTTTTAAAAATATTAAAACCATTTTAAAATTAATGTAAAATAAAAATACTAAGTTGAAATATTGGTCATGGGCATAAGTTCTTTCATAAAACAGGCCCTAGGGCTCCATGAAACGGATTAAAGGTGCTCTATCAACAGAAGTATTGGTCACCTGCAATCAGATCTGACTGACTGCTATATATACTAGTGCCAATTTGGGAACTGTTACCAATTTTATGCTTCGTTTTGAGCAAAGTATGGGCTGCTATGTTTCTTTATTATGAGTATAGTTCTGACACAGTTGGGAGAACGACAGATGCAGGGATGAATTCACTGTTTTCTTTATGTATGTAACCTCCAAATTTTTTAATGTTTAGCAGATAAAGACAGACATTGATCGGATGCACATCTTCAGGCAAAATGAATGGAACATGTAACATGGATTTCTTATGACACATAATTCTTACAAGACAAGAACGTAGCACCAAATTATACTATAATGTTTCACAAGCAAAGACAAATGTACAATAGCTGTTTCCACAGCCTTGCTGGGAAAATAAGCCTTGACAATAATTAAAGGAATCACAGAGAAAAGTTAGAGGGGTCACACAGTACTCTCTGTGCTGATTAATCTCTCCCGGGGAGGACTAGAGACCGTATCTGTGGAGGAGACTTGCTCTCCAGTTTTTATCCTCCTTCTAACACTTTGATCCATGCTGTGCTCTGACACCTCTTCTACTCCTGACTCCCGATTTTCCTCCTCCTGTTTTGACAATGTAGAGAGATCACTTTCTTTCATACTGGAATTACTGTTTGAACTACTTTCCTGTTTTTCCTCTAAAATGTCTGAGTGAAGGTCTATTTTCTTGTGTCGTGATAGAGGTAACTCCATCACAGAGTCACATTTTCTTAGCTCTGACTCTGCAGCACACTTTTCATGTATATTGGGAATTGACTGCGATAAGTTAGACTCCATACACAGGGGAGCTTTTGATTTCTTACTGCCTATGGAGGCCTTTTGATACACTTGGTCAAATTTATCAAGGGAATGTTGGTCTATAGTATAGTGCTGTTTGTAAAACTTTTGTTTTTCTTCCATTTCCATTTTTTCTTTCTCCTCTATGAGTGTGTAGGCCTTGCCCAATAAAACAATGCTGATGAAAACCTTAAACGTCATCAAACTGCAAAACGTGACAAAAAACGTGATCATGTTAATACATGTATGTAATATATCATCGGAAGATGTCATTAATTAGGAAAAATTACTGCTTGTTTTAATATTCTCAAGGATTAATAATTATAAAGATCATTATCATTTATGCAATCATTAGCGGCATAAATATTCTTTAAGGTTCAACATCCCTTTAGTTCAGACATATAAAATTTCTTTTTAAATACCATATATGCAGAATTCATTGAAAAAATTGAATATCTCTATTTCTTGCCATCAAAAAGTCACTAAAATAACTTCTCCCTACATTTACTGTAAAATCAGGAAATTTTAGCGGGGATTAAATTTAGTTGTTAACATTTTTCAGCGAAATTAAATCCCATTCAAAATTTTTACATTACTATATATTGAATAAGTTTAGTTATGAAACAAGAAAATTAAATGCCCAGGAAGCCATTTTAGGTAACAAATCAACAAAATTTGATCCCCACAAAAATTTGTGTTTATGAAGTACTGTGAAATCACTAATTTTTGTGGGGGTTTAATTTCTGTGGTTTTCAAGGTATGAAGAATCTCACCATTTATGTCCACCATGAAATAAAATTTTTCCCATACATTACAACTGAACAATTTTTCAACCACGAAATCAAATCCTAATGAACCAATATATTTTCCTCAAACCATGAAAATTTGACCCCATGAAAATATGTGATTTTACAGTATATACATGTACCAAATCTGAAAGACAAATAAATATAACTTTTTTTGTCTCTGGCTAAAAAATTGTACTTATATGCTTAAAATAATTCTGTTTAAAAAAACTGAATTACGGTTAAAATGCAAAATCTAGCAAACTTAAATACATTTTGCAGTGCAAAAATTCACTAAAATCACCATCTTACTAGATATTTTAAGGGAACAATAGTTATTAATGCTATCCAAGGATTATATAATCAAAACAACATTCATCACAAGAAGACCTTCCAGTATCAAGAAAATGATACTAGAAACAGACATCACAGATAAAAATGATTTCACAATTATGTACCACTGCTTTCATTGTATGTCAGAACAAACCACATAATTTATATCAAACTTGTATAGAATTATATATCAACACTTATCATTCATATGTGGAAAAATGCACAAATAAACAAACAAATCAAGCAGGAATTTTTCTGTTTTATTTTTGTGGTCATTGAAGAGACTTGTGATCAATATAAAATCAATGAACTCCAGCAAAGAGATTCTTCAATCATTAGAATAAAAGTTGGTGAAGCAAAGGACAAATGTTAATACTTGCTACATACCATAGATACAGTAGAACCAGGATCCCTGCCCCTGTGTATCCCGACACCTTGAATGACTTTGTACAAATCCTCAGTAGAAGGACAGCCAGTGGTATAGGAGTAAAACCCATCCTCCTGGATACCAAGTCAGAATAGTCTATGAATGCCTAGGATAACAAAAAGGAAGAATTACATTCATACTTTCCTTCATGGATAGGAAGTATTTAGTATAGATTTTTTGACTAACTGTGAGTAGGATGATTTTTCTAACAGAAAATGGAGATAAAAATAAAATTTAAGCACACCTTGCATATCTACAGGGACTCTGACATATTTGAGAAGAATATCAATAGAATACATGCATGAAATAAATGATCATCTGAGGCCAATATCAGTTTTCTGAAGACAATATACTGTATATATGGTTATTTTCTTTCCACTTTATTTACACCCTTAAAAACTTGCAAACAGTTTTGCCCCATTTTAAATTCACCCAGTCACAGTTTTGTTTAAGAAATTATATTGAATTCTTTGAATTCATCCCTTTTTAAATTTGCCCAACCAATATTAGATTGAAAGGGGCAGATATAAAACGGGGGCAAATTATTTCCCTGTATACAGTATCAGCTTATTACCCTGCTTTGTCTATTGGCCACCATGTCCTCAGCCAGTCGGATGGAGAAGGAATGGTAAACCTAAAGGATATAAAGCACAAAGGCATCATCAGATACTCCCAAAACTAGGCTTTTATTTCAAGGCAATATTGTGTAGTGCAAAAGAAAAATTCTTATTGTCAGCTACAGCCTATTCTGAAATAAAAACTACCACCTTTTGTTATTTAGAAATCATTGAGGTATATAAAAATTGTGGCGGAGAAGTGAATTTGATATTTTATCACAAAAGAAAGAATCAGGGCTAATGTTCCTGAAAATTAAAATATTAAATATTTATTCATTTCTTGACATTATGAAATTGCAATCAAAAATTTATGAAAAACATTGATATCATTTATATAAGATTACTATTTCATTTCAGTACAAATACACAATTTCAAAATAAATATATGTTATTCCATGCACAACTGAATGTATGTTAGTTTGAAAAATTGAGACAGGAATTTCACGTCTCTCACATGTATTCTTGTGAGACAAGTTGTGAACAATGTACCGGTAATTGTTAAAAAAACATAACTTGAAAAAAAAAATTGAAAATGATATAGAACATGATGAATCCAGTATACCCCTTTACTTCTTTTTTGGAATGGGGGTGGCAAAGCCTTTTAAAGAAGATAAATTTTAACAACTTACATCTGCAGATATTTCATTGAACTTGAGAATAAAGGCATGCTTCATCCAGTCCACCAAAATCTCGGCAACAAACACCAGTACTGCATCAGGAAGGATAACCCAAACATGTTCTATAGAAATGAAAAACACATCATCATCTTAAATACATCAAGATACTACTGGCTGATAATCTAGCTCTTATCCCCATATTGGACACAAAATGACAGTTATACTCATTTGAAGTTTAACTACAAAAACTTGAGAGATAGTTACTGTTACACAAGGAAGAACAAACTTGTTATCTCAAAACTCACAGGACTGAAAAAAACTTTTGAGATATTTTGTGATCTGAGATATCAAGGGCAAAATTCATAACTCCCTTCAATATATCTATGATATTTCAGATATCAATGGTTATGAAATTGCACTTTCAAAACTTCATTTCTTAAACAGAGAATCTCAATTTATTGATTAAAATTATATTACAAATTAAAAACCAAGAATAAGGTAAAAAGTTAAATCAAATATATACTGACGTGGGTCCCATGAAAACTCAGTCATGTTTCTGACGAAGACTATCCCCAGTAATACAATATACAGAAATCTCTCCTTCACATCACTACAGGAAATGTGGTAAAGGAATCCCCTGTCTATCTTCTTAAAAAGACTGCCTTTTATTTCCACAAACTAGAAAATAAGATGGAATGGTAACTTAACAGGGAAATTCAATTGTGTAGCTTGCACATTCATTCTAAAAACAACATGACGATTCAATATAACTATTAACATTTTTATGCATGTATTAATTAAGGTTCATAAACCCTCTGCTAACTCATATTAAAATTTTCTTGAACCTTAATGATTATCCAAAAGAAATGAATTTTATAAGTAAAATACAAACAATTATAGCATAGTTGCAAGACAAAATTAGACAAAAAAGACACTTCAACTTGGTAAATCTATAAAGAAATTATAGACATTTATGTCATTAAGAGTTATCTCTCTTATCAGAGTATCAATGAACCTTAAGATGCCTCCATGTGTCCCACTATTCACTACTAGGTAATACTTACATTATTTGACATCATGACTGTCAGCAGGGCTTTGTTGTGGGAGTTGAAGGCTACTAAAAGGACTGTGGCTTGGAACAGTATTAGAAGAGTATGGATGACTATAACAGTCATTAAGGAAATTTGTATTCTATTTCATGATGAACTTATTTTTATTTAAGAATTATTCTTTAGACTTGTGTAATTGGTTAATTAAAATACATTATTTAAAAAAAAAAGTTAAAAATTCTTTCATTTAATGTCAAAATAAAAAAAAATAGAAATGTGTCCATAGGACATGAATGCCCCGCCGAGGTTATATCAGTAATGCAACATGAAAATTCAAATCTCTGTATGAAATTTTGATGCAGTCAATTGCTTACACCAGTACTTATCAGCAAATGAAGTTTAATGCTAATTTAAGAAAAATGAGGTCAAGGTAAAAAGGTAAGGTCAAGGTAAAAAAAAAATGTTGATGCAGTTGAAAAGCTCTCATCAGTATGTATCAGCATATGAAGTTGAAAAAATATTTATAGTTTCTTTAAAATTGACTTAATCACAATTTGATAAAAGTGAAGTCAAGGTCAAATGAAAGATCAAGGTCAAATTGTTGATGAAGATGAATTGCTTACATCAGTATATGAAGTTTGACACTAAATCATGAAGTGAGGTCAAGGTCAAAGGAAAGGTCATGGTCAAATGTTGATGCAGTTGAATAGCTCTCATCAGTATGTATCAATATGAAGTTTGATAAAAAATATCTTGAATGGTATCTTTAAAACTGATCTAAACACTCATTTAAGAAAAGTGAGGTCAAAGGTCAAAGAAAGACCAGGTCAAAAAATGTTGATGCAGTTGAATAGCTCTTATCAGTATGTATCAGCATATGAAGTTTGATAGAACTATCTTGAATGGTATCTTTAATACTGAGCTATACACTCATTTAAGAAAAATGAGGTCAAGGTCAAAGGAAAAGTCAAGGTCAAAAAATGTTGATGCAGTTAAATAGCTCTCATCAATATCTATCATCCTATGAAGTTTGATGAAAATATCTTGGATAGTTTCTTTGAAACTGAGCTTTGAACTGAGCTAAACGCAAAGTGTGATGGAGGGACAAACGGAAGGACAGCTAGACAGAAGGGCGGAAAGACGGAAGATGAACATAACAAACACTGTATGCCCCGGCCAAATTCATGGCAGAGCATAAAAATAGTCTGATAAATTCAGCATGGTGACAACTTTATGTAAAGGCAGAACAAAACAGTTATTAGTGATCAGAGTGATGTGAGCACTGTGATTGAATAGTGAATGAGCATTGAGCTGTGACTAAAGGAGAAGAGAGGGGGTGGGAGAGGGGGGTAGAATAAGACTCCATCCTAAAAATGTTACAGGTGACAATGAAGGGAAATGACTGATAATTTGAGAATGATACTGTTGGTACTTTCAGTACTTTGATCGTTTAAGGATACCAACATAAATGATAGCCATCACAAGATGAGGAAGGACTCCAATGTGTTCTCTCTTTCTGTCCTTTGGCTCAGTGGCGGTCCAGAATAAGGAGTCCAAGATGTCCTGTCCAAAACTGGAGAACAACTTGTCAGCCATCTGTTAATTTGAAGAAAAGGACTTGTATAAAATGGACAAGCAGGTGCAAATTATGTACAGTGGAGCCTCATTTATCCAGACGCTTTGGTTCCTATTCAATTTGTCCGGATATGTGAAGCATCCAGATATCTGAATAACCAGTTAAACAAGACAAAATAACATTAAAAAATTTCTTTCCGATGAAAAATCCGGATACTGAAGCATCGGGATATCTGGCATCCAAATATCTGAAGGTCCACTGTAATTTGTTTTGAAAATAAATAGCTATAAATAATTTGTCTAAAATTAAGTTTCAGGAAACATTTAAGTGATCTACAGTTTACTACTATGTGGTGCTTAAACAAACAAATTAGAATATTCCCACAGAAACTTACATCCAGCATGTTGTAGAAGACATAAAGCTTGATAACGGCCTGACCTCTGACTAGATGATACATCATTGAAGTGTCAATGTAATTAACAATCAGGAAACACATCACTAGAATCACCCCTTTCAGTATGTCACAAATTTGTGCAGGCTCCAAGATTTCATATCTAAAACAAAATCTAATTAGTCCAATCTGAAAAATCAAGCTTGGTACCACACATGATACAAAAATGGTGTTTCTCTGAGACAAAATTTAAAGAGCCAATCTTTTAATTTAAGAAAAATATTTCAACACTTAAAAAAATGAGAAAAGAATTGCTATAAATAAGAAAGCACATCACACTATATTATAACTGGGAACATCCATACTGTATAGTGATCATCATCAACATACCTGGGAATAAGAACTCCACATGGATGAGTCAAGATCTTGAGCAATGCTAGCAAAATTCTTACTGGGAGGAATGTGAAATAAAACAGGAATGCATCTAAACACTGGAAAAATCCATACACTATGAACTGCAAAGAAAAAATTATAATAATAATTCAAGTTAATCAAATTAGTATTATTTCAAATTTAAACTGTTAGTATTATTTAGAGAACGAGATGGGTTCTGTATCATAGATACAAATTTGGGGGTCGAGACGAGTGCTTTGCACGAGTCTCCACCCCCAAATTTGTATCTACGATACAGAACCCGTCGAGTTCTCTAAATGATTTGTGACACGATCAATCAAAAATAGCTCCGCCCACTTTATAACTTTGCAGCATCCAAAACTTCCGCCAGAGTTCTGTAGACGAGGCCCCGACGGGGAGTACGCATCCGCAGTATATATATTTCCACGGAAAACGTAAAATTCGGTCAGATTAGTTTTGACAATTTAACGGGGTAGACGTAATCGAGTGATAGTCAGTCTTAATGGATAAGGTGGAGGATTAAACCGTCATTGTCAGTGATTGTTGTGATCTATTGTAGATGGAGATTGATCATAAAATATTTCAGGGGTCTTAAAATCAGAATAACTAGCCTAGATTTACAAAAAAACAGGATTTACAGAAAATTCTTCGATGGACATTGATGTCACGGATTCTAATTGAATTGCGACATTTAAAACGAAGTGAAAGAGACGTGTGGCTTCTTCAGCGAGAAGGATTTTAAAAAATAAAAACGCGGAAAAATGGACTTGAATGATTTTGCACGAGGAGAGTGGATGTTTTCTGTTATTGCGAATTTTCCTTTTCGTTTGGATCGAAATAACGTGTAGATTCTGTGTGGAATAAGTTTTTAAAAAGTGATTGAGGATAAACCGGGTATTTCTCCAAATTTTATTATAGGAAAAATTAGCATTTACTATTTGTACGTGCTTTTGCTAAATTGAATCAGATTTATTTTTAGACCGTGCTGTATTTTAGATACAGAATAGTTGGCTAATAGAAGACAGTATACAGGGCTAATACAGAACGGAAAGTAGCTCCGCCCACCGTAGTCCCATTCTGTATTGCTAATACAGAACAGTAAACTTCAAAGAAAAACACCGCTATCGTGTCACAATTTATTCCTTATAATACCTATATAACAACTACATGTAAGCAGTTTTTCCCAAAATTTAAAACCTGGTATATTTAGCTTTCTTTCTCTCTCTCTTTTTTCTCAGAGTTTCATGCTTTACAACATGGGTGGGAAAAAAGCATCATGCAAAATTATCATCTGAATGATTTCTAGAAGAGAAGAATAATTACACCATGTACAGCACAAAATTTTGACACTTTGGGGAATATAGTTTCATACCAAGAATAAGGTAACAAAGAAATTAGTACACTGTAATTTCCCAGTATACTTAGATTTTTTAAAAGAAGACTATCAAGTATCTGCATTAAAAGAAAATTGTTTGCTACAAGTGAGCAAAAATTTATTTCATATGCAGAAAACTATTACAATTAAATTTTCCATTAGAAATAATCCAAATAACAAGTTTCATTTCTAATTTGAAATGCAATACCTTTTCCAGCTCTCGAGGAGTTTTCATAAATGTGTAAACTCTCTGTCTTCTTTCTGAGAATTTAGCTTTATCCCTCTCTAGGAGGTATCCTCTGGTCAGCTCAGTGGTGATGAAGCCCATTACAGACATTCCTAAAGAAATATTAATAATAAGAATTGTTAGTGTTAACAACAAAGTATTTAATATGCTTCTTCCTGATCGAATTTCATTACCTGTTCATTAGAATTCTCAATTGATTTTTTTAATCATAAATGTGATAGTTGACAAAGAAAACATAAAAAACTGGAGACCAACACCTTGAGTTTGAAATTGCAGAAGATTCTCATATGTAGATACCAAAAAGTATTCAATAAGGTCTGTATCTAAAGTAATAAACTAAAAGATATAAAACAGATCACCAGCACTTCATGAAAATGCAGCAGTAAATTTATTTGGTTTAGACCAGTTTCGGCCAGATGTGATAGTTGGTTTAGGGACTCTATACAGAACGTTAGTTGTTATGCAGCAGTGTACAAAATGCCGACTTTAAATAAAATTTACTTACTTACTTACTAATGGAATTTGGTTTCAGATGTACTACATAAACACTGATTAATTTTGTCAAAATGACATCTATAAGTATGGCACGCCAATTTCACAAAAATGATCTAAACCTAGTTTCACAATTAATAAACTAGGTTTATCGACTGTAAACTATAGTTTACAAACCGTAAACTATAGTTAACGATTCGTTAAGTATAGTTTTCATCTGTAAAACTATATTTAACGGTTGTTAACTATAGTTTACGAATGATAATCTAAGTTTATCTGTCTGTAATAAGCGTTAACAATAGATTTTGTTGATAAACATAGATTCACGTTTGTAAACTATAGTTTACAA
>PRKT01000028.1:1841584-1857871 GCA_003671525.1 Saccostrea glomerata
AAAAGTGGCTATGTGTTGTAAATAGTGAGGCCACGCTCCTACTAGCAATAGCTAGTGGGTTAACCCTTTAGCTCATTCGGTAGAGCGTTGGATTTTAAATCTGAGGGTCGTAGGTTCGAGCCACAGTGTGGACACCCCCTAGCTAATCGGTCATAAAACTTTTGGGGATGTACTTGATTGTTTTGTTTCCACTTCTTTCTCAGCCGCTGCATCCCCAGCACCTTTTAAGCTATCGATATTCTTTTCTGTATCATTCATCTTTCAACAATGACAAAAGTGACATCAGTCTATCCGTACGACACGGTCACCGTCGTCTGTGTAGTTAATCAATGTCAAACAAAAGCTGCAATCGCATTAATTTTTCTTCGAGATATTAAACGCACAAGCGACCAAGACTCTTTCCAATAACCATTTATGTTTTTTAAATACAAAAGAGTTACTTGAATGACGTGTTGTTCCGATGGCAGACAAGGGAAAGAAGGATACCACACCACCCCCTCTGCTGCTAATGCCTGCAGGAGGGGGACTTACATTGAATCCACCATCACAACCCAACGTTTTAATGCCAGTGGTGCAATCTGAGCCTTCATTACTGGGATCAGGTACGACTTTTCAATCATTTTATTTCAGATGAACAAAACACCGGCTGCCATATCAGCTGCCATATGACACTGACACATTGGGATGTTTAAATTTGGTATTAGATAGATGAAGATGTACGTTTTTCAAAATATATTTCACTGAGAGCTGTCAAATTGCTATGGTATTGTCTTGGATGTGTAAGTGGTAGATCTATTGGAAGACAATACTCATTAAAACATATCAGCATATGGGGTAGACTTTGAATGACATTGTATATACATTGTTCAAATTGAAAATGTAAATGAGTGCTTGCCTTCAGACATGTGATAAACTATACAACAGCAATTTTGACAGGAATTTTATTTATGATTTTGAAGAAGAATCAGTATTTTCCTTAAATTTTTAAATGTATAACAGCTGTAGTGCTAACTGTTATACTGTGTGTGTACATGTACATGTAACATGTCATCTAGCTGTCATAATTAAGGCGCAGTCAGCACATATTTAATTATTGGGTTATAGTTAAGATTTTAATATTACTTAATAATGTGAAGCTTTTCATGACATTTTTTATTTCTTTTTAAATCAATAGATGAAGAGGGGGAAGCTGATAGTTTTGTGGGACAGACTCCACCCCAAAGTTCACAAAGTGCTACCCACAGCACCCCATTCAGTCATTTTCAGAATACCCACTCAGGATCCGATCCTTTTGCACATGTTGGCCACAATCCACTGCCTCCTCAATCAACACCAAGGATGCAGTCTAATATAGCGGCCCCGATCCCTCCCCCTTCATTTGCTTCACCGTCTCCTGCAGGCCCCCCTCCAGGTATGATAATACAATGTGTGACAAATTACAGCTATTCAATAAAAGCATTGTTATGTCAATGGTAATAGCAAGAAGATTGATGATTATAATTTTAGTATAGGATTTTTTAAATTTATGATATTGTACTTAAGGTCAACATCTAGTAAATGAAAGGTGGTTATAGATTTATCAAATTTAAGAAATAAATTCCTTTAATGATGCTTTATAACTTTAGCTTGGTCAAATAAGGTGTTTTGGGGCATAATTTGTAAGTAAACAAGATGAAAAATCATATTTTAAACTGTCATTCCCCATGTTCCCAATGAAAAATTAAGAAAACCAGTCATGAATATAGAAGTTTTTTTCCATATCAGACAAAGAAAATGTATCCAGATTGCTTACAGTCTTTCAGAAAACAGTAATTTGTATGTTCTTGGCCTATTCTTTTAAATAGTGTCAGATTTTATATAGGTTTCAGGACTACTTTTCATGTGATTTCAAATTGAATTCCATGAAAATGCCCTATTCTATTATTCTATTAGAGCCAATAAATATGGTAAAAAGAAATTTGAAAGTGATTATGATGTCATAATGGATCTAGCACCAAAAAGTTAGAAAAAAGACATTTACTAGATCTTAACCTTAAGTGTACATATATTTAGAAAAAAATATATTACAATGTATGTTTATGGATTCTAGATAAATACATTAGTTTCTTAATATGATCTTTGAATTTTCCAAATTTTTGCTTTGATGGAGTTTATAAATTGATTCTGTTATTTGATTTATAAAATTTTAGGTCCCTCTTCTTCAAATGCATTCAGAAAAACAGAAAGTTTGAGGAAAGTACAGTATGCTCAGATGCCTCAAGGAACGTATGCGCCCACTGATGGAGGGGTAGGTGGTCCACCCCAATTTCAAAGTCAGCCCCCCATGGCACCATCTCCAGGACCCTCAATGTTCAGCCCTCCTCCAGTGGCTCAGGTTTGTAAGATTGGTTTAATATAATTGAATAGCATAAATGACTACTGTGAAGGAATCCATGTAAAAGATTACATAATTTTTTTTCTGCAAGTACAATTTTTTCTCAGTTTTGATGGACTTTTTTTTTTCTTCATTGAAATGTAATATTTTAACATGTTTTAAATAAACTGAAGAATGGTAGGAATAATTTGTGTGTACATATTTTTGACATGAGCTAATTTTTTCTCAATAACAGCAATAAATTAGATCAAGACAGTTAAAGGTTTAAGTACCAGATATATAGAGAAAGCAATTGAAATTATCTTTAATATTTGTAGGTGCCTCCAACAATGAACCAAACACACCAGCCCCCCTACTCTCAGTCCCCGATGCCCCCTAAACCCAGTTTCACTGCGACAGTCCCCCCTCCCTCAGGGATTGGGGCCACTGCAGAAGGGGGTGGCATCTACATTCCCGTCCAGCCCCACTGGTGTTTCTGTAAGAGAGTTGAGAATCGAGACATCTGGTACCCGTTCTCTTTAGTGGACAGCATGAGGCTAGAGGAGGCTCTTAGATCTGGTTAGACCTTCACTGATTTTATTAACTCGGCCTGATTATTAATTTTAAAATGTTTGTCTTACACTGATATAATGTTTGTTAAATACTATTAAAAAAATTGTTTGTTTGCCCTCTCCCGCATGACCAACTGGCTAAAAATGACTCAATACAAAAGTTTTTAAATATATGTGTGATATTATTGATTCAGGTAAAACTTCTGAACCGATACCAACAGAAGGCGGTCGTTACGATGCGGTTCTCTCTGACAGACAGAGAATGGCTGTGTACTGGGAGGAATCACCAAATCCAATCAGACGATGTACCTGGTTCTACAAGAGAGAAGGAGACAACAGATATGTTCCTTACGAGGAACACTTTGCACAGAAGTTAGAGGTAGTTTATTAGATAATTATTATTTTTAACATGTTAAATAAATTTGAAATTATATGAATATAAAATTAACTTTGATCAACATTAAGATGCAGTATTTTGTGGGTCCATCTTTCAAACCGTCACTTTTGTGATTGAGACCATAACTTGATTACATTTCAACCTGCAGATTATACATTTATACATGTCCAAGTATTCTGGTGGCCTCTATGACTTTGTCAGTTTTCTAGAAGAATTATGGCCTTGGAACATTTGTCATATTTATAAATCATCTTTTTATCAGGAGGAGTATCGAAATGCCCTGCAGTACAATACATGGCATAAACGCTTGGAGTTCCCAGGAGGGGAGACAATTGTCATGCATAATGCAAATGTCATAGTTCATTTCACAGCCTCATCACAGCCGGACGAATGGGGGTCCACACAGGTATTAAATATCTTCTAATGTTCACTCGCCAGTAGCAGCGGTATAGTAAATAAATAAATCATGAAATATATCATTTATAGTTGCATGTTCAAACAAATAAATTGGTTCAATTTTAGAGGGAGGAATTGCATGTAAGTTTATTTGTTGGCATTTACTTTTACTAGTGTGAAACACTTTGTGTAATCCTAATATTTACTAATATTTACGTTCAGATTCTTTTCTTATTTGTCTAATGTAACCACTGTGTGCCTTTTAGATCAGTTTTATTTTGAAAACAAGGAGAAAAATGGGAGAATTGATCGTAATTGATCTTGTATACTACATGTAGTTTGTATATTTGTACGTGTATATATACCCATTTCGTAGCATGTTACACATAGAACACCATTTTTCTCTTTAAAGGCTCCCTCTACTTCAGTGGTGAGTGTGTATTCTGTGTGCTACCTAACCCAGAGCTTACGTTTCTCTTTCAGTTTCTACTCCTTCTGTTCTTGTATGTGTTCCATGTACATTTACAATGTTTTTGATATTCCCTGTCAGAGCAGATGGGATGATATTGAAAAAAATATGATATTTTTTACCGAAAAATAATTCAATTTCAGAGGACATGCAATTACACAACTTCTGCTACTTTTGCCAACACAATTTTCCTATAATCTTTGGATATTACTGTACAATCTCTAAGTCTTACATTTTTTGTGCAAAGCTGTTGAATTTTGTGCAAGAGTTCTAAAGTGAGGTGGGTTAAGGAAATAACTTAAAAGAGTTTTGATTTGCGGAATTCCAATGTGTTAAATTATAACCATAGATTACTTTTAATGTCTTGAACCTTTTCCTTCTACTTAATAACCCAAGTTCAACATGAATAAAGCTTATCAAATACCAGTAGGATTACAGTAATGAACTGTAAAGTATCATTGACAGGGATAGGTTACTGAAGAAAAGTATAATCAAGGAAAGATAATCCAAAATGCTGACATTTAATAATTTCATTTCAAAAATAACTTGTTTCCATGATGCCATTGACTGATTAATATATTCTCTTCATTAATATAAACAGTTTTCAAGTACATTTTCTTTAGAAAATTATAAACAAAATTATTAGTTCTTCAGGATTTTTAAATGAAGGCATATATTTATTTGACACCGTTGCATAAAAGACTGATATTTAATCCAGAATTAAGATAGATAGACAAGCATGCAGTCAGTATTTATAAGCAAATTGTAATTCAAAATTTAAAAAAAGCAGATAAAAATTGAAATTAAGAAATTGAATGAATTTATAACCTTTATTTATGTGTTTACCATTGATATCATTTTAAATCTGCTAAATCACAGTTGTCTGATGTTATTTCTGTGTTATTTTCTTCTGCATGAATAAAAACATTTATTGCACCAGCAGTTTTGTCATTTGTCGGAAATTACTTTTGCAGGGAGAAGGCATGCGTCCCAGAGTTGTTAAAAGAGGGTTAGAAGACTTCCAAACAATTAATGATGGTAATTATATTTTAAATAATATTTAATTGATACAAAAATATGCTTAGTCTAATGAATGATGTTTAAGTTTTCAAGAATTTTTTCAAATTTTACTTTTCATACTGCGAACTTTTGAATTCTGAGAAATTATAAAATACATGCGTACTATTCCTATTGCATCATTACTATTTATATCTACAGGAGAACCCATACAGATAGACCACCTGGTGTTTGTGGTACACGGCATCGGGGACTTCTGTGATGTCAAGTTCAGAAACATCATCGAGTGTGGTAAGTTGGATGTTTACCCCATGATAATAAAGAAAAAATTAAAACATATGTAATGACAATTTAGAAATTCTATAAACATGATCAATGAAACTATGATGTCTGTTGACTAGTTGATGATTTCCGCTCCATTTCCCTGAGTCTGCTTAAGTCTCACTTTGGGACGTATGTGGACCAGAAGCGGATCGGTCGAGTGGAATTTATACCGGTACAGTGGCACTCAGCATTACATGGGGATACAACGGGGCTGGATAAGTAAGATATTAGTCACTGACAGGTGAAATAAGTACAGTATCTGTCACTACATTCAGTAGTATCTTTTGATTATTTTTTTTTAGAGGTTTTACTTCATAGTTAAAATTTTGATGAAGACACACTGATCTAGAAAAATATATGAGAATATAAGATGTTTATTTGGTATATAGTACATGTACATGATGTTTATATAAAATTGTCAGTAATTCCTAAGCTTGTGATAAAATATGACAACATTCATGTTCATTGTTGCAGGAGATTAAAAGCCATCACATTGCCCAGCACACCTAAATTACGTAACTTCATTAATGACACACTTCTTGACGTGCTGTTCTACACGAGTCCTACATACTGCCAGGTATTGACCAGACTGTCAAATTAAAGCATTTGTTATTTTGTTGGAACTTTTGTAAAAGTTTGGGTTTATGATATAAAGCAAAATTGTACAGGCTTTTTGTAATGTATCTTAAAATTGTGTCCATGATTTTTCATGTTTTCCATTTTCTTGCAGACAATAGCAGACCAAGTGGGAAATGAAATGAACCGACTTCATCAGCTGTTTCTGGAGAGAAACCCTCAGTTCCAGGGTACAGTGTCAGTAGCAGGCCATAGTCTGGGTAAGTGTGTAAAATAAAAGTAGTTTTTTGCCTCACAAATTGGAGGAAACAAGAAACAACATGTATGCCTAGGCAAAGTCTGGATGCGTGTTTATAAGTCTAGCCCACCACCCACCCCTCAGTTCCAGGGTACAGTGTCAGTAGCAGGGCATAGTCTGGGTAAGTGTCTATAAAATGGAATCCCTCCCTCTCCCAGAGCCAAGGAAACACCATTGGTGCCAAGGCAAAATCTAGCCCACCCACCCACCTCAAAGTCTCTCAATTCTAAGGTACATTGTCAGTAGTAGGGCAGTCTGGGTAGATGTTTATAATTTAATCTTGAAACCCCAAATCTCCTGTAACTCGCATGAAATACTCTGGGCGATTGTTCATCTTTTCAACTTTAAAATGTTTTCCTTGTAGGTTCCTGTGTGCTGTTTGATTTACTGATGCATCAGAATGACAAAGCTGACCAAAGGACTGACCCTTCATTACAGAGTGAGCCAATGCCACAGACTAATGGAGTGGAAATGTCAGCTCCAGCAAATGTAAGTAATATATACCACACAGATCATTGCGAGACTATTGGCCTGCAATTTGGTTTTTTTAAAAAAAGAAGTATTTTTCCATGTAAAAAATATCAGAGAAAAATGTCCAATATGCTGACACGCAAAAGAAACGCAACAAACAGTAATGTACAAATGTTTGATTTTTTTATCTTATGATTTTCAAAAGCGAAGAAAGTAAGGCTAAACTTACTTTAAAGAAAATCAGAGATTTGATAAAAATGTTAAATATTTATCTGTTTACTTTACTAAGTAAAATATGACTGTTAAAACACCCCCCTCCCAGCCTTTCAAGTAAAACGTGCAAGACTGCCCTAAACAACAACTGCAGCTTAATTTCTACGATACAATAGGTTCATTAATATCGAGATATAAGGGAAGGAATTATTCTTTGGCACTTTTAAATGCCGGTTTTTCAGATGATTAGGTCGAATTTTCTCTAACTTAGAGCAGTGTCGCCACCCTTGGACTTCCGGTACAAGTACAGTCCTTAATGCATATGATACGTAAGACCCTGTTGAGGCGTAATGTAGTGAAATTTCGCATCAACAACTCTCCATCACCTTTACATCAAAATTTTCCAGCTAGAGCAATGAAAATGCGTACATAAGCCATTTTCAAGTAGCCTTAGCATCGTTACGGGAAACGAAAGGAGAGTTTATTTTTAGAAATATTGCTGCGTTACTTATGATGAACAGTAAAAAACCCTTAAAACTCCATAATATTGCCAAATGTTTAGTTAAACATGCAATTTTTGATTTCTGTTAAGCAGACTCAAACTTGACTTCCGGTTGTGGTATGGAAATCGTTCAACCGTTAAATTACCGATGTTTACCAAATTGAAGATATTCATAATTTTAAGATACAAAATTCTTTACTTTACATAATTATTTCCGCCTAAAGTAGGATGTTGCGTTTCTTTTGCGTGTCAGTATATATACATGTACCCGGGTATGAGTTCAACTAAACATTTCAATTTCAGAAAACTTTTAACTGCGCTGCTCAGTTGTTGTTTGTTTGATTCATATGTGACCTGCATTTTAGGAAAATTAATTTAATAACTACATGTATTTGAAATACTTAAAGCTGACTTCTTCATTATTTTTCTTTCATAAAACCCTCATCTGTTGTTTTCAGACTTCCTTTACAACAGAGATAGAAGAGTTAGAGGAAGAGGAGACAACTCTGGAGAAACTCCTCAGTCGAGTGGGACTTCAGGACAAAGTGTCCATGTTTGAACAGGAACAAATCGATCTGGATGCACTGGTCAGTGTAACAAAAACATAATCAATTGTCTCAATTCCTGTTAAGGTCTCAGACTTAAGTGTCATTAATTGTAATTATGTATGCATGTTAACTGAATGCATGGATGAGACAAATATTGACTTGTATTGTGTTTGTTTGTGGTTACAGACGATGTGTACAGAGAGTGATCTTAAAGATTTAGGACTTCCCATGGGTCCCAGAAAAAAATTACAGGGCATTCTGAAAGAGGAACAAGCCAAAAAGGTACACTGCAGCTATATGTTTGTCTTATTGCTTCATTATCAGAGATGCTTTTTGGTGCATTTTCATTTGAAAAGAAACTATTTTAAGATATTTATTATTATGCAGGAGAAAAGAAAACATGAAAAGGAAAGAAAAACTAAAGAGTCAGAGGAGAGAAGGATCAGAGAGCGGGTGGCCGCAGAAATGAGGGAAGAAAGGGCTTCACAAGAGAGGTATGCAAACCAAATTTGTATATATCTACCCACAAAGAGTAAACTTATGTAAGATTTAGCACAAGTGGGTTTAGTTCACAAAGTAATATAGTTTAGCTTCTTTCCTGTAACACATCTCAGATATTTTAAAAAATTGATAACATTTGTGTTCATCTGGTACCTAATTATAATGTTTACAAACAATCAAGTGTATCAACATGTAATATAAGTATGCTTCTTTGTACTTTCTGTGTAGAACTGTTATGCAGTACTCCTTTATTTGTCAGGTCACTTGTCCAGTCCAGTTCCAGTGTGTCTGTGGAATTTCTGTTAGGACCTGCTGGGACGGGACAACCCTCAGTCAAGTACCCTAGGCTGGACTTCAAACCAAACACACTGTACGCTCTAGGATCACCTATCGGGATCTTTCTGTCTGCAAGGGGTGTGGATAACATTGGGGAGGAATTCACCTTACCCACATGTCCAAGAGTGTTCAACATCTTTCATCCAGTAAGTCACTATATTATGTGGATCAAAAAGAATCTGTGACAGTTTAACAATACAGATATATGAATTTAAATCTGTTACTATGTGTATTATAGTAAGATATATTTTTCAGTTCATATTCATGTTTTTGTTTTCCTTACCTAAAACTGCAAATTTTGCACAGAAAAGGGGGAAATAGGTGTGGTGGTTTCTCCGAAATAAATTTTACCTATAAGATTTTCCATTATAATTATATTAGAGGAGTAATGTATACTCTTATAGGAGTTTTATCAAGTTTTATAAATCTTAATGAGACAAATTATCTTCATATAATTTATATTTATTTTGTCTTTTTTTCAGTTTGATCCGGTGGTGAGTAAACATAACCTTATACAAAATACAGACTTTAAAACACTGTATAGAGCAAGTTTAACAAGTAAAATTGATTTCACTTATCAAATTTCTTGCAATTTTATGATGACTTGAACATATTGTTTATAGGCCTACAGATTAGAACCTTTAGTCAATCCATCAGCATTTCATATTAAACCAGTTTTAATGCCCCATCACAAGGGCAGGAAAAGACTTCATCTAGGTAAATTTTATTCCTGATTAAATATAGATGTTTTTACTTGAGCTTTTAAAGAATCATGAAAGAAAACAACACAGCAACTTTTTTTTTATCAGACGTATCTACATTGTATAATGGTTTATATGTAATCAGTGAACAAAAATTTTACAGATACTGTATAGGGGGAAAATAACTCGCGGTGTTAATATTCGCTATATTCACGGTGTTAACAAATCCGTGAATTCAAGAAACAGTGAATAAATTTTCAATAATCTCCATGTTTTATTTGGAAAATTGAGAATAGACTACGATAGATTTATATAGGTGTTCGTGCAGTCCATGGTCATTTCAGTAATTGCGAGTAGTACTGTCATTCAATTAATTTTAATTATAACGCTTTACTTTAATTCAAATCGGCAGATGATAATTGGTGTTTGTTCAAAAGCTGTTTTAATAGCCAATGCTACATGTTTCATCAATCAAAACACGTGGGCCATGGGTTTTGATTACCCGTGCGTAACTAATGTTACCACATGTATTTGATACCTGCATTCTTATGCATATTAGTTCATGTAGTTTTTATCTACATTTGGTTTTTAAAAATCATTCAAATAAATATCGAACTTACTGACGAAGGAAGTGTGGAAGGATATTATTTCGTAGAACGTAGAACTACATAAAAAGTTTTATTTCCGTCCAGTAGTTTTTCGCTGCGTTGTATTGAAGATCTCGGGTGCACATGCACGTATGGTAATAGCAAAGTATAGGAAAGTCATTTAACTTTTAGGGACTATTAATAACTGCACTTGTGTTAATTTATTATTTATAAAATCTAACAATTTTGTAATAACTTACCCTGTTGTTAGTGAAATAAAGACATAACGCTGATTAATGTCGTTTACATGAAGCTATGGTATGGATTAAATGGAGACAAGGGAAGTAACTTTTATTACATACCAAATTCCGCGAATTCAAGAAACCGCGATCGTGTCAGATGAGAGAAAACCGTGAAAATTACAACCCGTGAAATTAATCCCCTATACAGTAGTCTTTTGTAGAATTCATTTTAATTGAATGTATTTATTTTGAAGAATTAAAAGAGAGTTTGACGAGAGTGGGAGCCGACATAAAACAGAAGATCATAGATTCTCTGAAGAGTACGTGGAACACGATTAACGAGTTCGCTAAAGCTCATCGTAACCAGGAGGAATCACTGGAGCAGCACGTCGACAGCCAGATGTCATCTGTCATGCAGGAACTGGATGACGACCAGTCATGTATGTGTATACAATGGTTATCTTATAATGATATAGGGTCAGTCAAACTAGGACTGCACCATCTGTAGTCAGACTTTGATTCAGACTATGAATGCAAAAAAATCAAAAATTAGTTTTAGCAAAATGTCTTCCAAATTGCGTGATTGTAATGTGTAAAAATTATTTAGCTATGCCTTGATTCATTTCAGTAAACACTGGATGTAATTTTAACTTTCAGTAGAGTATTCTTTCTGGGGTAAGAGAGGGATCTCCAGTACTACAGTATCTACACACAGTTCTACTGAAACAAACGTGTATAAACAGTATACTTAATTCGTACACTCGTACATTGTATACACCTGTACATAGTTTATAATTAAACATTTATACCATCATATATGGGTAGACAAATTTATCATAATGTACATATACTTACATGTAGACCATTTATCCACTATCATAGTCATTTTATATGTAGCACACATACTATACACACTCAGTTCTCATCTCGTACATGTTGTACCTTAAACCTTGAAATCACAATACAAGTAGTGGATACCTTATTTATATTTTACTTCACAGCTGTGGCCTCCAGTCAACAAGAAGACATCTACATGGGGCAGTTAAACGAGGGTCACAGGATTGATTTTGTTCTCCAGGAGCGCCCCATTGAGAGCTTTAACGATTACCTTTTCGCTCTATCTAGTCATGGATGTTATTGGTAAGAATCAAAATTTGAATATAAATTCAGAGCACTTTGTAGAATCTATCAATGCCAGAAAAATGGAGATCAAAATAATTTTATTCTGTTTTTCAGGGAGTCAGAAGATACAGTATTATTGGTTCTGAAAGAGCTGTACTCCCCTCAGGGAATGACCCCCCAGATGCCTGGCCCCGAAGGAGCAATAAAGCTATACAACACGGCAGCATCCCCACCCCGGGGACCCCCTCCCATGTCACAGTACCCCTCCCCTCCATCCAACCAGCCTGTGGGGGTCAACCTGATGACTCCTCCTTCACACGGCCCACCACCAATGAGGACTTCTAACATGATGCCCCCCAGGGGCTCAGTGCCATCCCCTTACATCAACCCAGGGATGAACTCTGGCCCCCCTCCCCAGCCTGCTAGTTTTGGTCCCCCTCCACTCGCTGGATTTGTTAAACCTCCCCAAAAATAGAACAAATGTTCGTACAGAAAAATACATTATTTTTAATGAGCTGTCATATGTGGAATTTCTTTCATTGTAGAGCATTTCATTTTCATCTCTGATAAGCACATTCTTGGTACTCAAAGTATGCAGGGTTTGACATTATATTGATTCATGGGTGTGCAGATATGTATAGTTTTGCCTACTTTAGCTTGTCATGGACTCACTGAAAAAAAACACACCTTACTGAAAAATTGTTTTTATTAATAGATCTGCACATTTTGTTGTAAGAGATTCATTATATTTTGTAAAATTAAATATTATTTATTAAAATTTGTGAAACAAAGGTGTACATACAAATACATGCCATCATAAAATATGTAAATAAGGAAATATGCATTGATATGGCATTTATTTTATCGATTTGTAAATATTGTAAAAAAAAAAAAATATTAATAAATGGTGCTGAAATTGATTTGTTTCCTTAATACAAAAAAAAGTTAATTGGATTATGTGCAATTTATTTATTTTATTTAACAAGTAAATGTTTGTAGTTTATTCTTCATAAATGGAATAATAGTATCATGGTTTCAGACTTAAATATCAGGTGGATATCCCTGTTTTGAAAGTCCTTATATAAGGTTAAACTTTTAAAATAAGGCAAGAATATTATACAAAATACTACTTTTCATCAAGGTTACATGCGTAGTTCTCTGGTGTACTTTTTAACCTATTGTGCAAGAAAAAGAAAGAAATCAACAAAATAAATGCATCTTATTGGTCTGCCATGGCATGTAAGGCAACACAAATACACAAACAACTCTTCATTTAATCAAATGAGATTCATGTCTCTTTACAAGACATACAAATATGAAGTATGCCAAAATCAGAAGAATTCGTTCTATCAGCAGGTGCCCCTATTAACATGGTCTGTTGATTGACGGCTGGCTAGTGCTTGGTTGGTCCTCCTCCTCTATAGAAGTGCTGGGAACTGTTCTATATGGGGCCGAGGAGACGCGGTGAATGTAGAACAGAAAACAGAACTCCAGGAGCGCTAGCAGCACGGCCAGGGATAAGATAAACAGGGAATAGGGTACATTGACCACCAGCGAGGGTTCCGCGGACAGGGTTATACTGCTGTGTCCGAACAGTCCAAGAATGACCAGGTTAAGTACGACTGCAAAGGAAATGTATACCAGTGATATTATGCACAAGCAATTGCAGGCCTGCAAGTCTATTTTTTTCGATAAAACTTGTGTTTTAGTGCAAAAAATTATTGTGTATGAAAATCAGGAAATAATCATTAAAAATATTGACGAGGAAGATCTTCACTTACAAATGATAAATATGAGGATGGCTAACTTGAGATTGTTCCACCACGTGGTTTTGGGCTGATTTCCCGCCATATCTCCCAGAACGATTACCGCGCACATGATGCAGATAATCATGTCCACCGATACCAGCAGGAGAGTCGTGTCTGGCGTTGCTGCAATGTTCAACCATATAAAAGAAACTAATAGTCCTAGCTAATTTTTTTAGGAACAACTTTCTCTGGAAAACAGCTCTATTTATTGTAGAGTGACAGCAAATGATGCTACCCTTTAGATTGAAGATTCACTAAACAGTATTACATGTACTGTGTGTGCTGTCAGCCAGTTTTCCATATAATAATAAAGACTGCTATGACATTGATTTACTGACATTTTGCATATGCAATCAATTTTCTAATCTTGGATGTGGGGGGAGAGTCACCACCTATATGAAGGTTATATAATATATTACTTATTTTCATCTGAGAGGAGGTCAGATTATGTTTCCGAAATCTGCCCCCCTCCCACTCCTCAGACTCTAAGTGTAATTAGTTGTTCCGTCTTACCATTTGTCTTCTCGATGTACATGTAGGCTTCTGGTTGACCAACCCCGTGGGCCCCACAGCTAGTGTTCCTAGCACCACACACCATCCAGTAATAGATACTGGCGGACACGCTCAGCTAAAAATCACACACAATCTCATAAAAAGTTTGATTTTTTAAAATGTTTGAGCAGTCAGCTCTTGCAGGGCTATATAACTGTTAAAAGTATAATGGACAGTTTGGAGACTTGCCTAACATTAGGCATTTAACAAAACTCTGAGACTTTAGAAAGAAAGTTGACTGTAGAAAGCTTGAAATTTTTGTGCATGAAAGTAGGGAAACTACCTTCAAGACGACGTAAGTTATAAAGGAAAACAAGACATAAGAATATGGTGTACATGGTAACATACGCTAGAGTTAATGTCTGTGAAGACGATCCAGCCGGGAATGAAGATAGACAGGACAATGACAGCCATGGTGCCCACAATTGTCCCAGCTAACCAGTTCTGCATGGTCGTCCCCACCGGGACGGGAGTGGCTCCCTCCTCAGGCATATCCAGGATTTAACTGTCTTATAACTGTGATATCCTCCTTAGATTGTGGTACAATCACATTTTTACACAGAGTTATTACAAGATTCAGATACTGACAACAAGTTAAATCACGTTAATACACTCATTAAAACACAGCAATTTCCTCCTTTAATAACCCGGAAGTTACGGAAGACCCCAATATTCTTCCTTGTGCCTTTTAGATAACTATATTTAGATTTTAAAAAATTTAAATGGACCCCGTGTAGCTAAAACTCCACATGAAGGTGGATTTTTTCTATACGACCTATAAAAGATTATTAGGTTAACTTTGTATATCATATTTCATTCATAATGCTCTCATTTCATTCGTTTTAATGGAAATCCCCATGAAGGGAACGTGATTTTTTTTTTATTTTAATACAAGTATGCTCTAAGCATTATCTGCTCTGCATAACTATTTTTTATTGACTAGCAATATCAAATCTAAATGTGGAAACATTTTTGCTTTTTGGTTACAGATGGGATTTGGCATGCAAAGCTCTATCAAAACCGATTTAAAAATCTATTGTATTATTGCTGATTTAATATAACACGAGGTAGGAATTATTTTAAAAAGTTCCTGACCTAGAATATTGGTCGTCTTAGTATATATTATTATAGCTGTTTTGAGGTCAATGCGATGATTTAGCCAACCTTAGAAGCACAAAATTTTTTGGTTTAAGGAAGAATAGCTTTTTGTAAAAGTAATATTAACAGAAAATGTAATGCTAATTTTTTAAAATCTAAAAAAAATTTAAAAGTAGTTATTTTCCTTTCATATAGTGCAATTTAATTCTTATTCTATTGTACAGTTAATTGTGTTTCTTTGTATTTGATTTAAGGTGTATTTAATGCCTAACTGTGTTCAGTCCAGTTGATTGTAATATATGTTTGAATCAAAAGTGGGGAAATTCTCCTCAAAATGGTTCAATTTGGAACTTGATTTCTATTCTCATGATTCTGTGAAAAGTTGCTGTTTTTCCCCAGAGCTCGTCAATATTCATGATTAGCAATGAATTTATTATACGGTTTTAAAAAGCCTTATTGTAAGTGGTTCATCGACCATATTGCTTTTCATTTCGCCTCACAATTAATTTGATTCAAACTAGTCGTAGCCTATGATACGAGCTCTCAAAAAGCTGATACTGAGTCTGCCGGCGAGGAGATGACATTGGATTCACAACACAAATAAATTGATATGATTTACTTAATGATTGTCTAGAGGGACTCTTCTGAAAAGATCAAATATTTGAATAGCATTCATCATATCAGCTTAATTGTTACGTAATTTTTCGGAATATCGTGGAATCTACGCGTAACAATACAGACCAAGTTGCGGAAAATTGTCAATTCAATGGTTAAGATCACGTAGACTTGATTTGAAAGACTTTCATTCGTTCTTTTCGTTGTGTTGTAAAAGCATGTATGTCTCTACAGTTGTTGAAATACTCCAGACAAATCATCTTTTTGTCGATCATTGTAAATATATGCTACCGGTAGAGTCCAAAAGGTTAACATGTACAGACCAAGCATCCCTTTTGTGTAGAATTAAGTAAGCTTAAAAAACCTCAAACAGTAAAACTAGTTACTGGAGAGGGTATTTGCATCTTAGAATAGTAAAAGAAGGAAGGTTGTCAGTCAAACCAAGTAGTAAAACTGACAACTCGATAGCAGGAACTTATAGTTGGCTTTTGGAATGAGGCCCTCTACCAGAATGGGAATATTGCACAGATGACAAAAGAATTGGTACATCCCGCAGGGGCGTAGCAACAGGGGGGCCTGCCCCCCCCCC
>PRKT01000028.1:1860535-1945089 GCA_003671525.1 Saccostrea glomerata
TGAAACATAGCATTGATAGAAATTCACTAATAAAAATTTATTTTGCCTTTATAAGACCAATTTTAGAATATGCTGATGTTGTATGGGATAATTGTACCCAAAGTAGTTCAGAATTGCTTGAAAAAGTTCAGATAGAAGCTGCCAGAATTATTACTGGGCTTAGAGTTAATTCATCCAGAACTTGTTTGTATGTTGAATTAGGATCGAAACCATTATATCTTAGAAGAGAAAAACACAAACTTCAATTGATGTATAAAATGATTAATGGTTCTGCACCTGATTATTTGTATGATTTGATTAAACCTTGTTTTCCTGTTCAACATGCTTACAACTTAAGGTCTGGATGTAATAACTTATGTATGTAAAACAATGTCATACTATGATAGTTTTATTCCATCAACCGTAAAACTCTGGAACAGTCTTAGTGAAGATGTAAAAAACTCTCCTTCATTAGCTATCTTTAAAGCAAAACTTAAGAACTGGGGAGCAACTAATAAACCTTGTAGGTACTTTAACTTTGGTAATAGAAAAGAAAATATCTTGCATTGTCAGTTGCGAAACAATGCTAGTAATCTTAATGCACATTTAAAAAATCATTTTATATCAGATATTCAATCATGTCAAAAGTGTGGATTTCATACTGAAGATACTGAACATTATTTTATCAACTGCCCATCGTATAATGTTGAAAGAAACATATTGGTAAAAAAATTAAATGATATTGATGTTGTTTTTGAACTCGGCGCTCTACTAAGAGGAAAATCTCAATACTCTTATCAAACAAATTGTAAAATATTTTCATATGTACAAGAATTTATTAAATCTTCTAAAAGACTAAATTAGGGACACTGTTATATCAAATATTCTATTAAATGCATAATTTTGTTTCAAATATTGGTATTATCTTTAAGCTGGAACAGTATGTAAATACATGTGTAATATGCATACAGTTAGGGGGTTGTCATTTCTTTTTAGATATAATATTGATAAATAATACCTGATTGTGAATCTTTATTTTTCATTATAATTTTATTGATTATCATGTTCATGTATTATTTACTTCTTATTTGTATCTTGACCAATTATAAAAGGAGAGGGTTTACATAGGCATTGCCTGTTGCCCAATCCTGATTGAATTATACTCAATAAAATATGTTTAAAGTTTAAAGTTAAGAGATTAGGAAAAGATTTTGCTTAAACATTGGAAAACCACATATTGCAGACCTATTACAAACCTAAAATACAGACCTATTTTGTATTCATATGAAGCAGAATATACATGTATGTCCAAAATCTTAAAAGTGAAAAGAAGGAAACATTTGTTGTGGTCTTCAACTCGACATTTAGATATACATCGTGAACGTATCGACAATTAATAATGGTTATTTCCATTCTTATGTCGACACGATCTCGGTGAACTTGAAATAAAAGATACCATAGAGTCTGACACATCTGTAATATATATATTATTGAGGTCCTTCTAGATAGACTGAGATAAGTTAGGGAGTACATTTCAGAATTGTACTCAGGGCAATTAATGAACCAAGTCGAAAAAAAAGTATTAAACTAAATGAACAGTACAGACAACTATAGACATAGAGCCGAGAGAAGCCACGAAATACGCATGATCAGACAATACATATATCGAAAAATTATTGAAAGAACCAGAGATTGTTGATTGATTGTATATTGTTTTACGTCCCAATCGAGAATTATTCATTCAAGTAGGGAGGTAAAAAATATATACAAGTAATGGACTAGGCTTCAAATTAAGGCCCTTACTCGGGACTTGGGGCCATTAAACAGAAAAGGATCTTTATCGTGGCAACGCCTGCCATGGCACGGGCCTCAGATTTAAGCTCTCATCTGAAGGACACACACTTTCAGATAGGACTACAATGATAGATCTTCTTGACCGCAATTAAAAAGTGCAGAACGGATGCAAAGACCGATCTTTTTCAAAAGATACCTGGCAGTAGCGAAAAATGGGAGACTAGCCCCCCCCCATTACTTTACTATAATTATTTTCATTCTCCCCCCCCCCCCCCCCCCCCCCCAAAAAAAAATCTGACAAGCAAAAAAAATCGAATCAACCCTCTTCTAGCCAAAGTTTATCAGAACTGAAGACTTATAAAGGAAGACAGTGTAAAACAAATAGAAGAGCCTACAATTGATAAAATCTGGTATCATTACAGAAAAATCAATAGGTCCATTATAGCAACACAGCACTGTGAAAACAAGTCCGGCGAAAGAAGGCAAGTCATATTTTACAAAACGAGGGATGCATAATTTTTTCAAAAACATATCAAGATTTATATGATACAGTAAAGAATAGAAATGTTGACATAAGAATTTCTACATTTACTATTTTACATTTTTATACAAAAACATTATTTGTATCTACAAGAAAAAAATTGTATATCACCATATTTGCAAAACGCGCAACAACTTGTTTGCCATACCGTTGCATAACAAGAACATTATGAGACTGATCTTTCAAAACCTTTTAAGGATTCAAGCTCAAACACGTGTTATTGTGACATTACAATATGGCCAATACAAGTACTGGTTGTATATTTGTTGGTTTTCAAAGCCTTGTAATGTAAATATTTACATTTCCAATGTCTTTGTCCGAGATAAAATTACCAATTGTAAATGTAATTGATTTCCTCATGAATGTTTTGGCGCGGTTCCAAAAAAAAAACCACGTGCAGGGCGGGACAACACCTAGAGAGAAGCAGGCTTGGAGCCGGTGGATTGGCGGAATCTAATCATGTAAATATAAGGAATAACTGTCAGATTTTTCGAATTCATGAAGATGATCAATGGATTGGCTTGTGTGATAATTTTATGCATAAACGCCTTCGGCGTTTATGCAAATTATCACACAAGCCAATCCATTGATCACTTCATGAATTCGAAAAATAAGACAGTTATTCCTTAAAAAGAAAAATAGAGATTTGTTTTATTTTTGAATATTTTCTGACTTGCATGGGCATAAAAGTATATTTATATGTATAATTTTCATAAAGCACTAGCACGCTTCTTGAAATATGCGTAACGTCTATGTGATATACACACCAATAAACGCCACAAATCAAACAGGAAAAAAATCCTTACAAAATATTCTAAGAAATGAACTGATTATTAAAAAAAAAGTTTAATTCGACACAAATGCAAAAAAAAAATCTTCAAAGGACCCTTTTAATAAATGAAGACAAAATCTGAATATAATTTAAAAACTGTGTTGTAAAATATTGATTAAATTCTTATCAAAATTTTTATCAATAATATTCATCTACACATTTTAAAAGCACCAAGACAAATGTTTCTTCTTTTATATATACAAATACGCACGAAAAAATAATCTGGAGAAAAATGCCATTTTTCAATCTATGTTTGGAATTGCATTTCATATCTCATGAGAATTAGCAGGTTTTGATTTACACAAAAACTCGCTCTCTGAATATTCTAATGGCTACAATGGTAAAAATCACGAGGTGGCTCCATTCAGTTTTACAACAAGAACTGATTGCTCTCATGTTGAGATTTTCGGTAAAGTATACACTGAGTTGTTTCGAATGATTCCCAATGACACAATGACCTTCTAAATTTTCGAACATTACCATGTGAACTTGATTGAGCGTGCTACAGTTGATTTTATTATTACGCATGGTTAATGTTCCAAATGTATTGTGGGATAAAAAGCTCAGAAAGTCAATACTGGTAATATTGTTACCATCCAAAATTACATTTGTTTTATTAAATTGGGCAAATGCTTCCACGTGAATTTCAGAAATGTTACAACTTGTCAAATTTAATTTTTTCACAGATAATCTTCCAAAAAAGTTCTTGGAGATATTTGTAAAATTGTTGAATGAGGCATCCAGTTCTTCCAAAGTTTCTAAAGAGGCCAGTGCTCCTAGTGGTAGAGCTGTTAATGTCATGTTTTGTAGTTTAAGAGTTTTCAACGATTCCTCAACACCACTGAAGTCAGTTTTACTAAATTTCATAATATTTCCACTTAAATCAAGTTCCTCAAGTTTATTCATATCATCGAATGTTTCATTGAATATTTCCTTTAAGTAATTATAAGATATGTCCAATTTTCTCAGCGACCTAAGTGGCCTGAAAGCATCCACGAGAAACATACCTTCTGGCGGAAGTTGACAAGATCTAAGGTTAAGGATGACAAGAGAGTCCCCTATCATACGGAACGCGTCATAAGAAATGAGATTCACACCTGTTCCTTCCATATGTAACTCAGTCAAACTCCTGTTTGGGATTTTCAATATGGATTGTATACTTGGATTGTATGATAACTTCAGTACTTCTAGACTAGGTATGGTACCCGTAACGCCAAAGACTTGATTATTCAGTTCGTTTCCGGAAAGATCCAGGTACTTCAACCCGTCAAGTCCATCAAAAGCATTTGGGAATACGACCTTCAATCCAGACTTGGACAATGTAAGCGATTCCAGACTCGATAGGCTTAGGTTGTAGAATGCTTTCTGTTGAATGCTGTTATACTTTGAGGAACGAGCACCTTCCATTGATAATAACTTCAGTTTAACTAATCCATCAAAAAACTGAACATTAGAAATGTCTACATTGGTGTAATCCATACGTAGGTGGGTCAAGGTAGGTGCTAAAACTTTTAAAACTTCTATATGAATAATAATACTGGGATTGAAACTAAGATCGAGTTCTTCTATTGGCGACCCCTCGAACACACTTGAATCTTTAAGCTCTTGTATTCTATTCGACCCTAGAGATAAATATGATACTTTTGGAATATTTCGTAGAAAGGTCAAATCAGCTGATACAAGGCCACAATTGTTCAAGGTCAATCTCTTGAGACCCTTTATGTTACTGAATGCATTATTTTCTATTTTTGAAAATAGATTGTTGTTCAAATTCAATTCTTGAATTACAGCACCATCAAAGAAATCAGGACTGACTCTAAGTTTTGAGAATGAATTATTTCCTAAATCCAAACGTTTTATCACCACATCTTTGTATTCGGTCAAGTTGGGAAATGTTTTAAGGTCGTTACCATGACAGTTGACCTCGATAGCCTCTGTACTCAGGTTATTTGTATTCTTAACAATGACACACGAACAGATAGATTTACAGAGTTCACTGGAAGTAGTGAGTCTTTGATTGAGCATCAGGAGGTAACTAAACAAGAAAACTGCAAGCTTTGTCAAACCCGCCATCCTTCTCCTGTAAAGAGAAAACAGCTCTCATTAAAGGTCCATTCAAATTAAATTCTTGGATAAACGACACTATTTATGTAAAAGCATACTTTTTTCAGATTTTAATTCAGATTATTGTTAACTTAAAGAAGCTTTTTTGCCTTTAGGGATTGTTTCCTTGTTTTATTTTGTTTTATATTTTCCTCTGAAAGGCTACAACTCTTTCCTTTTTTTTAATTGCATTGACAAAGGAAGGCGTCAACATAAAATGTGTAAATTAAAATAAGTAATATTCCATTTTTTTTCTATCATTAAACAATATACTTATTACCTAATTAAAAAGTGATCAGCAGAATTAAAGATTTTTTTCATGAAATTTTCATAGGTTTTAAGATTTCAAGGAGAAACTTTATTGGTTAGCAGAGGTGCATTTAATCTAATCTCATGTTATAGAAAAAAAAAGGAAAAGATGCAGTTATGATGCTCTGCCTAGTTTTTCAAAAGTCAAATATGCTACGATATAATTAAACAGGTTACTATGATTAAGAAGTGTTGGCGATACTGCTCATCAAACCTTAAAAAAAATCAATTAAATAACCTACATGTATATTTGTCTAAACTTTTATTAAGTTTTATTCTAACCAGATGAAAATCTTGGTTGAAAGTGATGTATGTAAGTTCTTCTTTACATATCTATTTTTATAATATAAGCCAGTTTTCTTAATTTGTAGAATATGTAGAAACACGAAACATTGTTTCGGATGGTATGCATTGTAAGTACTTTATAAAAGCAAACGTTAGAAAGTCATCAATTTTTATCCAATATGAAATTTGACATATTGTATAAGATGTTGGCATATCTTACTCTTGGGCTTGTCGACATACTTCTCAGTACAATATCACCGATGAATTCACTATAAAGGCTTTTAAAGCCGTAGTAATAGTGGTTCCGTTAAACAGCGTGTAACAGACCATTAGAACTCTATCGATTTCAATCTCTTTCATTTCGTCTCGATTTTTCCCGGCAACATCACAGATGTAATTTGAATCATCATGCCCTGGGACAGGTCCTCCAAAATCTGATACCGAGTCCGCCGGCCACGAGATGACATTGGATTCACAACTCAAATAAATTGGTACAATTTACTTAATGATCGTCTAGGGGCGACTTTTCTCAAAAGATCAAATATTTGAACAGCATTCATCATCTGAAATTGTTACATAATTCTCTGAATATCGTGGACTCTATCTTTTTGCGTAATAGTAAAAAAAATGTTAAGGGAAAATAGCCAATTCAACGATATTACATTTAACCCTCCTGAAATTCAATATGAAGAAACTTAGTCACTCCTATTAAAGAAAATTTGAAATATCCCAAGAGAGAGAGAGAGAGAGAGTGAGAGGGCATGTGTGTGTTTGAGAGAGAGAGAAAGAAAGGGGGTCTTTCTTATACATGAGTAATACATGCTTAACCTCAACACGCTTACTTGCTTTTTTTGGTAAAGTAGGGCATTTATAGATGGTATAAATTTAACATCATGCTTTTATTTCTTAGGATATTGAAACATAATAAAGAATAAAAAAAAAGACTTCTATATAAATGTATTACTTTAAGATATTGAAACATAATAGATATGAAATATATGGAGATAACGAACAGTATGCAAGCTAAAAAGTAAATTAAACAAAACAAATCAGTATTGCCAACACGGAGCTCTATAAAATCAGAGGTGGGATCAGGTGCCGCGGAGTAGTAAGCATCCCGACCGTTCACATTCTCCCTAGTGTTCCGCGTTATGATCAGGAAATAACGGGAAAATCCGTCGAAAATCCAGTGTGTAAATAATGGTCCAACAATGAGTTTGAAAACTGTCAGTCAGCATCTGACATAATGATGAATTGTAAATGCTGACAAGGTCATTGTATCGACCATAGAACTTACAAAATGATGACTTGAAAGGAGACTGCTGATTTGCATGTAATATGGGTATAATTGCTCCATAAGCAAGGAAAGTTGAGGATTGAAAAGTTCAAGTCATCACGTTTATCAATAAGCTTTGTTGTTAGATTAAAATTAACGGTTTTTTTTCTAGTAAAATATTTTTTTTAAAATGAAACAGTGGGTCAGATTTTATGGTAATTTTTATTTCAAGCTCATCGGGATATATCATGTCGACATAAGAATGGAAATAACCAATATTATTTAGATACATCGTCGATCTATTGAATGCCAAAGTAATTGTAATTGATCATTAAGTCGAATCTCGAGGTTATTTCATATCTGTTGTTAGACCAATTTCTAAATACATAAAATGTCTACAGATTTTTCTGTTTACCTGACGTGAAAGAGCACACGGCTGAGGTAACCGATCGAGAGAAGATGCACTTTCCTTCATGGCACCTGATTCAATTCGGAGATGGTTTTTCAAGTCCGTGTTTGCTCTGCTTTTTTGCTTGAATGGACTTCTGAGCATGAATAATGTCTGTTTGTTATCTCCGCATCTGATTTAGTCAAGATACACTCAAATACTAATCATCAGTCCAATATCTGCAGTCATTTTGAAAAAAAGAGAGTGGAAAAGCATTTTTCCGAGTTAGGGGACTATTCACTTAATATCAGGTTTGCATATCATTTTTAAGGTGGTTTCTGCATTTTCCCTAAACGCTCGAAGATACTGAATTGATTTTATTATGTGAGATTACCTTGAAGAGTCAAAGATCATATAAGTTTTTTTTATTATTATATTTTCAAATTTTAGTGATAACAAATCCCACTTTCTAGCAGGAAACTAGGATTGCTACTGCCTGCTATACATTGAGAATGCTTGTTGGGTAGAGGACAGAGAGAGCCTTTAATTTTAGTTTGCTACGTACGTCTAAAGATAAATTTATTCAAAATTCTGTGTCAATGTCCTGTCTAACTGAAACGCCAGACATTGTTTGTCCCGTGAGACAAAAAGAAAATGGCTATTTTTTAACAGTTGTCACTAAATCCATTTGGCCCGTAACTGAGATCAATGAATTCACTGCTTTTGGATAAGTACAAGTTTTGTATCCGGTGCTCTCTAAACTATGTACGGCTTTCTTCCGCCGATTCTTTGGCGTTTAATCTTAGTATGATTGATGAAAAATGACATCTTCTATAAAACCCCTCGGTCAAACAAACCATAAAAATGCTAAAAAGTTCCTTATTACACGATGCCTAAAAGTAACCCTTTTTTAAGCTCAAAGAACACAGTGCTCATATAAACGGGAAAAATCCAGAATTTATGACAATGAAGCATCGACATTTAGTTTTGCTCATATCTCTCAATACGATGAAATCATTCCGTAGGGTCCCATTACTGTTCTGCTGGTAGTTAAATACATTTAGTGTAAATGATTAATACAGAAATAATCCATAGGATAGAAAACAAACCAAGGATAAGCCAGACAGACTCCATAGAGCTATGACTTAATATAGAAGTTATCTATGTAGTTTATCCCTCGTAATAATAGACAGTGATTCAATTATCCTAGAAATAATTAACTGCAAATCAGTTGATCAAGTTGACAAAAAAATAGGGGAAAAAGGAATACAGTTAACTGTTTCAGACAGAATTTATAGGTTTGTTGAATAATTTAGCCATGATCGTAAACTTCTGGACTCTCATTTATACTTTTCTGTCTTTCATTGCTGTATGTATTTATCTCGCGAGTGTGTTTATGATAGTTTGTATGCATTGATGGTCATAGTATTTTTTCTATGTATTATTTTCATACGCTAAGTTTTTCTCGTTTTAATTTCTTACATAAGAAACTAAATGCAAAGCGAACTTAAATAAAACATATGGAGATAACGAACAGTATTCAGGCCCAAACGTCCATTTAACAATAAAAAAAAATGGAGCCGACCTCCGAAACATCAGAGGTGGAATCAGGTGCATTGGAGGTTTGAGCATCCCCTGCCGACCGGTCACACCCGCCGTGTGCTCCTTGTCATGATCGGGAAATAAAGGAAATACAATAAATGCTTCTCCAGACAATAGTTTGTCATAAGACCAAAACTGACTTAAAAGCGATAATTTCATGTTCATGAAACAAGATATCCTGATAAAGAGATGGTATATGGTTGCTTTAGGGTATTAAAAGTTCTAAAACTGTGCGATTATGATTTCACGTATAGAATATACTCGGTCACAAAGTAAGATTGCTTTGTTTTGACATTCTCGATATCGAAATTTTTTCTAATAGGAACAACATGCACACAATTTTCATTCGAATACATTCTTCAAGTTTATAACACAAAAGCACACATATTCACAAAAATAAGTTACAATGAATACGTACGTTTATGATAAAAAAGTAATGATTACATTTTTATTAAATGACATGACTTGTTGACTTAAACTTCAAATGAGCTGGTTTAAGTGAATTGATTTAAATTATACTTACCTTTTGAATTGTCTCTTCTTTTTTACCACAAAAGTAGAAAAAAGTGTCCAGATTCCCCGTTTCTTTCGGTTTTAGATGTGTTTAATGCGTGCGCAAACAGCAATTTCCACGACATTCAAAAAGTGTTAAAATCAAATAAACCAGCAAATTGACAGGCATCGATTGACAATGATCCTTGAAACTTGTATGGCTTTGGGCAATAAGCGCTTAATTCCTGGAATCCCTCTGTCCTTTCTCTGCCGTTTTATATTAATCATATCGAGTTATGTTTCGTAGTGGTTACACATTCTAAACGAACATAGAACATTACAAATTATGATAAATTTTAAGTAGTGAATTATTTTCCCGCCCGCGCCCTTTTTATCTTCAGCAGGCAGACGACTGGCAATCAATGTCGGCTGCTGTTACTGCGGACAAACAATTAGCGTCCTGGTCGCCACCGGAATAACGGGTGAATATTTTCTATCCAGTATCCTTTTCTGTGACAGATCATCACACGCAGTGGCTAGTGCCATTAAATGACCCCTCAGAGCGCCGTGGTAATGAGATTGTTTCCATTCCATTAGAGACATGTTGCAATTTTTACGATTTCATTAGATGCATTTTAGTCAATCCGATAAACTCCATACGACAAGAACGACAGGAACATAGCATTGTTCCACCCTATGTTTGGTCATTTCCCGAAAATCACGAAGGAATGTCGTTTGGGTTACTTACTTTAACATGTACATTTAGGCTGCTTGATACCCTTTTCTTAATTTTCCTAGTGTGTATAAATCTTATTTTTCAGATTTATTTTCTCAATGGACATGTCAAATATCAAATTAGTTGGTTCTGAACAATTCAGCTTGTAGTATAATTTAAATCTGGAAATAGAAGAAAACCTGTGTCAGAAAATAACGGAAAAATCCGTCGTCAATTCAGTATATATAAATAATAGACTAACAATTAGTATGAAAAAAAAAGTCAGTCAGCATTTGACTTAATGACCAAACTGTTATTTTCTAACACAATATAAGACTACAAGTAACTAGTATTCATGTTTATTTTTTTAACACATTTTTTTCATTAAAGATGAGTCTTAGGAAAAGTTATTGCCATGAGTAATACGTATCATAGATAAATTAACTAAAAGAAAACTGTGACATATTGTCTAGAACCAATCAGATAGTGCGTTGTATTAGCATATTATAATGAGGTATAAGATAGCGATATAAAAAAAATATAGAAGGTAAAGAGGTAAAATTTACCCAGTCTATCAAATAGCAATATTAAAAAAAGGAAGTGGCTACGATTCTTATGAAATTTTAATGTCCGATGAGGAATTATATTCCCAAAAAGTAAGACAAGAGTTTCTAAGGCAATTGAACACTCCATTATTTCAGTTTGTTCATTAACATGTTCATAAACGTAAAAACTATAAGAAATGTGAAAACTTGACTATGTAATTCATATTTCAATATGACTCTTCCTCGATTTATATTGAGAAATTCAATGTATTATAAGCTCATGAAAAGATGTACACATTTCACTTTTATTTATACCCCCCCCCCCCCNNCCCCCCCCCCCCCCAAAAAAAAGAAAATCCTATTCATATGACTTCTTCGCTCTCAATTTTCACACAAAATGCATAAAATAAAGGTAAAATAGTTTATCTCGTATCGATTAAAATGCAACCAAAAAATTTACGGTGTCTTTGAATAAAAATTTCATGCTAAATTGACATAAAAAAAGGTACTCACCTTCAATTAGCTATTTTCAAACTGTTTTCCCGTGGGTATTTATTTAATCTCATTTTATTTTCTTCTTTATAATAACGTTGCTTTCTATTATGGCAAGGATATACAATTATGACTCGCTTATATACTTTACTCTCTTACTGTTAGGAATAATTCACGAGAAAGGGACGCCATACATTTTTCAGTAAAAATACATAACACGGCGTTAGCCGTTAAATTTCTTTAAAATTTCACGTTTTGTGGATAGTGCACAAATTAGAAAATTAAGTATATGGAATACTTTAATGGGAAATAAAGACAAACGAAGTGTAGTTATCATAAATAACAAATAAATAACAAGGCTTAAAAAGTCTTGACGACAGCGGTTTGCAAAATACACATTTTTTTTTCAAGATTTGAAGATGTTACTTTTCTATATTTTTTTTTAATTCAGAATACAAGAAGAAACAAACTGAAAGAAATCATATGTTCAAATCAATAAGATCAGAAATACCGACAGCACATGTACCTGTATGCGACATATAAAAGACCAGACAGATAAAAATGTCAAAAACAATATCTTTGTTCTCTGTGGGGGACATATTAGGATGTTAATTGCTCAGTACTGCATGTTTCCTTCGTTTACAAATGAAAAAACAAAACTACCGATTGATGCTGGAAGGTGCTTATCATTCCAAAAGAGAGTAAAATTTGTTAATTTAATAAATAAGTGCTTTGAAATTTGGGGTGAAAGTCCTTACTTTGTATTTCATTGTACTGAATGTACCAATTAATTTTTCAAGAGTTTGGTTTTAACCCAAAAGAACTATATGCGGTATATTACATATATTTGCCCCCACAAAAGTCAAATTTTGAAAACTTCCCGACATGTGCTAAATTCATTAAATTGTATGAGAAATACAAATTAACAGAAAATATTATAGTTTCAAATCAATATATTCACAATTTTTATTTTTATGACGTCACAAACTAGTCCGATTTTATATTTTTTTCAAAAAGAGGACAAAATGGACAAAATTTCAACAATTTTAGCTTTAAAATTTATAGAGCGCATGTGTGTTCAGGAACAATATTAACATATTTCATTGATATTATCATTCTACACATTATATAAAAAAAATTGATCATGAACACACATGCGCTTGGTGACTTTTACTTAAAATATCGACGAAATATGTACATTTTTCTGTAAAATTCATAAAAAACTGAAATTTACGTCATGTTTGTGACGTCATTACGTACATATGACGTCATTACTTATGAAAATATTCAGTGTTTTGAAGTTAGCATATACTCCCCTGTTTAATAACTTTGTAAAATATATCTCAATCAAAGTCTGATTTGGGGGGCAAATATTGGTTATTACCGAATAAAGTCCTTTTAAATAATTCCAACTGACTGAATTGAAATTTTAATTAATTTTGCATATAAACTTTATACGAGGGGTAATCAAAAAGTTCGCGAAATATCTCTATATCTACAAAACCAAAATTCAAATTAGAATGAAATTCGGTACACACATAGCCATACACAAGGTCTATAAATAGCATATGCTGAATAAAATTTTTCTTCTTGTTTGTGACGTCACAATGTGAAAATGACACTTTGTAGGTCACTTGTGACGAAAAATGGTTGTCTCAGTCGAACTCGTTCAACAAACGACTGTACAATTTATTGTATATCTTAGAAATCCCTCTGCAGTTTCAAATAATAATTTGTACACAGTTTATTGAGATAAATGAGTTCCTATAAATTCAATTAATGATTGGATTGATCGTTTTAGTGAAGGAAGGCAGATGGTTAAAAATGATACTTGTCATCTTGTCCAGTGAAAGCAAGTTTGAAAAGATATGTACTTTTGATTAAGTAATTTGCTATCAAAGACCTCCAAATAACACTTTGAAAAAAAGTTGAATATTTGAACAATAATATAAGTATTAAATACCTAAGATATCGTTTACTTTAGATTTCAAACATATTAGATATGATAAAAAGGAGGCACCCATTCTTTATCCACCTTGAATAAAGGTCTCTCCAGAAACAGAGGATTTGTGTTTTAATGGTCGCCATGCTTATTTTTGGAAAGGATATTCTTATCCACCCATTCTGTTGCCGAGATATGACCATTTCTGACAAATGAACCGTTCTTGTCATAAAAATTAACTCACATGGAAAGAAATATAAAACTCAGAAAAATCTTTCAACTTTTGTGACAGAACACTACGGAGGGGGTCACGTGATCGCCAATATCACGTGATTCACGCATGAGCAAAACGGTGGTTGATGTGCATTAAAATTGGGGAGGATTAATTTAAAATATAATTAACATTAAATCCAAATATTGTTTCTTTTATGGAAGTTATTCAATTAGTTCGCGAACTTTTTGATCACCCCTCGTATGCTTTTAAGAACTAAGAGTGTCGGCTCTCTTGATTAATTCCTCTGTGCTATCCCTTTTTCAGGCAAGGAATACCCTTAAACATGCTTTATTGTACCTCTGTGTACATTACTGCAAATTGAAAATTGTGTATCTTTGATGTTTTACGAGTTATTTTAAATTTATGAGAATAAAGTTCTTCGTTGTCATTATCAAAGAATGGCAATTTATTATCTTCATAGTTAATTTTGATTAATAATAATTTATCAAAATTACTTTTCAATTAAAAACATTTATCATATTTCTAATAAAAAATTTGAATACCACATGAAAATTATTATGTTTGATGAAATGGTTAGGAAAATTGACGAGTTTATCACGCTAGGTTGTTAGAGTTGCTAAGGAGATAATAAGCTGATTAACTTTTATGAAAATTTTAATGATTCTGGTGCCAAAATAGGAAAGTAATTAGAAAAACTAACTCTATTGAGCAGAAGAACAAAGGTCATAGAACAGTGACTGTGACATTAATTCCAGACACGACATTGTTCAGACGATTTACTACCCTTTCTAATTGTGATGTCGAAAAATAAATTATACATTAAGCACTTGATGGGTTTACTTAGCAGTATCGCGACGTCATGAGCTCCTAAACATCTTTCTTTTTTTATTTAAAGATACCCGATCTCAATCATGACAAGGAGCACACAATGGGTGTGATTGGTCGGCATACTCACTCCTCCATGTCACCTGATCCCACCTATGATGTAGTGGAGGTCGGTATTTGCTCTGCTCTTATTTTGTATTGTTTAAAGGACTTTTGAGCTTGAATACTGTTCTTTATCTCCATATATTCCATACATTAAGAAGTCCTAAAAGCCGGAATCCCATGGGAGAATGGTGTGATTTTTAGTCCTAACAACTATCCCACCTTTCTCTCATGGGAGAAAAAGTGACAGAAGGGATATTTTCTCCCATTGAGATTCTTTCTTCAACTAGTTTGTTCAAATGGGATAAACCTTATGGATATTGACAATGAGTCATTTTCTCCCATACATTGGTACACATAGGATATACCCCTTAAATTATGAAGAGTGGGATATCTTTATTATAATCTAAGGGTTTTAATCCCATGACATTTAGGACTTCATATCTTTAAAAATTAGAGGTTTATGAGTTCAAAATGATACCATGAGACACCGCTTAAGAAATCCATATGAAACTTCAATAAGCAAACCATATTGCTTAGTATGGTAGTAGTGGAATGATGCTATATTGAGATATTTTACTCGCAAGCTCATGCATTTTTACACCCAATTCGTGCTAATATTCAACAATTTAAGTTCGATAACCCTATACGATTTGCAAACAATATCATTAGAACAACCATATTATTTACAAAATATAGGCCGATTTTAAATGATGTTGTTCAATTCCCTGTAACATCAACTTGTCTATCAGTGTCATGCCTAAAAAATATCGTCCTCGGAGCATGTTCTTGAGTAAAGAATAAGATGAAACACCATATTTAGGTGATCCAACAGAATCTTGTTACATAAATACAAAAATTGACGACAGAGAAGCTGAATTAAGTAATCGCGTTTGTCGTACAATTTACTTGCTAACTGGCTATTTCTGTGGTGTGTTTTTTCCCAAGTACACTTGTTTGTTGAAAGCAATTTATAATCTTGCTGTAAATTTTCACGTCTTGAGCTATACAATTTTAATGTGTTATCTCCTAAATACTCAGTCAACTTATCTAATTTGTCCGAGTTATCACATTATCAAGCTCACAAATGAATTAAAGTAACTAATTAAATGACAATATGTCGTCAACATATGGTAATGTCGAGTTAAAGGCACCATAAAGTGAATAATTCCTTATTAGAAGAGTTAAATTAATTCTGCTCCATATGAACATAAAAGCAAGTTGACTTATTAAGGTGCACAATTAGTGCCTATCAGAATTCAAACAGATTGATGGGAAACCTGGTCTCCCAAGATTCCCTTGAGGTGATTTTCACAAAAAAATATTGTTTTATGACAAATCACAAAATACAAGTATTTCTGACTTATGTTTTCATTTAAACCAGAAGTCTCTGTCGAGACTGTAGCTCTACTGGTTTGTACTTGTAATAAAGGAAGAGAAAATAGCAGTTGGGACTTGAAATTTACAAAAGCAATCAAGAGAATAAAAATCCTTGATCAAGTCTCTTTTTGTGAAGAGACTGCAATAAGACTACAACTATAGGAGTAGCTTTTAATAAAATTTAACAGAATTTTCTATTTTAGTTCCATGGCAACATCAATCATCAAAATCAAAAACGCAGAACTGATAATTATGTATCTCACTGTAGTCTACTTGCATTATTATATTGAAATCAGACTAAAACTGTATTTGGAGTAGAATTTTAAAAGTATTTCACAAAAATTTCTATTTTTAGTAAAATTGGCAACACTGTTCATCGAAATCAAAAACTCATACACAGAACTATATGTATCTTAGTGTAGTCTACTTGTGTGCAAAGTAATATTGAAATCAGACCAAAACTATAGGTGGAGTAGCATTTTGAAAGGATTTTACAGAAATTTCTATTTTTTGTAACCACGGCAACACTGTTCATCGAAATCAAAAACTCATACACAGAACTACATGTATCTTAGTGTAGTCTACTTGTGTGCAAAGTAATATTGAAATCAGACCAAAACTGTAGGAGGCGTAGCAATTTGAAAGGATTTCACAGAAATTTCTATTTTTAGTAACCACGGCAACACTGTTCATCAAAATCAAAAACTGATATACTGAATCGTGTATCTTAGTGTAGTCTACTTGTGTGACAAGTAATATTGAAATCAGACCAAAACTATAGGAGGAGTAGCATTTTGAAAGGATTTCACAGAAATTTCTATTTTTAGTAACCATTACAACACTGTTCCTCGAAATCAATTACTGATAAACAGAATTAAGTATCTTAGTGTAGTCTACCTGTGTGCTAAGTTATATTGAAATCAGACCAAAACTGTAGGAGGAGTAGCATTTTGAAAAATTGTTTACAGACAGACAGGCGGACAACTAGATAGACAGACAGACAGCCGGATGGACAACTGACACATTACTTTTACTTAAACTCTTCTGGTCTCTGACCAGTAGAGCTAAAAAAGCAGCTGTCTATGATATAAAAAGAGCAGAGTTTTTAATCTATCAAAACATGCAAAAGGAAGAGTTGTTAAAAGAGTAGAAAAGACATACTATTTTAATATTAATAAACTCTTATGGTCTTTGCTTAAAAGAGCTAAAAGAGGAACAAACCTTAGTAGACAAGCTTGACGGGGCCATTAACATTGGCCAAAAAATTCAAAAACAAAGCTAAACAACAATTAGAACAATGATGTATTGAGCCAGCCAGACACTGGGCAACTTTAATGAGAAAATTAGTTGGTTATACCATCATAATGTATTTTTATGTCTTAATTAACAAAACTGAACTCACATCATATGACTGGAACCTTTTACATACAAACAGAAATAAAGACTTTCTTATAATGAATTAACCATAAAACAAACAAAATTTCCAAATCATCATACTCATTTTTAGATAAATACCGGTAAGTCTGAGAGCTTAATGAAATTGTGAATTTATTAATAGTTCATTTTCTTTTAACAATAACAATTAATTCACTGATAGTACTATTAATAATAATTGTCATGTCTCTCACAATTCTAAAGGTATAGTTTGTATGTCTGCCATTGTATTATGCATTTCACATCAAAATTAAAAATAAGACACATGTTACAACAAGTGATGTTCCTAGGGGGTCCAGGTTTTGCCCTTTTCATGATTTGTTTTGTTTAATGGACTTATGAGATTGATCAGTGTTTGTTACGTCACCTTTTACATAGAAAAAAGACAATTAAAGCCTGTTTACTACATAAATGCATATTATTAAATCTTCAGATGAAAATTGACATTGAAAAAAAAATTATGTCATTAATTTGTTAATTAAATGAAGCATAGTTTCTGAAAGTTTTTAAACCATGGGGCCTGTCTTAAAAAAAGAACTTATGACTAAAACCAAAAACTTAGGTTGATTGTAAAGGTTGGTAAAATTAATAATTATTTCAAAAATTGCTACTACGTCTTATTCGATTCTTTTTAAAAATATTAAAACCATTTTCAAATTAATGTAAAATAAAAATACTAAGCTGAAATATTGGTCATGGGCATAAGTTCTTTCATAAAACAGGCCCTAGGGCTCCATGAAACGGATTAAAGGTGCTCTATCAACAGAAGTATTGGTCACCTGCAATCAGATCTGACTGACTGCTATATATACTAGTGCCAATTTGGGAACTGTTACCAATTTTATGCTTCATTTTGAGCAAAGTATGGGCTGCTATGTTTCTTTATTATGAGTATAGTTCTGACACAGTTGGGAGAGCGACAGATGCAGGGATGAATTCACTGTTTTCTTTATGTATGTAACCTCCAAATTTTTTAATGTTTAGCAGATAAAGACAGACATTGATCGGATGCACATCTTCAGGCAAAATGAATGGAACATGTAACATGGATTTCTTATGACACATAATTCTTACAAGACAAGAACGTAGCACCAAATTATACTATAATGTTTCACAAGCAAAGACAAATGTACAATAGCTGTTTCCACAGCCTTGCTGGGAAAATAAGCCTTCACAATAATTAAAGGAATCACAGAGAAAAGTTAGAGGGGTCACACAGTACTCTCTGTGCTGATTAATCTCTCCCGGGGAGGACTAGAGACCGTATCTGTGGAGGAGACTTGCTCTCCAGTTTTTATCCTCCTTCTAACACTTTGATCCATGCTGTGCTCTGACACCTCTTCTACTCCTGACTCCCGATTTTCCTCCTCCTGTTTTGACAATGTAGAGAGATCACTTTCTTTCATACTGGAATTACTGTTTGAACTACTTTCCTGTTTTTCCTCTAAAATGTCTGAGTGAAGGTCTATTTTCTTGTGTCGTAATAGAGGTAACTCCATCACAGAGTCACATTTTCTTAGCTCTGACTCTGCAGCACACTTTTCATGTATATTGGGAATTGACTGCGATAAGTTAGACTCCATACACAGGGGAGCTTTTGATTTCTTACTGCCTATGGAGGCCTTTTGATACACTTGGTCAAATTTATCAAGGGAATGTTGGTCTATAGTATAGTGCTGTTTGTAAAACTTTTGTTTTTCTTCCATTTCCATTTTTTCTTTCTCCTCTATGAGTGTGTAGGCCTTGCCCAGTAAAACAATGCTGATGAACACCTTAAACGTCATCAAACTGCAAAACGTGACAAAAAATGTGATCTTGTTAATACATGTATGTAATATATCATCGGAAGATGTCATTAATTAGGAAAAATTACTGCTTGTTTTAATATTCTCAAGGATTAATAATTATAAAGATCATTATCATTTTTGCAATCATTAGCGGCATAAATATTCTTTAAGGTTCAACATCCCTTTAGTTCAGACATATAAAATTTCTTTTTAAATACCATATATGCAGAATTCATTGAAAAAATTGAATATCTCTATTTCTTGCCATCAAAAAGTCACTTAAATAACTTCTCCCTACATTTACTGTAAAATCAGGAAATTTTAGTGGGGATTAAATTTAGTTGTTAACATTTTTCAGCGAAATTAAATCCCATACAAAATTTTTACATTACTATATATTGAATAAGTTTAGTTATGAATTTAAACAAGAAAATTAAATGCCCAGGAAACCATTTTAGGTAACAAATCAACAAAATTTGATCCCCACAAAAATTTGTGTTTATGAAGTACTGTGAAATCACTAATTTTTGTGGGGGTTTAATTTCTGTGGTTTTCAAGGTATGAAGAATCTCACCATTTATGTCCACCATGAAATAAAATTTTTCCCATACATTACAACTGAACAATTTTTCAACCACGAAATCAAATCCTAATGAACCAATATATTTTCCTCAAACCATGAAAATTTGACCCCATGAAAATATGTGATTTTACAGTATATACATGTACTAAATCTGAAAGACAAATAAATATAACTTTTTTGCCTCTGGCTAAAAAATTATACTTATATGGTTAAAAGATTTCTGTTTAAAAAACTGAATTTCAGTTGAAATGCAAAATCTAGCATACTTTAAAGTTTGCAGTGCAAATATTCACTAAAATCACCATTTTACTAGATATTTTTAAGGGAACAATACCTAGTTATTAATGCTATCCAATGATTATATAATCAAACACCATTCATCACAAGAAGACCTTTCCAGTATCAAGGAAATGATACTAGAAACAGACATCACAGATAGAAACAGACATCACAGATAAAAATGATTTCACAATTATGTACCACTGCTTTCATTGTATGTCAGAACAAACCACATAATTTATATCAAACTTGTATAGAATTATATATCAACACTTATCATTCATATGTGGAAAAAACACACAAACAAACAAACAAATCAAGCAGGAATTTTCTGTTTTATTTTTGTGGTCTTTGAAGAGACTTGTGATCAATATAAAATCAATGAACTCCAGCAAAGAGATTCTTCAATCATTAGAATAAAAGTTGGTGAAGCAAATTAAAGGACAAAAATTAATACTTGCTACATACCATAGATACAGTAGAACCAGGATCCCTGCCCCTGTGTATCCCGACACCTTGAATGATTTTGTACAAATCCTCAGTAATAGAACAGCCAGCGGTATAGGAGTAAAGCCCATCCTCCTGGATACCAAGTCAGAATAGTCTATGAATGCCTAGGATAAAAAGGAATGTCTATGAATGACTAGCATAACAAAAAGAAAGAATTACATTCATACTTTCCTTCATGGACAGGAAGTATTTAGTACAGATTATTTGACTAACTATGATAAATCATTATGATGATTTTTCTGAAAATGGAAATAAAAATAAAATTCAAAAAAATCTTGCATATCTACAAGGACATATTTGAGAGGAATTTCAATAAAATACATGCATGAAATAAATGATCATCTGAAGCCAATATCAGTTTCTGATGTCAGTATACTGTATATACGTTTATTTTCTTGACACTTTCTTTTCACCCTTTCAAACATGCAAATAATTCCGTCCCATTTTAAATTCGCCCAGTCAGTTTTGTTCAAGAAATGATACTGTATTCTTTGAATTCATCCCTTTTTAAATTCACCCAACCAATATTAGGGCGAAAGGGGCGAATATAAAACGGGGGCAAAATTTCCCTGTATATAGTATGAGTTTATTACCCTGCTTTGTCTGTTGGCCACCATGTCCTCAGCCAGTCTGATGGAGAAGGAATGGTAAACCTAAAGGATATAAAGCACAAAGGCATCATCAGATACTCCCAAAACTAGGCTTTTATTTCTATTATTTTTATTTAAACTAGGCAATATTGTGTATCGCAAAAGAAAAATTATCATTGTCAGCTACAGCCTATTCTGAAATAAAAACTACCACCTTTGGTTATTTAGAAATAACTGAGGTGTAAGGAATGGGGCAAGGAATTGAATTTGATATTTTATCACATAAGTAAGAATCAGAGCTAATGTTCCTGAAAATTAAAATATCAAATATTTATTCGTTTCTTGACATTATGAAATTGCAATCAAAAATTTATTTAGAGTTTCTATTTCATTTCAGTAGAAATACACAATTTCAAAATAAATATATATATTAGTTTGAAAAATTGAGACAGGAATTTCACTTCTCTCAAATGTATTCTTGTGAGACAAGTTGTGAACAGTGTAATTGTTAAAAAAACATAACCTGTAAAAAAAAAATGATGATATAGAGGAACATTGTAAATCCATGGTGAATCCAGTATACCCCTTTACTTCTTTTTTGGAAGGGGGTGGCAAAGCCTTTTAAAGAAGATAAGCAACTTACATCTGCAGATATTTCATTGAACTTGAGAATAAAGGCATGCTTCATCCAGTCCACCAAAATCTCAGCAACAAACACCAAAACAGCATCAGGAAGGATAACCCAAACATGTTCTATAGAAATGAAAAACACATCATTATCTAAAATACATCAAGAAACTACTGGCTGATAATCAAATGACAATTATACTCATCTGAAGCTTAACTACAAAGAGATAGTTACTGTTACACAAGGCCATGCTTAAAAAATTCTTTGTTTGCAATTGCCGACCTATAATTTATAAACTGGGTTGGTAGGTAGGCATTCTTTTTTTTATTAGATAATAATTTTTTTTTATTAGATAATAAATATAAAGCTTTTCATTAGCCTACTAAACACAAATAAGCTCCACTATTGTTATAAACAACTGAAAAAAACAACAAAAGTCCCAATTTGAAAATGAAACCGTTTCAATATCCAGAAAAAATTGAGAAAAAAAATTAATTTACCAAATGGCTAAAAAAAAAGTTGAGGTCGGGTGCATTTTCAGTGGGTCGGTAGGCAACTGCAAACAAACAAATTTTTATTTTAGGCCTAAGGAAGAACAAACTTGTTATCTCAAAACTCGCAGGACTGAAAAAAAAACTCTTGAGATATTTTGGAATCTGAGATTTCAAGGGTAAAATTCATAATAACTCCCTTCAACATATCTATGACATTTCAGATATCAATGTTTATGAAACTGCAATTTCAAAACTTTCATTTCTTAAACAGAGAATCTCAATTTATTGATTAAAATTATATTGCAAATCAAAAACCAAGAATAAGGTAAAATGTTAAATCAAATATATACTGACGTGGGTCCCAGGAAAACTCTGTCATGTTTCTGACAAAGACTATCCCCAGTAATACAATATACAGAAATCTCTCCTTCACATCACTACAGGAAATGTGGTAAAGGAATCCTCGGTCTATCTTCTTAAACAGGCTGCCTTTTATTTCCACAAACTAGAAAATATATGGTATTGTAACTTAACAGGGTAATTCAATTGTGTAGCTTGCACATTCATTCTAGAAACAACACAAATATTCAATATAACTACCGGTATTAACATATCTATGCATGTATCAATAAAGGTTCATAAACCCTCTGCTCACTCATATAAAATTTTTCTTGAACCTTAATGATTATCCAAAAGAAATGAATTTTATAAGTAAATAAAATACAAACAATTTTAGCATAGTTTGCAGAACGAATTGAACAAAAAAGACACTTCAACTTGGCATAGACATTTATGTCATTAAGAGTTATCTCTCTTATCAGAGTATCAATGAACCTTAAGATGCCTCCATGTGTCCCACTTGATGCGGTATATTCACTACTTAGTAATACTTACATTATTTGACATCATGACTGTCAGCAGGGCTTTGTTGTGGGAGTTGAAGGCCACTAAAAGGACTGTGGCTTGGAACAGTATTAGAAGAGTATGAATAACTATTTCACAATTGTTAAGGCAATTTGTTTTTGGTTTTTTTGAAAAATAATTTTCATTTTTTAATCATTCTTAGACTTTTTAATTAATTAATAAAACTACTGTAACATTATTTTTAAAACCATGCTTGATAAAACAAATGTATAAACTTCAACATTATACATATATTATATTTTCATGTAAATTACATGAATCTGATTCATCGAGAAACATTTGATAATAAACACTACTACCCGCTGAATAATGAAGCCACGCTCTCCTGCGTAGCAACAGTCAACATTGCTTGACGACGGGTGGTATTCCAAAAAATAGCGACTGCGCGGAATTTATGCACGCACGGTTCACTGTAATATGTATTTGTATAAAACATTCAGTATAATATAATAAATATTGCATGTAGTTGAGTGTAACATTGAAAATATTCACCCCTCGAAAACCATTGTCAACCTCGGCTGCGCCTCGGTTGACAATGGTTTTCTTGGGGTGAAAATTTTCAATGTTACACTCAACTACATGCAATATTTATATAATATCACATGGCTTCGAGGGTGACATACCAGAATATTTGCCCCAAGGTGACAGGAAAGCCCTTGAGTGTTATGTCACCCGATGCCGAAGGCAAATATTCTGGCATTGTCGCCCGAGAAGCCATGTGGTATATGTTATATGACATTTTTAAAATAAAAAGAAAATTTAAAATCATTCAAAATCGTTAAAATTTACACAAATAATCCAAAAATGCCTTCTTGACGTTAAGAAATACGCTGTGCTGTTTACTTTTGCTTAGCAACCGAGGTCATAAAATCTCGAACCCGAACTAAAATGCGTAATTTAAAAACATGTGAACATGATCGAAAGGGTGACAAAACATAACTGTTTCCGTCGGGGATGACATAACTGTTTCCGGTGTGACTGAGCATTTTTCAGGGTTTATAGCGAAACTTACTACATTTGTGATATAATAAGATAACTTATTCAAAAATGTTATACATGTATAACATATCATCAGTGTTCACACTACAATGTTCATTTCATGTACATAACTTTAATACACTCAAAATAGAAAAGAACAAAGCACAACTCTTTCTTTCAGCTTAAAAATGCTTTATAGGTGCTTAAATGATCATGAAACTTCTTTATGCCATTGATAACCTTTACATTACATTAAATATTATTCAAGCATTAATATTGTCTTGCTAATTCTATATGCCATTTTAACACAATTATGAATGTGGTGAAAAATATAATATATTTAATTGTTTTAACTGAGACTAAGGGGGAAGGGAAGGGGCTGTGAGAGAGGGGGTAGAATAAGAGTTCATCCTAAAATGTTCCAAGTGACAATGAAGGACTGAGATTTTGAGACTGATACTGTTGGTACTTTCAGTACTTTGATTGTTTAAGGATACCAACATAAATGATAGCCATCACTAGATGAGGGAGAACCCCAATGTGTTCTCTCTTTCTGTCCTTTGGCTCTGTGGCTGTCCAAAATAAGGAGTCCAAGATGTCCTGTCCAAAACTGGAGAACAACTTGTCAGCCATCTGTGAATTTGAAGAATATCAATGTGTAAAAGGACTTGTATAAAACGGACAAGATCTTGAAGGATTATTCAGTCTTGAGAAGTATTTTTTTAGGGATCAATAATTTATCAATCTTTCCTAGTATAATACACACAATTTTAGTAAAAATATACAGTGTAATTGTTTTCCCCCAGGTGCAAATTATGTGATTTGTATTGAAGATAAATATGCTATAAATATTTTGGTAAAATGAAGTTCATCCAAATTTATCCAGTGATCAACAGTTTACTAGCACATAGTATTACAAACAATTTCAAATCTATATTCCCACAGAAACTTACATCCAGCATGTTGTAGAAGACATAAAGCTTGATAACGGCCTGTCCTCTGACTAGATGATACATCATTGAGGTGTCAATGTAATTAACAATCAGGAAACACATCACTAGAATCACCCCCTTCAGTATGTCACAAATTTGTGCAGGCTCCAAAATTTCATATCTAAAACAAAATCTAATTAGCCTAATCTGGAAAGCTTTGTACCACATGATACAAAAATGATGTTTCTTAGAGACAAAATTTTAAGAACCTTCTTTCAATTAAAAGAAATTTATTTTAACACTTTAAAAAATGAGAAAAGAATTGCTATAAATTGGAAAGCATATCACCCTTTATTATAGCTGCAGATCTTAAGCGTTATGGTTTTATATTATTATCTGTCTTTGACCATAACGCTACAGATCCCATAATGCAAAAAGGTGCAATTTACGGCAAAATATTTTTTGCGCACTTTTTGGGAGAAGCAATCTAACACAAATAATTTTAATCAAGCAAGTTTATCACTTGTAGAGACAAATATAAATGGTTGGGAGATGGATAAAATAATAATATACAGATTAGTTAAATAATGTGCCTAGAATAAGGGAGTGAAAGATAGTTAATTGACCGATGCTGGAAAGTGAAGAAATTCTCCCCAAATGTGCGCAAAAAATATTGCGTTGTAATTTGCACCTTTTTTGCATTACAGGATCTGTAGCGTTATGGTCAAAGACAATATATAAAACCATTACCCTACAGATCTGCAGCTAACTATATTATAACTGGGAACATCCAGATTGTATAGTGATCATCATCAACATACCTAGGAATAAGAACCCCACAGGGATGGGTCAAGATCTTGAGCAATGCTAGCAAAATTCTTACTGGGAGGAATGTGAAATAAAACAGGAATGCATCTAAACACTGGAAAAATCCATATACTATGAACTGAAAAAAAAAAAATTAAAATAATAATTCAAGATAATCTAATTAGTAATGTTTCAAATTTAAACTATTACTTATTCCTTATCATACCTAACAACTACATGTAAACAGTTTTTCCCAAAATTTAAAACCTAGCTGGTACATTTAGCTTTCTTTCTCTCTCTTTTTCCTCAGAGTTTCGTGTTTTACAACATGGGTGGGAAAAAAGCATCATGCAAAATGATCATTTCTAGTTGAGAAGAAAAATTATACCATGTACAGCATAAAATTTTGACACTTTTTGGGGAATATAGTTTCATACCAAGAATAAGGTAACAAAGAAATTAGTAATTTTCCAGTACACTTAGATTTTTTAAAAGAAGACTATCAAGTATCTGCATTAAAAGAAAATTGTTGCTACAAGTGAGCAAAAATTGAAACATTAATTTCATATGCAGAAAACTATTACAAACTTAACCATTAGAAATAATCCAAATAACAAGTTAAATTTCTAATTTGAAATGCAATACCTTTTCCAGTTCTCGAGGAGTTTTCATAAATGTGTAAACTCTCTGTCTTCTTTCTGAGAATTTAGCTTTATCTCTCTCTAGGAGGTATCCCCTGGTCAGCTCAGTGGTGATGAAGCTCATTACAGACATTCCTAAAGTAATATTAATAATCAGAATTGTTAGTGTTTACAACAAAGTTTTTGATATGCTTCTTCCTGATCGAATTTCATTACCTGTTCATTAGAATTCTCAATTGATTTTTTTAATCATAAATGTGATAGTTGACAAAGAAAACTATAAAAAACTGGAGACCAACACCTTGAGTTTGAAATTGCAGAAGATTCTCATATGTAGATACCAAAAAGTATTCAATAAGGTCTGTACCTAAAGTAATAAACTAAAAGATGTAAAACAGATCACCAGCACTCGTGAAAATGCAGCAGTAAATTTATTTGGTTTACACCAGTTTCGGCCAGATGTGATAGTTGGTTTAGGGACTCTATACAGAACGTTAGTTGTTATGCAGTGTACAAAATGCCGACTTTAAATAAAATTTACTTACTTACTTACTAATGGAATTTGGTTTCAGGTGTACTACATTAACACTGATTAATTTTGTCAAAATGACATCTATAAATATAAATGTTTTTTGTTTTTTTTTTAATATCAACAGTCATATCAAATAGGTGTGCAATTCCTGTAAACTTGAAAAGTCACATATGCTGTAAAAAGCTGCACTTGTCCACACTATTTAATCATCAAACACTATTCAAACATAGTAAAATCAATTTGATCTTTTCTTTCTGTCAAAACAGTGTTTAAATGTCAGTTACATATAAAATTAATTAAACTTTTGGGGATATACTTGATTGTTTTGTTTCCACTTCTTTCTCAGCCGCTGCATCCCCAGCACCTTTTAAGCTATCGATATTCTTTTCTGTATTATTCATCTTTCAACAATGACAAAAGTGACATCAGTCTAAACTGGGAAAAGTCCGTACGACACCGTCGTCTGTGTAGTTAATCAATGTCAAACAAAAGCTGCAATCGCATTAATTTTTCTTCTAGATATTAAACGCACAAGCGACCAAGACTCTTTCCAATAACCATTTATGTTTTTTATATACAAAAGAGTTACTTGAATGACGTGTTGTTCCGATGGCAGACAAGGGAAAGAAGGATACTACACCACCCCCTCTGCTGCTAATGCCTGCAGGAGGGGGACTTACATTGAATCCACCATCACAACCCAACGTTTTAATGCCAGTGGTGCAATCTGAGCCTTCATTACTGGGATCAGGTACGACTTTTCAATCATTTTATTTCAGTTTAACAAAACACCGGCTGCCATATCAGCTGCCATATGACACTGACACATCGGGATGTTTAAATTTGGTATTAGATAGATGGAGATGTACGTTTTTCAAACTATCTTTCACTGAGAGTTGTCAAATTGCTATGGTATTGTCTTGGATGTGTAAGTGGTAGATCTATTGGAAGACAATAATCATCAAAACATATGGGATAGATTTTGACATTTTATATACATTGTTCAAATTGAAAATGTAAATGAGTGCTTCAAAAATGTAATAAACTATACAACAGCAATTTTGAAAGGAATTTTATTTATGATTTTGAAGAAGAATAAGTCTTTTCCTTAAATTTTTAAATGTATTACAGCTGTAGTGCTATACTGTGTGTGTGTGTACATGTAACATATCATCTGTCATAATTAAGATGCAGTCAGCACATATTTAATCATTGGGTTATAGCTAAGATTTTAATATTACTTAATAATGTGAATCTTTCCATGATATTTTTCATTTCTTTTTAAATCAATAGATGAAGAGGGGGAAGCTGATAGTTTTGTGGGACAGACTCCACCCCAAAGTTCACAAAGTGCTACACACAGCACCCCATTCAGTCATTTTCAGAATACCCTCTCAGGATCCGATCCTTTTGCACATGTTGGCCACAATCCACTGCCTCCTCAATCAACACCGAGGATGCAGTCTAATGTAGCGGCCCCAATCCCTCCCCCTTCATTTGCTTCACCGTCTCCTGCAGGCCCCCCTCCAGGTATGATAATACAATGTGTGACAAATTACATTGTTATGTCAATGTGAATAGCAAGAAGATTGATGATTATAATTTTAGTATAGAATTTTTTAAATTTATGATATTGTACTTAAGGTCAACATCTAGTAAATGAAAGGTGCTTATAGATTTATCAAATTTAAGAAATAAATTCCTTTAATGATGCTTTATAACTTTAGCTTGGCCAAATAAGGTGTTTCGGCCGGGGCATAATTTGTAGGTAAACAAGACGAAAAATCATATTTTAAACTGTCATCATGGTCATTCCCCATGTTCCCAATGAAAAATTAAGAAAACCAGTCATGAATATAGAAGTTTTTTCCATATCAGACAAAGAAAATGTATCCAGATTGCTTACAGTCTTTCAGAAAACAGTAATTTGTATGTTCTTGGCCTATTCTTTTAAATAGTCAAATAATTAGTGTCAGATTTTTTATAGGTTTCAGGACTACTTTTCATGTGATTTCAAATTGAATTCCATGAAAATACTCTATTCTATAATTCTATTAGAGCCATAAAGTATGGTAAAAAGAAATTTGAAACTACTTAAGTGATTATGATGTCATAATGGATCTAGCACCAAAAAGTTAGTATAAACCCATTTACTAGATCTTGACCTTAAGTGTACACATATTTAGAAAAAAATATTACAATGTATGTTTATTATTTAAGGATTTTAGATAGATACATTAGTTACTTAATATGATCTTTGAATTTTCCAAATTTTTGCTTTTATGGAGTTTATAAATTGATTCTGTTATTTGATTTATAAAATTTTAGGTCCCTCTCCTTCAAATGCATTCAGAAAAACAGAAAGTTTGAGGAAGGTACAATATGCTCAGATGCCTCAAGGGACGTATGCGCCCACTGATGGAGGGGTAGGTGGTCCACCCCAATATCAAAGTCAGCCCCCTTTGGCACCATCATCAGGGCCCTCAATGTTCAGCCCTCCTCCAGTGGCTCAGGTTTGTTAAATTGGTTTAATGTAATTGATTAACATAATGACTACTGTCAGTGTGAAGGAATCCCTTTAAAAGATTACATAAAGTTCTTTTTTTAAGCAAGTACAATTTTTTTCTCAGTTCTGATGGACTTTTTTCATTATAATACAATTTTTAACATGTTTTAAAATCAACTGAAGAATGGTAGGAATAATTTGTATATGTGTGCTAATTTTTTCACAATAACAGCAAAGATCAAGACAAATAAAGCTTATAAGTACCAGATATATAGAGAAAACAATTAAAATTTATAATATATAATATATCTTTGATATTTGTAGGTGCCTCCAACAGTGAACCAAACTCACCAGCCCCCCTACTCTCAGTCCCCAATGCCCCCTAAACCCAGTTTCACTGCGACAGTCCCCCCTCCCTCAGGGATTGGAGCCACTGCAGAAGGGGGTGGCATCTACATTCCCGTCCAGCCCCACTGGTGTTTCTGTAAGAAGGTGGAGAATCGAGACATATGGTACCCGTTCTCTTTAGTGGACAGCATGAGGCTAGAGGAGGCTCTTAGATCTGGTAAGACCTTCACTGATTTTATTAACTCGGCCTGGTTATTAATTTTGAAATGTTTGTCTTACACTGATATAATGTTTGTTAAATACCATATTAAAAACAATTGTTTGTTTGCCCTCTCCCGCATGACCATTTGGCATAAAATGACTCAATACAAAACTTTTTTTAATATATGTGTGATATTGATTCAGGTAAAACTTCTGACCCGATACCAACAGAAGGCGGTCGTTACGATGCGGTTCTGTCTGACAGACAGCGAGTGGCTGTGTACTGGGAGGAATCACCCAATCCAATCCGACGATGTACCTGGTTCTACAAGAGAGAGGGAGACAACAGATATGTTCCTTATGAGGAACACTTTGCACAGAAGTTAGAGGTTGTTTATTAGATAATCATGATTTTTAACATATTAAATAAATTTGAAATTAGTATGAATATAAAATTATTTTTGATCAACATTAAGATGCAGTATTTTGTGGGTCCCTCTTTCAAATTGTCACTTTTGTGACTGAGACCATAACTTGATTACATTTCAACCTGCAGATTATAAATTTATACATGTCTATGTATTCTGGTGGCCTCTATGACTTTGTCAGTTTTCTAGAAGAATTATGGCCTTGGAACATTTGTCACATTTATAAATCATCTTTTTTTCAGGAGGAGTATCGAAATGCCCTGCAGTACAATACGTGGCATAAACGCTTGGAGTTCCCAGGAGGGGAGACAATTGTCATGCATAATGCAAATGTCATTGTTCATTTCACAGCCTCATCACAGCCGGACGAATGGGGCTCCACACAGGTATTAAATATCTTCTAATGTTTACTAGCCAGTAGCAGCGGTATAGTAAATAAATAAATTATAATATATATTATTTATAGTTGCATGTTCAAACAAATGAATTGGTTCAATTTTAGAGGGAGGAATTGCATGTAAGTTTATTTGTTGGCATTTACTTTTACTAGTGTGTAACACTAGTGTGAAACACTTTGTGTAATCCTAATATTTACTAATATTTACATTTAAATTCTTTTCTTATTTGCCCAATGTAACCACTGTATGCCTTTTAGATCAGTTTTATTTTGAAAACAAGGAGAAAAATGGGAGAATTGATCGTAATTGATCTTGTATACTACATGTAGTTTGTATATTTGTACGTGTATACATACCCATTTCGTAGCATGTTACACATAGAACACCATTTTTCTCTTTAAAGGCTCCCTCTTCTTCAGTGGTGAGTGTGTATTCTGTGTGCTACCTAACCTAGAGCTTACGTTTCTCTTTCAGTTTATACTCCTTCTTTTCTTGTTTGTGTCCCATGTACACTTCCAATGTTTTTGATATTCCCTGTCAGAGCAGATAGGATGATATTGAAAAAAATATATTTTTTAATGAAAAATAATTCAGTTTCAGAGGACATGCAATTACACAACTTCCGCTAATTTTGCAAACACAGTTTTCCTATAATCTTTGGATATTACTGTACAATCTCTAAGTCTTACATTTTTTGTGCAAAGCTGTTGATTTTTGTGCAAGAGTTCTAAAGTGAGGTGGGTTAAGGAAATAACTTAAATGAGTTTTGATTTGCGGAATTCCAATGTGTTAAATTATAACCATAGATAACTTTTAATGTCTTGAACCTTTTCCACCTACTTACAGTGTAATAACCCAAGTTCAACATGAATAAAGCTTTTCAAATACCAGTAGGATTACAGTAATGAATTGTAAAGTATCATTGACAGGAATAGGTTACTGAAGAAAAGTATAATCAAGGGAAGATAACCCAAAATGTTGACATTTAATAATTTCATTTCAAAAATAACTTGTTTCCATGATGCCATTGACTGATTAATATATTCTCTTCATTATAAACAGTTTTCAAGTACATTTTCTTTAGAAAATAATAAACAAAATTATAAGTCCTTCAGGATTTTTAAATGAAGGCATATATTTATTTGACACCATTGCATAATAGACGGGTATTTAATCCAGAATTTAGATAGATAGACAAGCATGCAGTCAGTATTTATAAGCAAATTGTAATTCAGAATTTAAAATCTCCAAATTAAGAAATTGAATGAATTTATAACCTTTATTTTGTGTGTTTACCAATATCATTTTAAATCTGCTAAATCGCAGTTGTCTGATGTTATTTCTGAGTTATTTTCTTCTGCATGAATAAAAACATTTATTGCACCAGCAATTTTATCATTTGTCTGAAATTACTTTTGCAGGGAGAAGGCATGCGTCCCAGAGTTGTTAAAAGAGGGTTAGAAGACTTCCAAACAATTAATGATGGTAATTATATTTTAAATAATATTTGATTGATACAAAAATATGCTTAGTCTAATGAATGATGTTTAAGTTTTCAAGAATTTTTTAAAATTTTACTTTTCATACTGCAAACTTTTTCATAATTCTGAGAAATTATAAAATACATGCATACTATTCCTATTGCATCATTACTATTTATATCTACAGGAGAACCTATACAGATAGACCACCTGGTGTTTGTGGTACACGGCATTGGGGACTTCTGTGATGTCAAGTTCAGAAACATCATCGAGTGTGGTAAGTTGGATGTTTACCCCATGATAATAGAAAAAAAATAAACATATGTTATGACAATTTAGAAATTCTATAAACATGATCAGTGAAACTATGATGTCTGTTGACTAGTTGATGACTTCCGCTCTATTTCCCTGAGTCTGCTCAAGTCTCACTTTGGGACGTATGTGGACCAGAAGCGGATCGGTCGAGTGGAATTTATACCGGTACAGTGGCACTCAACATTACATGGGGATACAACAGGGCTGGATAAGTAAGATATTAGTCACTGACAGGTGAAATAAGTACAGTATCTGTCACTACATTCAGTAGTATCTTTTGATTATTTTTCTGTAGAGGTTTTACTTCATAGTTTAAATTTTGATGAAGACACACTGATCTAGAAAAATGTATGAGAATATAAAATGTATATTTAGTATACAGTACATGTACATGATGTTTATATAAAAAATGTCAGTATTTCCTATGCTTGTGATAAAATATGACAACGTTCATGTTCCTTGTTGCAGGAGATTAAAAGCCATCACATTGCCAAGCACACCTAAATTACGTAACTTCATTAACGACACACTTCTTGACGTGCTGTTCTACACGAGTCCTACATACTGCCAGGTATTGACCAGACTGTCAAATTAAAGCATTTGTTATTTTGTTGGAACTTTTGTAAATGTTTGGGTTTATAATAAAAAGCAATACATGTATTGAAATTGTACAGGCATTTAGAACTCATATTACATGTAATGTATCTTAAAATTGTGTCCATGATTTTTCATGCTTTCCATTTTCTTGCAGACAATAGCAGACCAAGTAGGAAATGAAATGAACCGACTTCATCAGCTGTTTCTGGAGAGAAACCCTCAGTTCCAGGGTACAGTGTCAGTAGCAGGCCACAGTCTGGGTAAGTGTCTAAAATAAAAGTAGCTCTTTGCCTCTCAAATTGGAGGAAACAAGAAACAACATGTATGCCTAGGCAAAGTCTGGATGAGTGTTTATAAGTCTAGCCCACCACCCACCCCTCAGTTCCAGGGTACAGTGTCAGTAGCAGGGCAGTCTGGGTAAGTGTCTATAAAATGGAAACCCTCCCTCTCCCAGAGCCAAGGAAACAGCATTGGTGCCAAGGCAAAATCTAGCCCAGCACCCACCCACCTCAAAGTCCCTCAATTCTAAGGTACAATGTCAGTAGCAGGGCAGTCTGGGTGGACGTTTTATAAATCTTGAAACCCCAAATCTCCTGTAACTCACGTGAAAAACTCTGGGCGATTGTTCATCTTTTCAACTTTAAAATGTTTTCCTTGTAGGTTCCTGTGTGCTGTTTGATTTACTAATGCATCAGAATGACAAAGCTGACCAAAGGACTGACCCTTCATTACCGAGTGAGCCTATGCCACAGACTAATGGAGTGGAAATGTCAGCTCCAGCAAATGTAAGTAATATATACCACACAGATCATTGCGAGACTATTGGCCTGCAATTTGGTTTTTAAAAAAAAAGAAGTATTTTTCCATGTAAAAAATATCAGAGAAAAATGTCCAAATATATACCTGGGTATGAGTTCAACTAAACATTTCAATTTCAGAAAACTTTTTACTGCTCAGCTGTTGTTTGTTTGATTCATATGTGACCTGCATTTTAAGAAAATTAATTTAATAACTACATGTATTTAAAAATACTTAAATCTGACTTCTTCATTATTTTTCTTTCATAAAACCCTCATCTGTTGTTTTCAGACTTCCTTTACAACAGAGACAGAAGAGTTAGAGGAAGAGGAGACAACTCTGGAGAAACTCCTCAGTCGAGTGGGACTTCAGGACAAAGTGTCCATGTTTGAACAGGAACAAATCGATCTGGATGCACTGGTCAGTGTAACAAAAACATAATCAAGTATATCAATTCCTGTTAAGGTCTCAGACTTAAGTGTCATTTATTGTAATTATGTATACACAATAAGTGAATGCATGGATGAGACAAGTATTGATTAATATTGTGTTTGTTTGCGGTTACAGACAATGTGTACAGAGAGTGATCTTAAAGATTTAGGACTTCCCATGGGTCCTAGGAAAAAATTACAGGGCATTCTGAAAGAGGAACAGGCCAAAAAGGTACACCTTAGCTTTATATTTGTCTTATTGCTTCATTATCAGAGATGCTTTTTGGTGCATTTTCATTTGAAAGGAAACTATTTTAAGATATTTATTATTATGCAGGAGAAAAGAAAACATGAAAAGGAAAGAAAAACTAAAGAGTCAGAGGAGAAAAGGATCAGAGAGCAGGTGGCCGCAGAAATGAGGGAAGAAAGGGCTTCACAAGAGAGGTACACAACCTGAGAGTAAACAGTGCAAACTAATGATAAAAAACACAGAGGGGTTTAAATTCATACATTGAGAGTTAAGTGTAATTTCTGTCTTTCTGTTTTCTTATCTCAGATGTTAGAATATGAGCAAAGTTAAAAGAACTTTATTCGGTAATAACCAATATTTGCCCCCCAAATCAAACTTTGACGGAGAAATATTTAATTATGTTCTTAAACAGGGGGATATATGCTGACTTCAAAGCACTGAATATTTTCATAAGTAATGACGTCATATGTTTGAAATGACGTCACGAAAATGACGTAAATTTAAAATTTCCATGATTTCTATAGAAAATGTATATATTACGTCAATATTTTGAGTAAAAGTCACGGAGCGCATTCTGATCAGGCACAATATTTTGATTTAATGTGTATAATGATAATATCAATGATATATGTAAATATTGTTCCTGAGCAAACTTGCGCTCTATAAATTTTAAAGCTAAAAAGGCTGAAATTTTGTCCATTTTGTCCTCTTTCTAAAAAATGATATAAAATCAGACTAGTTTGTGACGTCATAAAAACAAAAATTGTGAATAAACTACTTTGAAACTATAATATGATCTCTTAATTTATATTTCTCATACAATTTATAGAATTCAGCACATTTCTAGAAGTTTTCAAAATTTGACTTTTGTGGGGGCAAAGATATGCAATATACCGCATTCTTTGTGTACATTAATATATAATGACCTTGTTATATATACTGGTACTTGTAGTACATACATGTATACCTGTATATGAGATTTATTTGTGTACATTAGATCCTGTTCAGAACTGAACTCCTTTATTTGTCAGGTCACTTGTCCAGTCCAGTTCTAGTGTGTCCGTGGAATTTCTGTTAGGACCCGCGGGGACGGGACAACCCTCAGTCAAGTACCCCAGACTGGACTTCAAACCAAACACACTGTATGCTTTAGGATCACCTATCGGGATCTTTCTCTCTGCCAGGGGTGTGGATAACATTGGGGAGGAATTCACCTTACCCACATGTCCCAGAGTGTTCAACATCTTTCATCCAGTGAGTGACCATATTTATGTGATTCAAAAAGAATCTGTGACAGTTTAACAATACAGATATATGAATTTAAATCTGTTACTATGTATATTGTAGTAGGATATATTTTTCAGTTCATATTCGTGTTGATGTTTTCCTTACCTAAAACTGTAAATTTTTCACAGAAAAGGGGGAAATAGGTGTGGTGGTTTCTGAGAAATAAATGTTACCCATAAGATTTTCCATTATAATTATATTAAAGGAGTAATGTGTACTTTTAAAGGAAATTTATTAATTTTTATAAATCTTGATGAGACAAATTATCTTCATATAATTATATTTATTTTGTCTTTTTTTCAGTTTGATCCGGTGGTGAGTAAATATAACCTTATACAAAATACAGACTTTAAAACACTGTATAGAGTGAGTTTAAATTGATTTCACTTATCAAATTTCTTGCAATTTTATGATTCCTTCAACATATTGTTTACAGGCATACAGATTAGAACCTTTAGTCAATCCATCAGCATCTCATATAAAACCAGTCTTAATGCCCCATCACAAAGGCAGGAAAAGACTTCATCTAGGTAAGTTTTATTCCTGATTATAATATAGAAGATGTTTCCACTGGAGCCTTTAAAGAATCATGAAAGAAAACAACTCAGCATCTTTCTTTATCAGATGTATTTACGATGGTTAATGTGTAATCAGTAAACAAAAAGTTGCAGATTGTCTTTTGCAGAATTCATTTTAATTGAACGTATTTATTTTAAAGAACTAAAAGAGAGTTTGACAAGAGTGGGAGCTGACATAAAACAGAAGATCCTAGATTCTCTGAAGAGTACGTGGAACACGATTAACGAGTTCGCTAAAGCTCATCGTAACCAGGAGGAATCGCTAGAGCAGCACGTCGACAGTCAGATGTCATCGGTCATGCAGGAACTGGATGACGACCAGTCATGTACGTACATACAGTGGTTATCTTATATTGGATTTAGGAGTACTCAAACTAGAACTGTGGAATCTTTAGTCACACTTTGATTCAGACTAAGAATGCAAAAAAAATCAAAATTAGTTTAAGCAAAATGTCTTCAAAATTACGTGATTGTAATGTGTAAAAATGATTTAGCTATGCCTTGATTCATTTAAGTATACACTGGATGTAATTTTAACTTTCAGTAGAGTATTCTTTCTGGGGTAAGAGAGGGATCTCCAGTACTAACATTATCTACACACAGTTCTACTGAAACAAACGTGTATAAACAGTATACTTAATTTGTACACTCATACATTGTATACACCTGTACATAGTTTATAATTAAACATTTCTACCATCATATATGGGTAGACAAATTTATCATAATGTACATATACTTACATGTAGACCATTTATCCACTATCATAGTCATTTTATATGTAGCACACATACTATACACACTCATATCGTACATGTTGTACCTTAAACCTTGAAATCACAGTACAAGTTGTGGATAACTTACTTATATTTTACTTCACAGCTGTTGCCTCCAGTCAACAAGAAGACATCTATATGGGGCAGTTAAATGAGGGTCACAGGATTGATTTCGTTCTCCAGGAGCGACCCATTGAAAGCTTTAATGATTACCTATTTGCTCTATCTAGTCATGGATGTTATTGGTAATTAAGACTCGGTTAAAAAAATGCAGAATCAAAGCTTGAATATAAAATTAGAGCACTTTGTGAAATCTATCAACATCAGAAAAACCGAGATTAAAATAATTTTATTTTGTTTTGCAGGGAGTCAGAGGATACAGTATTATTAGTTCTGAAGGAGCTGTACTCCCCTCAGGGAATGACCCCCCAGATGCCTGGCCCAGAGGGAGCAGTGAAGCTATACAACACGGCAGCATCCCCAACCCGGGGACCCCCTCCCATGTCACAGTACCCCTCCCCTCCATCCAACCAGCCTGTGGGGGTCAACTTGATGACCCCTCCTTCACACGGCCCCCCGCCAATGAGAACTTCTAATATGATGCCCCCTAGGGGCTCAGTGCCATCTCCTTACATCAACCCAGGGATGAACTCTGGCCCCCCTCCCCAGCCTGCTAGTTTTGGTCCCCCTCCACTCGCTGGATTTGTTAAACCTCCCCAAAAATAGAACAAATGTTTATACAGAAAAATACATTAAATTTAAAGAGCTGTCATGTGTGAATTTCTTTCATTGTAGAGCATTTCATTTTCACCTCTGATAAGCACATTCTTGTTACTCAAAGTATGCAGGGTTTGACATTATATAGATTCATGGGTGTGTGCAGATATGTATAGTTTTGGCCTACTTTTGCTTGTCATGGATTCATTGAAAAGTTTAACACGCCTCACTAAAAAAATTGTTTTTATTAGATCTGCACATTTGTTGTAAAAGATTTATTATTATATTTTATAAAATAAAATATTATTTATTAAAATTTGTGAAATAAAGGTGTACATACAAGTACATAAAATATGTAAATAAGGAAATATGCATTGATATGGCATTTACTTTATTGATTTGTTTTAAATAATGTAAAAAAAAATAATAAATGGTGCTGAAATTGTTTTGTCTCCTTAATACACAAAAAAGTAAATTGGATTATGCACAATTTATTCATTTTATTTAACAAGTAAATGTTTGTAGTTTATTCTTCATAGATGGAATAATAGTATCATGGTTTCAGACTTTAATATCAGGTGGATATCCCTATTTCAAAAGTCCTTATATAAGGTTAATCTTTTAAAATAAGACAAGAATATGTACAAAATACTACTTTTCATCAAGGTATTATGCGTAGTTCTCTGGTGTACTTTTTAAACTATTGTGCAAGAAAAATTAAGAAATCAACAAAATAAATGCATCTTGTGGGTCTGCCATGGCTGTAAGGCAACACAAATACACAACTCTTTATTTAATCAAATGAGATTCATGTCTCTTTACAAGACATACAAATATGAAGTATGACAAAATCAGAAGAATTCGTTCCATCAGCAGGTGTCCCTATTAACATGGTCTGTTGATTGACGGCTGGCTAGTGCTTGGTTGGTCCTCCTCCTCTATAGAAGTGCTGGGAACTGTCCTGTATGGGACCGAGGAGACGCGATGAATGTAGATCAGAAAACAAAACTCCAGGAGCGCTAGCAGCACTGCCAGGGATAAGATAAACAGAGAATACGGGACATTGACCACCAACGAGGGTTCCGCGGACAGGGTTATACTGCTGTGTCCGAACAGGCCAAGAATGACCAGGTTAAGTACGACTGCAAAGGAAATGTATACCAGTGATATTATGCACAAGCAATTGCAGGCCTGCAAGTATATTTTTTCGATAAAACTTGTGTTGTAGTGCAAAAAATTAATAATTGTGTATGAAAATCAGGAAATAATCATGAAAAATATTGACGAGGAAGATCTTCACTTACAAATGATAAATATGAGGATGGCTAACTTGAGATTGTTCCACCACGTGGTTTTGGGCTGATTTCCCGCCATATCTCCCAGAACGATTACCGCGCACATGATGCATATAATCATGTCCACCGATACCAGCAGGAGAGTCGTGTCTGGCGTTGCTGCAATGTTCAACCATATAAAAGAAACTAATAGTCCTAGCTAATTTTGTAAGAACAACTTTCTCTGGAAAACAGCTCTCTTTATTGTAGAGTGACAGCAAATGATGTTACCCTTTAGATTGAAGATTCACTAAACAGTATTACATGTACTGTATGTGCTGTCAGCCAGTTTTCCATATAATAATAAAGACTTCTATGACGTTGATTTACTGACATTTTGCATATGCAATCAATTTTCTAATCTTGGATGTGGGGGGAGAGTCACCACCTATGAAGGTTATATAATATATTACTTATTTTCATCTGAGAGGAGGTCAGATTATTTTTCCGAAATCTGCCCCCCTCCCTCTCCTCAGACTCTGAGTGTAATTAGTTGTTCCGTCTTACCGTTTGTCTTCTCGATGTACATGTAGGCCTCTGGTTGACCAACCCCGTGGGCCCCACAGCTAGTGTTCCTAGCACCACACACCATCCAGTAATAGATACTGGCGGACACGCTCAGCTAAAAATCACACACAATCTCATCAAAAGTTTGATTTTTTAAAATGTTTAAGCAGTCAGCTCTTGCAGGGCTATATAACTGTTAAAAGTATAATGGACAGTTTGGAGACTTGCCTAACATTAGGCATTTAACAAAACTCTGAGACTTTAGAAAGAAAGTTGACTGTAGAAAGCTTGAAATTTTTGTGCATGAAAGTAGGGAAACTACCTTCAAGACGACGTAAGTTATAAAGGAAAACAAGACATAAGAATATGGTATACATGGTAACATACGCTAGAGTTAATGTCTGTGAAGACGATCCAGCCGGGGATGAAGATAGACAGGACAATGACAGCCATGGTGCCCACAATTGTCCCAGCTAACCAGTTCTGCATGGTCGTCCCCACCGGGACGGGAGTGGCTCCCTCCTCAGGCATATCCAGGATTTAACTGTCTTATAACTGTGATATCCTCCTTAGATTGTGGTACAATCACATTTTTACACAGAGTTATTACAAGATTCAGATACTGACAACAAGTTAAATCACGTTAATACACTCATTAAAACACAGCAATTTCCTCCTTTAATAACCCGGAAGTTACGGAAGACCCCAATATTCTTCCTTGTGCCTTTTAGATAACTATATTTAGATTTTAAAAAATTTAAATGGACCCCGTGTAGCTAAAACTCCACATGAAGGTGGATTTTTTCTATACGACCTATAAAAGATTATTAGGTTAACTTTGTATATCATATTTCATTCATAATGCTCTCATTTCATTCGTTTTAATGGAAATCCCCATGAAGGGAACGTGATTTTTTTTTTATTTTAATACAAGTATGCTCTAAGCATTATCTGCTCTGCATAACTATTTTTTATTGACTAGCAATATCAAATCTAAATGTGGAAACATTTTTGCTTTTTGGTTACAGATGGGATTTGGCATGCAAAGCTCTATCAAAACCGATTTAAAAATCTATTGTATTATTGCTGATTTAATATAACACGAGGTAGGAATTATTTTAAAAAGTTCCTGACCTAGAATATTGGTCGTCTTAGTATATATTATTATAGCTGTTTTGAGGTCAATGCGATGATTTAGCCAACCTTAGAAGCACAAAATTTTTTGGTTTAAGGAAGAATAGTTTTTTGTAAAAGTAATATTAACAGAAAATGTAATGCTAATTTTTTAAAATCTAAAAAAAATTTAAAAGTAGTTTTTTTTCCTTTCATATAGTGCAATTTAATTCTTATTCTATTGTACAGTTAATTGTGTTTCTTTGTATTTGATTTAAGGTGTATTTAATGCCTAACTGTGTTCAGTCCAGTTGATTGTAATATATGTTTGAATCAAAAGTGGGGAAATTCTCCTCAAAATGGTTCAATTTGGAACTTGATTTCTATTCTCATGATTCTGTGAAAAGTTGCTGTTTTTCCCCAGAGCTTGTCAATATTCATGATTAGCAATGAATTTATTATACGGTTTTAAAAAGCCTTATTGTAAGTGGTTCATCGACCATATTGCTTTCCATTTCGCCTCACAATTAATTTGATTCAAACTAGTCGTAGCCTATGATACGAGCTCTCAAAAAGCTGATACTGAGTCTGCTGGCGAGGAGATGACATTGGATTCACAACACAAATAAATTGATATGATTTACTTAATGATTGTCTAGAGGGACTCTTCTGAAAAGATCAAATATTTGAATAGCATTCATCATATCAGCTTAATTGTTACGTAATTTTTCGGAATATCGTGGAATCTACGCGTAACAATACAGACCAAGTTGCGGAAAATTGTCAATTCAATGGTTAAGATCACGTAGACTTGATTTGAAAGCCTTCCATTCGTTCTTTTCGTTGTGTTTTAAATACATGCAAGTCTCTATAGTTGTTGAAATACTCCTGATCGGGCTTATTCAAATCATCTTTTTGTCGATTATTGTAAATATATGCTATCAGTATAGTCCAAAAGGTTAACCTGTACAGGCCAAGCATCCCTGTAGAATTAAGTAAGCTTAAAAATACCTCAAACGGTTAAACTAGTTACAAGAGAGGGTATTTGCATCTTAGGATAGTAAAAGAAGGAAGGTTGTCAGTCAAACCAAGTAGTAAAACTGACAACTCGATAGCAGGTACTTATAGTTGGCTTTTGGAATGAGGCCCTCTACCAGACAGGAAAGATTGCACAGATGACAAAAGAATTGATACACTCCGAGAGACAACTAAATCTAGTACTATTATTTGCACTACTTCAACGCAGACTGCTGAGGAGGAAAAGAAACCTTCTTTATTTAATTTTCAAAGGACGAGGTAGTGGGTGCAAGAAAAAAGGAGTGTCAGGCGTGACCCAATCTGCCCAACGTAAAGAAAAATACCATCTACCGACTACTCTACAACATCAAAAATATAAAACCAGAAAAGCCTAAGAGATTAGGAAAAGATTTTGCTTAAACATTGGAAAACCACATATTGCAGACCTATTGCAAACCTAAAATGCAGACCTATTTTTGTATTCATATGAAGCAGAATATACATGTACGTCCAAAATCTTAAAAGTGAAAAGAAGGAAACATTTGTTGTGGTCTTCAACTCGACATTTAGATACATCGAGAACGTATCGGCAATTAATAATGGTTACTAGTATTTCGATTCTTATGTCGACACACTCTCGGTGAGCTTGAAATAAAAGATACCATAGAGTCTGACACATCTGTAATATATATATTATTAAGGTCCTTCTAGATCGACTGAGATAAGTTAGGGAGTACATTTCAGAATTGTACTCAAGGCAATTAATGAACCAAGTCGAAAAAAAAGTATTAAACTAAATGAACAGTACAGACAACTATAGACATAGAGCTGAGAGAAGCCACGAAATACGCATGATCAGACAATACATATATCGAAAAATTATCGAAAGAACCAGAGATTGTTGATTGATTGTATATTGTTTTATGTCCCAATCGAGAATTCAAGTAGGACATAAAACATATACAAGTAATGGACTAGGCCTCAAATTAAGGCCTTTAGTCGGCACTTAGGGCCATTGAACAGTAAAGGATATTTATCGTGCCAACGCCTGCCATGACACGGGGCCTCAGATTTAAAGGTACTTGGACACAGATTTGAAGTTAATATTTTCTCATTTTTTCTGTATAATATCACGAATTATATATTTTAATAGCAATTCACACAAAGATTAATTAAAAACCTTATTTCGTTTAAAAGTCATTAAAACTTTAAATTTTTTGGCGGGTTTGATTGACACATCCTTGCACTTTCACAAATTTTAACTTTATTCTTAATCCTTGGGAAAAGTGGCAATTTTGATGTGTTTTAATGAGAAATATTAAAACTTTTATCAAGAAAAATAATTTTATACAGAGTAGAAATGTTAGAAAGCAAAACACATTCACAAATATCGTCATTCCGAACTAAGAGGTGCGTGCAGAATTTAGCAAATCAAGCACACTCGTGTTATGTACACAGTTTTTGTAAACAGGGCTCGAGTTTTGTTATTGTTTATATTTAGAATTCACCGGGTGCGTTCAATCGTCACAGTCTGCTTACCACAACTGCACGGACTGACAATATATTGAGTGTTTGTTTTGCTTTCGAACGTGTCTAATCTGAATTTTCTGGATTATAGTATTAATATTTTTCATTTATACAAAACGAGATTGCCACTTTTCCTAAGGATTAAGAATAAAATTAAATTTGTGAGAGTGCAACGATATGTCAATCAAACCCGCCGAAAAATTTGAAATTTAAATATCTTTTAAACGAAATAAGATTTTTAAATAATTTTTGTGTGAAATGCTATTAAAATATATAAGTCGTAATATTATAGAGAAAAACATAACTTCAAATCTGTGTCCAAGTACCTTTAAGCTCTAATCTGAAGGACACACACTTTCAGATAGGACCACAAAGATAGATCTTCTTGACCGCAATTCAAAAGTGCAGAAAGGATGCAAAGATCGATCTTTTTTAAAAGATACCTGGTTGTAGCGAAAAGTGGGAGACAACCCCCCCCCCCCCAAAAAAAAAATCTGACAAGCAAAAAAAAAATCGAATCAACCATCTTCTTGCCAAAGTTTATCAGTACTAAAGACTTATAAAAGATGACAATGTAAAACAAATAGAAGAGCTTACAATTGATAAAATCTGGTATCATTACAGAAAAATCAATAGGTCCATAATAGCAACTCAGCACTGTGAAAACAAGTCCGGCGAAAGAAGGCAAGTCATATTTTACAAAACGAGGGATGCATAATTTTGTCAAAAACATATCAAGATTTATATGATACAATAAAGAATAGAAATGTTGACATAAGAATTTCTACATTTACTATTTTACATTTTTATACAAAAAACATTAATTGTATCTACAAGAAAAAAATTGTATATCACCATATTTGCAAAACGCGCAACAACTTGTTTGCACGCACCGTTGCATAACAAGAACTTTATGAGACTGATCTTTCAAAACCTTTTAAGGATTCAAGCTCAAAACACGTGTAATTGTGACATTACAATATGGCCAATACAAGTACTGGTTGTATATTTGTTGGTTTTTAAAGCCTTGTAATGTAAAAAGAAAAACGAATAGAGATTTGTTTTATTTTTGAATATTTTCTCACTTGCATGTGCATGAAAGTAAATTATGTATAATTTTCATAAAGCACTAGCACGCTTCTTGAAATATGCATAATGTCTATGTGATATACACACCAATAAACCCCACAAATCAAACAGAAAAAAATCCTTATAAAAATATTCTAAGAAATGAACTGATTATTAAAAAAGTTTAATTCGACACAAATGCAAAAAAAAAAAAATCTTCAAAGGACCTTTTTTTAATAAATGAAGATAAAATCTAAATATAATTTATAAACCGTGTTGTAAAATATTGATTAAATTCCTATCAAAATTTTTGTCAATAATATTCATCTACACATTTTAAAAGCACCAAGACAAATGTTTCTTTAATATATACAAATACGCACGAAAAAATAATCTGGAGAAAAATGCCATTTTTCAATCTATGTTTGGAATTGCATTTCATATCTCCTGAGAATTAGCAGGTTTTGATTTATACAAAAACTCGCTCTCTGAATATTCTAATGGCTACAATGGTAAAAATCACGAGGTGGCTCCATTCAGTTTTACAACAAGAACTGATAGCTCTCATGTTGAGCTTTTCGGTAAAGTATACACTGAGTTGTTTCGAATGATTCCCAATGACACATTTACCTTCTAAATTTTCGAACACTATCATGTGAACTTGATTGAGCGTGCTACAGTTGAGTTTATTATTACGCATGGTTAATGTTCCAAATGTATTGTGGGATAAAAAGCTCAGAAAGTCAATACTGGTAATATTGTTGCCATCCAAAATTACATTTGTTTTATTAAATTGGGCAAATGCTTCCACGTGAATTTCAGAAATGTTACAACTTGTCAAATTTAATTTTTTCACAGATAAGCTTCCAAAAAAGTTCTTGGAGATATTTGTAAAATTGTTGAACGAGGCATCCAGTTCTTCCAAATTTTCTATAGAGGCCAGTGCTTCTAGTGGTAGAGCTGCTAATGTCATGTTTTGTAGTTTAAGAGTTTTCAATGATTCCTCAACACCACTGAAGTCAGTTTTACTAATCTTCATAATATTTCCACTTAAATCAAGTTCCTCAAGTTTATTCATTTCATCGAAAGTTTCATTGAATATTTCCTTCAAGTAATTGTAAGATATGTCCAATTTTCTCAGCGACCTAAGTGGCCTAAATGCATCCACGAGAAACATACCTTCTGGCGGAAGTTGACAAGATTTAAGGTTAAGGGTCACAAGAGAGTCCCCTATCAGACGGAAGGCGTCATAAGAAATGAGATTCACCCCTGTTCCTTCCATATGTAACTCAGTCAAACTCCTGTTTGGGATTTTCAATATGGATTGTATACTTGGATTGTATGATAACTTCAGTACTTCTAGACTAGGTATGGCACCCGTAACGCCAAAGACTTGGTTATTCAGTTCGTTTCCGGAAAGATCCAGGTACTTCAACCCGTCAAGTCCATCGAAAGCCTTTGGAAATACGACCTTCAATCCAGAATTTGACAATGTAAGCGATTCCAGACTTGCAAGACTAAGGTTATAGAATGTTTTCTGTTGAATGCTGTTATACTTTGAGGAATGAGCACCATCCATTGATAATAACTTCAGTTTAGCTAATCCATCTAAAAACTGAACATTTGAAATGTCAACGTCGGTGTAATCCATACGTAAAAGGGTCAGAGTAGGTGCTAAATCTTTCAAAACTTCTATATGAATAGTGATACTGGGATTGAAACTAAGATCGAGTTCTTCTATCGGCGACCCCTCGAACCCACTTGAATCTTTAAGCTCTTGTATTCTATTCAACCTTAGAGATAAAAATGATAATTTTGGAATATTTCGAAGAAAGGTCAAATCAGCTGATACAAGGCCACAATTGTTCAAGGTCAATTTCTTGAGTTCTTTTATGTGACTGAATGCATTATTTTCTATTTTTGAAAATAGATTGTTGTCCAAATTCAATTCTTGAATTACAGCACCATCAAAGAAATCAGGACTGACTCTAAGTTTAGAGAATGAATTATTTCCTAAATCCAAACGTTTTATTACCACATCTTTGTATTCGGTCAAGTTGGGAAATGTTTCAAGGTCGTTACCTTGACAGTTGACCTCGATAGCCTCTGTACTCAGGTTATTCGTATTCTTAACAATGACACACGAACAGATAGATTTACAGAGTTCACTGGAAGTAGCGAGTCTTTGATTGAGCATCATGAGGTAACTAAACAAGAAAACTGCAAGCTTTGTCAAACCTGCCATCCTTCTCCTGTAAAGAGAAAGCAGCTCTCATTAAAGGTCAATTCAAATTAATTTCTTGGATAAACGACACTATTAATGTGAAAGCATACATTTTTTCATATTTTAATGAATAAAGTATTGTTAATGAGCAGACTCCAATGAGACTCCCTTATCGAACGGAAGCTTTTTTGCCTTTAGGGATTGTTTTCTTATTTTATCTAGTTTTATTTTCCTCTAAAAGGCTACAACACTTTCCCCTTTATTTCACTGACGAAGGAAGGCGTCAGTATAAAAAGTGTAAATTAAAATAAGTAATATTTCATTTTTTTCTATCATTAAACAATATACTGATTACCTAATTTAAAAGTGATCAGCAGAATTAAAGGTTTTTTCATGAAATTTTCATAGGTTTTAAGATTTCAAGGAGAAACTTGATTGGTTAGCAGAGGGGCATTTAATCTTATCTCATGTTATAGAAAAAAGGGGAAAAGATGCAGTTATGATGCTCTGCCTAGTTTTTCAAAAGTCTAATATGCTACGATATAATTCAACAGGTTACTATGATTAAGGAGTGTTGGCGATACTGCTCATCAAACCAAAAAAATTCAATTAAATAACCTACATGTATATTTTTCTAAACTTTTATTAAGTTTTATTTTAACTAGATGAAAATCTTGGTTTAAAGTGATGTATGTATTCTAAGTTCTTCGCTACATATCTATTTTTATTATATAAGCCAGTTTTTTTTAATATGTAGAATATGTAGAAACACGAAACATTGTTTCGGATGGTACACGTTTGTAAGTACTTTATAAAAGCAAACGCTAGAAAGTCATCACTTTTTATGCAATATGACATTGACGTATTGTATAAGATGTTGGCATCTTACTCTTGGGCTTGTCGACATACTTTTCAGTACAATATCAGCGATGAATTCATTGTAAAGGCTTTAAAAGCCGTAGTAATAGTGGATCCGTTAAACAGCGTGTAACAGACCATTAGAACTCTATCGATTTCAATCTCTTTCATTTCGTCTCGATTTTTCCCGGCAACATCACAGATGTAATTTGAATCATCATGCCCTGGGACAGGCCCTCCAAAATCTGATACCGAGTCCGCCGGTCACGAGATGACATTGGATTCACAACACAAATAAATTGGTACAATTTACTTAATGATCGTCTATAGGGGCGAATTTTCTCAAAAGATCAAATATTTGAACAGCATTCATCATATGAAATTGTTACATAATTCTCTGAATATCATGGTCTCTATCTTTTTGCGTAATAGTAAAAAAAAATGTTAAGGGAAAATAGCCAATTCAACGATATTACTTTAAACCCTCCAGAAATTCAATATGAAGAATCTTATAGTCACTCCTATTGAAAATTTAAAATATCCCGAGAGAGAGAGGGTGAGGGCATGTGTGTGTGTTTGAGAGAGAGAGAGAGAGAAAGGGGGTCTTTCTTATACATGAGTAATACATGCTTAACCTCAACACGCTTACTTGCTTTTTTTTGGTAAACTAGGGCATTTATAGATGGTATAAATTTAACATTATACTTTTATATTTTAGGATATTGAAACATAATAAAGAAAAAAAAAAGACTTTTATATAAATGTATTACTTTAGGGATATTGAAACACAATAGATATGAAATATATGGAGATAACGAACAGTATGCAAGCTAAAAAGTCAATTAAACAAAACAAATCAGTAGTGCCAACACGGAGCTCTATAAAATCAGAGGTGGGATCAGGTGCCGCGGAGTAGTAAGCATCCCGACCGTTCACATTCTCCCTAGGGTTCCGCGTTATGATCAGGAAATAACGGGAAAATCCGTCGAAAATCCAGTGTGTAAATAATGGTCCAACAATGAGTTTGAAAACTGTCAGTCAGCATCTGACATAATGATGAATTGTAAATGCTGACAAGGTCATTGTATCGACCATAGAACTTACAAAATGATGACTTGAAAGGAGACTGCTGATTTGCATGTAATATGGGTATAATTGCTCCATAAGCAAGGAAAGTTGAGGATTGAAAAGTTCAAGTCATCACGTTTATCAATAAGCTTTGTTGTTAGATTAAAATTAACGGTTTTTTTTCTAGTAAAATATTTTTTTAAAATGAAACAGTGGGTCAGATTTTATGGTAATTTTTATTTCAAGCTCATCGGGATATATCATGTCGACATAAGAATGGAAATAACCAATATTATTTAGATACATCGTCGATCTATTGAAGGCCAAAGTAATTGTAATTGATCATTAAGTCGAATCTCGAGGTTATTTCATATCTATTGTTAGACCAATTTCTAAATACATAAAATGTCTACAGATTTTTCTGTTTACCTGACGTGAAAGAGCACACGGCTGAGGTAACCGATCGAGAGAAGATGCACTTTCCTTCATGGCACCTGATTCAATTCGGAGATGGTTTTTCAAGTCCGTGTTTGCTCTGCTTTTTTGCTTGAATGGACTTCTGAGCATGAATAATGTCTGTTTGTTACATGTATCTCCGCATCTGATTTAGTCAAGATACACTCAAATACTAATCATCAGTCCAATATCTGCAGTCATTTTGAAAAAAAGAGAGTGGAAAAGCATTTTTACGAGTTAGGGGACTATTCACTTAATATCAGGTTTGCATATCATTTTTAAGGTGGTTTCTGCATTTTCCCTAAACGCTCGAAGATACTGAATTGATTTTATTATGTGAGATTACCTTGAAGAGTCAAAGATCATATTAAGTTTTTTTTATTATTATATTTTCAAATTTTAGTGATAACAAATCCCACTTTCTAGCAGGAAACTAGGATTGCTACTGCCTGCTATACATTGAGAATGCTTGTTGGGTAGAGGACAGAGAGAGACCAGTTTGAATCTTTATTATTCAAACCCTTAATTTTAGTTTGCTACGTACGTCTAAAGATAAATTTATTCAAAATTCTGTGTCAATGTCCTGTCTAACTGAAACGCCAGACATTGTTTGTCCCGTGAGACAAAAAGAAAATGGCTATTTTAACAGTTGTCACTAAATCCATTTTGGCCCGTAACTGAGATCAATGAATTCACTGCTTTTGGATAAGTACAAGTTTTGTATCCGGTGCTCTCTAAACTATGTACGGCTTTCTTCCGCAGATTCTTTGGCGTTTAATCTTAGTATGATTGATGAAAAATGACATCTTCTATAAAATCTCTCGGTCAAACAAACCATAAAAATGCTAAAAAGTTCCTTATTACACGATGCCTCAAAGTAACCCTTTTTAAAGCTCAAAGAACACAGTGCTCATATAAACGGGAAAAAATCCAGAATTTATGACAATGAAGCATCGACATTTAGTTTTGCTCATATCTCTCAATACGATGAAATCATTCCGTAGGGTCCCATTAATGTTCTGCTAGTAGTTAAATACATTTAGTGTAAATGATTAATACAGAAATAATCCATAGGATAGAAAACAAACCAAAGATAAGCCAGACAGACTCCATAGAACTATGGCTTAATATAGAAGTTATCTATGTAGTTTATCCTTCGTAATAAAAGACAGTGATTTAATTATCCTAGAAATAATTAACTGCAAATCAATTGATCAAGTTGACAAAAAAAATAGGGAAAAAAGGAATTTAGTTAACTGTTTCAGACAGAATTTATAGGTTTCTTGAATAATTTAGCCATGATCGTAAAATTCTGGACTCTCATTTATAATTTTCTTTTATTGCATTATGTATTTGTCTCGTGAATGTTTTAATGATGTTTTGTATGTATTGATGGTCGTAGTATCTTTTCTATGCTTTATTTTCATACTCTAAGTTTTTCTCGTTTTTCTTTCTTACATAAGAAACTAAATGCAAAGCGAACTTAAATAAAATATGTGGAGATAACAAACAGTATTCAGGCCCAAGCGTCCATTTAACAATAAAAACAAATGGAGCCAAGCAAACATGGCCTCCAAAACATTAGAGGTGGAATCAGGTGCATTGAAGAAGTGAGCATCTCCTGCCGACCAGTCATACCCGCCGTGTGCTCCTTGTCATGATCGAGAAATAAAGGAAATACAATAAATGCTTCTCCAGACAATAGTTTGTCATGAGACCAAAACTGACTTAAAAGCGATAATTTTATGTTCATGAAACTAGATATCCTGATAAAGAGATGGTATATATATGGTTGCTTTAGGGTATTAAAAGTTCTAGAATTGTGCGATTATATATAGAATATACTCGGTCACAAAGTAAGATTGCTTTCTTTTGACATTCTCAATATCGAAAAAAATTCTAATAGGAACAACATGCACACGATTTTCATTTGAATACATTCTTCAAGTTTATAACACAAAAGCACACATATTCACAAAAATTAAGTTACAATGAATACGTACGTTTATGGGAAAATAGTATGATTAATTTTTTTTTATTAAATGACATGACTTGTTGACTTAAACTTCAAATGAGCTGCTTTAAGTGAATTGATTTAAATTATACTTACCTTTTGTATTGTCTCTTCTTTTTTACCACAAAAGTAGAAAAAAGTGTCCAGATTCCCCGTTTCTTTCGGTGTTAGATGTGTTTAATGCGTGCGCAAACAGCAATTTCCACGACATTCAAAAAGTGTTAAAATCAAATAAACCAGCAAATTGACAGGCATCGATTGACAATGATCCTTGAAACTTGTATGGCTTTGGGCAATAAGCGCTTAATTCCTGGAATCCCTCTGTCCTTTCTCTGCCGTTTTATATTAATCATATCGAGTTATGTTTCGTAGTGGTTACACATTCTAAACGAACATAGAACATTACAAATTATGATAAATTTTAAGTAGTGAATTATTTTCCCGCCCGCGCCCTTTTTATCTTCAGCAGGCAGACGACTGGCAATCAATGTCGGCTGCTGTTACTGCGGACAAACAATTAGCGTCCTGGTCGCCACCGGAATAACGGGTGAATATTTTCTATCCAGTATCCTTTTCTGTGACAGATCATCACACGCAGTGGCTAGTGCCATTAAATGACCCCTCAGAGCGCCGTGGTAATGAGATTGTTTCCATTCCATTAGAGACATGTTGCAATTTTTACGATTTCATTAGATGCATTTTAGTCAATCCGATAAACTCCATACGACAAGAACGACAGGAACATAGCATTGTTCCACCCTATGTTTGGTCATTTCCCGAAAATCACGAAGGAATGTCGTTTGGGTTACTTACTTTAACATGTACATTTAGGCTGCTTGATACCCTTTTCTTAATTTTCCTAGTGTGTATAAATCTTATTTTTCAGATTTATTTTCTCAATGGACATGTCAAATATCAAATTAGTTGGTTCTGAACAATTCAGCTTGTAGTATAATTTAAATCTGGAAATAGAAGAAAACCTGTGTCAGAAAATAACGGAAAAATCCGTCGTCAATTCAGTATATATAAATAATAGACTAACAATTAGTATGAAAAAAAAAGTCAGTCAGCATTTGACTTAATGACAAAGAGACTATTTAAGTGAAATTATGAAGGCTAAATCAATGAAAAGGGCGCTTTGATTCTTTCAAAGCACGGATGATATTATTTATTGAACAGCCCTCGTTTCTTCGTATTTTTTTTTTATTTTAAATGATGCAAATAATTCTCTGAAATATTACGAAATTGTAAACTTTCTATGGTGTTCAAATTTCTACTCTTCTGCAGTCGCTCGTATTACTCTAAACAATCTTTTTCACATTAATATTCAAAAATTGTGAAACTTCGGATGAGAAAAATTAAAAAACGATGTGGTTAAATTAATTACATTTACTTATATGAGCATGATTTATAAATTACCATTTATTTCAAGAAATTCGATAAAGGTGCGTTTGTATCATCCGTCCCTGAATAAAGTTTGAAATAGATCGTAGATCAAATGATATACTTCATTAAAGTACATATCCTCATGAAAATTATCTTCTTTCCATGATTCCGGATGCCAATATTGATTTTCCCTTTCCATGAACATATAGTTTTGTTAATTTACTCATTTGAGAAAACAGGAGATTTTTTATATAAAAAAGGGGTTTGAATGTCCTTTACCAGGGGACACATTATTAAAGTCCCACAAAAATTACTCAGGCTCAAAATCTTATCCACAAATGAAATCAACCTGTGACAATATTGGATTATCATATACAGAAACGTAAAATCACTTGACATTCTTTCCAATATACAATGTTATTCTCAATCAATTTCCCAGTTTCACCAAGTGGGAAAATAAAGTGGTAATTTTTATAAAGGGATATAATGATAACAATGTTGACAAGTTAATGAACTGCAAAAAAATCTAGAATTGATACCCGCGGAGCATTTCATTGCAGAATCTAGTCATCTTTTATTCATGAAAATATAATGATTGTTTATTTTCCAGGGGACGATGTCGATAAAATGATGAAATCAGGGTCTTCTGCCGCGTTACCTAAAGGCATGAATAGTAAAATCATAAGCGACAAAGCAAAAGTTAAAAAATTCGACGCCAAAACGAACCGGAAAACAAGAAGCTCTGACGGTTTCCAGGAAATACAATTTGAGGCGTGCTCTAGCGGGCGGTCAAGGTCACCCTCTGTGAGAACTGACAACAGCATCTTCCCTTCCCGACCCCCTTCTGCTTCCACCGAAATGTCGCCAAGGCTCCCGTCATCTCTCGCGAACAGATCTGAAAATAAAACACCATTTTTGAACCTGGCTATGATAGGACCTGTAGATTCCGGAAAGTCGTCACTGACTGGACGATTACTCTACAACTGTGGTGTTGTTGATGAAGTTACCCTTACAAAAGCATCAAATGACGCCATTATTGTGAGTTTAAACTATCAACATATAGTTATCAAGTTATCAACAGGGGATGCCTACTTCTCCTAGGTACCTGATCCCACCTCTTGAATTTTCAAGGCTCCATGTTTATACCCTCCTCAGATATTTGTATTGGGTAAAGTTTGTTTGAGTTCGATCCCCGTTCGCTAGCTTCATCCTTTTTATTCATACAATACCCTAACATATAAAATATCCGATTGTGCAAATGTATTTTCAAGTAATATGATTTTGCATGGAGTTATATTTTTGGCAAATTCTACATTCAACATTGTTTCTCAGACTCAGAGAGAGAGAGAGATAGAGATAGAGATTATTGATTGATGACTCTACTTGTCTTTGGCTTGTCTCAATTATTATATCTGTTTTCATCTCTCATATTAATGTCCTCCATCACGACCAGAGTTATTGATTTCACAATGAAGGGAACAGATTAAGAGTAAACAACGTAGAAAGAATATTTGATCAAAGAATTTTGCCGTATTCAAATCTTTCCAAAAAGTATTTCAACATAAGATTGATATCTAGGAATGAAAATTTAATTTTCTTGAAAAATTTGAATGTTTCCGTCTAGTTGACTTCAAACATCCCAATCTCTTCGAAAGTCCTTACAACTCTATCAATCGGAACATCATTTTACACTTGTAATTATACATGCCATTTAGCTCGGCGAGCTTTTTGGAATTCAGAAATTCACCTTTAGACAAGCATGATTTTCGCTCCCTGCTTCTTCACTAAACAAAATGAATAGGTCTTGGAACCAAATATATATCAAATAGAGAACTGACAATTTTAGATTATATGTTCTTCCCATACTGTGAAAAATACATGTACAGTGTATGTAAGTTGTCAGTAGAAACTGATAATATGAATTCTCGTTCTTAGGTTTTGTGTATATGCTATGAAAGCTTATATATTGTGTCCACGAAGTATCCTCAAACTAGGAAAAACTTTCCATGAGCCTGTAAATCAGAGAATTATTTTTGTTTTGTCAACGAAATCTCAAAATAAATACATGTAAATGTTACATGTTGCATGTAAATGTTTACGAATATACTGTAATCTGTTCTTTTTTTTAACCAGGCTGGAAAGCCATCGTTGAAATTCGCTTGGTTAATGGACAAACTGAAAGTAGAAAGAGACAGAAACCATTCTATAGATAGCAAGAGTCGGCGGATTGAGACATCTGTCTATAACATGGTAGTAATCGACTGTCCTGGTCATCGGAACTACATCCACAACATGATTACTGGGATTTCACAGGTAATGACGTCATAACACTGAAAGTAGAAAGAGACAGAAACCATTCTATAGATAGCAAGAGTCGGCGGATGGAGACATCTGTCTATAACATGGTAGTAATCGACTGTCCTGGTCATCGGAACTACATCCACAACATGATTACTGGGATTTCACAGGTAATGACGTCATAACATGATTACTGGGATTTTACAGGTATTGAGGTGATGACGTCAGAACATGATTACTAGGATTTCAAAGGTAATGACGTCATAACATGATTAGTAGGATTTCATAGGTAATGATGTCATAACATGATTAGTGGAATTTCACAGGTAATGACATCAAAACACGGTTACTGGGATTTCACAGGTAAAGGCGTCACACTATCGATAATTTCAAATACATGTGCCTAGATGGCCACTTAGGACAAAATAAAAATATGCATCCGAACTGAAATTTTCAGCTGCAAATTTACTCATGTATATTGATTCCTATGCTTGCATCTTTGCTAGCTAACGGTTTCTGATCCGCTACTGAGGTTCGTTGCGAATCAGAGTCCCTTGGTCAGCGAAGATGCAATGCTTGATACTTTTTATAAACTGAATTCTTTACAACAGTCTCAAAATCTAGATAACAAACACAAATAAACAGCCAAATCATTTGCAGAAATTTATGATAGTGTTAAACACTTTAATTTTTTTTTGTAGTCAGATGTTGTTGTCTTGGTTGTTCCTGCTCCAAAGAAAGAATTCGAGCTTTCAATCACAAAAACTGGACAATTGAGAGAATATCTAAACATAGCATACTCGATGGGGGTCAAGAAACTCATTGTTGCTGTTAATAAAATGGATGCAACCTCGCCACCTTATTCACAGGTTAATATAAGAGTACATGTCTGAATTTTACTTGAAAAATTATGAAATCAACGTATGCGACTATAATTTAATGACACATTTAATTGTGTTTCATTTACTATTGTTTTAATAAAGTTTGAGTGTTTGTCTAAAAGTTGAAAATTTTACGCTGATTGAAATGCCACATCATGTGTGGAAACATTTAATTTTGATATAATTATCCGCAGTTATTTTATATGTTCTGGCGTGATCAGATATGTTTGCTCCCTTTAGAATGACGTCAGGACGTGACTATGATTGCTTTCTCCTTCTTAACTGCATGATGAACTCTTATAAACCATTATTAACGATTAATTTTTTTTCCAAAAAAATATGCTTTGACAGAAGAAACTTGATAGTGGCCTGTGTTGTGTCAGCGGAGAAGATATTATTATGAAAACTCTCGAACATCAATCACAATCTGTAATTGTAAGGCTAAGTTGTTGTCATTGGTAATTGCGTCTTTCAGATTACAGCGTAGTTTCAGACAAAATGTCAAAAATGAGAAATCTCCTTGTCTTTTCTGTCCTTTTACAAGAATTTTCTTTTTTCAGATAGAGTATAATTCCTGTATTCATCTCGTGCAACGTGTTGCGCAAAAAGTTGGATACAACCCCAATAAAGTCATATTTGTTCCCGTGTCCGCCATGAAAGGGGACAACATTACAACACCGACAACAAAGATGTCCTGGTACGATAACTGGGAGACGGTCAGCAGGCCAGGAAACCATGTGACTGGTGTGACGTTATTGGACGCTTTACACAAGACACAACAACCAACGCGTATGAATAGCAAACCACTGCGAGTACCAATACATACTGTATACAAATTAGGGAGTATGTTGCATATTCTTCCAAGATTAATGATTTTTTTCTTGTAACGATTTTCTTATATTTTTCTGTAATTTATTTTATGCATGATGATAATAAATTTGAGAAGTGAGCATGACAATAGTAAATATCTTCATAGTTCACTTAGTCATTCTCCCTTTGAATGTTTAAGATATAGGTATCGTGGCCGCCGGTAGGGTTCATGCTGGATCTGTCAGACCACAAATGGAGCTCAGTTTTGCACCATCCCAAAGAAAGTGTTCGGTTTGTAATCTTGACTACAAAACTTCCTAAAATCAATCTATATTACCTTATGTGGTATCTTAAGAAATTTTTAAGCAAAGTTGTTTTAATTCATACAGGCACGTGCAATACAAATTTTTGGCGAAGTAACAAACGAGGGAAGAGCGGGAGACAATGTTGGAATTCAGTTTGAGGGACTGACTACGAACAAGGTTAAGAGGGGGTATGTGTGCGGGAACCTTTATGATGATCCTCCCCGGGAGGCCAAACAAATCACTGCACAGGCAAGTAGTGTCTAGCCAAACAAATCACTGCACAGGCAAGAAGTGTCTAGCCAAACAAATCACTGCACAGGCAAGTAGTGTCTAGCAAAACAAATCACTGCATAGGCAAGTAGTGTCTATTTAAACAAATCACTGCACAGGCGAGTAGTGACCAGTCAAACAAATTAGTGCACAGGCAAGTAGGGTCTAGTCAAACAAATCACAGCACAGGTAAGTATTGTCTAGTAAAACATATAACTGCACAGTAAATAATGATAAGTCAACAAATCACTGCACAGGCAAGTAGTGTCTAGCCAAACAAATCACTACGCAGGTAAGTAGTGTCTAGATAAACAAATCACTGCACAGGCAGGTAGTGTCTAGTCAAACATATAACTGCACAGGCAAATAGTGACTAATCATACAAATTACTAAATAGGCAAGTAGTGACTAATCAAACATATCACTGTACTGACAAGTAGGGTCTAGTCAAACAAATCACTGCACAGGCAAGTAGTGTCTAGACAAATAAATCACTGCACGGGCAAGTAGTGTATAGTCAAACAAATAAGTGCACAGGTAAACAAAATACTGCACAGGCAAGTAACGTCTTATCAAACAATTACTGCACATGCAAGTAGTGTCTAGACAAACAAATCACTGCAAAGACAAGTAGTGTCTAGACAAACATATAACTACATAGGCAAGTAGTGTCTAGTCAAACAAATCACTGTACAAACAAGTAGTGTCTAGCCAAACAAATCACTGCGCAAGTAAGTAGTGTCTAGATAAATAAATCACTGCACAGGCAAGTAGTGTCTAGACAAACAAATCACTGCACAGGCAAGAAGTGTCCAGCATAAAAAATCATTCTACAGGCAATTAGTGTCTAGTCAAACAAATCACTGCACATGAAAACAAAATACTGAACAGGCAAGTTGCGACCAATCAAATGAATCAATGCACAGGCAAGTAGTAATAAAGTCAAATCACAATACAGGAAAGTAGCATCCAAATAATCATGTAATGTAGCAGAACAAATATGTCCACCGGCAAATAGCGTCTTACCATGTAATTAAGCAAAACAAATTACTGCCTAGCCAGCCAAGTAGCGTCCAATGAAACAAAATGCTCAGGCAAGTAGCACCAAGTCAGGTAATGTAGAAAAAACAAATCACAGATATGTAGTGTCCAAACATGATATATAATCACACAGGAAGAAACAAAGTCATTCACTTAATTTTACTTAAAGGTAACTCTCAGTTTTCTGAAAGATGACTGAAAGGCAAACTCTGCCCTTTAGCTGCTAGTAAACAATCAGTGATCAGTCATTTACTTTGAAGGCGCAGTTTCATAACATAAAACTTATCATACTGAGTATCACTTTCTTAGTATATATTCTACGTTTGTTCCACATGTTTTACAGCTATTGGTTGAAATGTAAATGAGGATATCACATGATCATTTTAGTATGCTGCAATACTCTTATCTACTATTTAGCAATGCAATTGCAAAATGGGTTACTAGTATTTATATCGTGCAAACCGACTATGAAATTTCATAACCCTTGGAGAAATATCTTTTTGACATTCACAGATACGCATACTGCATCACCCAGGGAACATCAAAAAAGGTTATTCGCCTTTGCTTCACTGTCACACCGCTATGACGGCTTGTACCATCACGAACATCATAGAACGAACGGATGATCGAACAGGCATGACAGCTGAAGACTTCCCGACATCCCTGTCGACCGGAAACGTTGGTCTGGTGGAAATGATCCTCCTCAAACCAATCTGTGTAGAGACGTTTTTTGATTATCCATCATTGGGGAGGATTATTTTACGCGATTTGAAGCAGACGATAGCGGTTGGGGTCATCGTCAAGGTCACTAATAGCAATATAAAAGACATGAAAAGTTTATTGAAAAAGCAAACTGAGGAAAAAAAGGCAGACAAAACGGAACAAGAGGAACAGAAAAATAAATCAGAGGGTTATGATTCACTGCGGTCCTTATCGAGTGAAATTAAAAACGAGGATACAGTTGATGGTGTACACAACAGTGTGAAAAGTGAGAGTAGTCCTGAGAGCTTACCAAATACAGACAAAATAGAATCATCAGTAATTGATAGTCAAGTGCAGGGTAAAACGGGTTCCGAGGACGGTATATCAAGTGAAGTACCCAGACTGAAGCTGAGTATTGATGTACCAGGGACAATGAACGACAGTGGGTGTATGGAAGAAGAAGTGTAGTACCTCATCATCAGGGAATCAGTAGGACTTTTAGATGGTAGAAAAATATAGCAGTACTGGTTACAAGAAAAACTGCTTCACTTCTATCATAGTTTAAGTTTACAGAACAGATTAGTTTGATTTCCCTTGTTTTTATGATCTGTTTTACTCGTGTTTTTTTGAATTTTACTTTGTGCTCACTCTTATCTATAACTTTTCTCTGAGAGCAAGAGACACATATTTAATTGAAAAACACGTATCACCCCCATAGGGGAATTGTAAAATCCTATTTGATTTGCCAGTTTTTGTGTTAAATTAGGGTGTTTTACTGACTACAGACGGTAAGGGACAACTCACATTTTATCAATAGAAAAACAAGATGACTTCTTCATTGTCAACTTTCCTTATTTACGTAGAAATATACTGCAACACCTGCATATGGTGTTGATGTCTTGCAACGTATTCGATTTTTGAGCAGTTTTGGTTCAGAGTACGCGTATGATCACTTTTTTTTAAACTGAGGCAGGCTACTGACAGATAAGTTGATGTTACAGGAAGGTCTACAATTTTGTTTATACTCAGCATTCCATAAATGTCTAGGGTCGTTTCAATGACGTCGTTTCATATTTCGTCCACCTGGTCAATACATATGCCCCACGACGGGTGTAACCATTCAGTGGATGCTTATATATTTTTAATCATATATTCATCAATTAAGTACGAATAAAAATATCGAGAATAAAATTGGTTAATACCTAAAGTTGGCATTGGATTATATAAGTACATTGATTTTTCTTTATCAATATAATTACTTATTGTAGTAAATATTAATAATAATATAGATTATAGTCAAGCAGCTTTTCAACACTTTAGTCAAATCAAGCACAGTACCTGACAACTTAGAAGAGTTCTGCAGATGTTACATTTTTTCTAGTACGCAAGATACCTATTAAACGGTGGAATATTACTAATATAGGGTTACCTTTCTTTGAATGTATTGTATCTGAATTCGCTTTCAAGAAACTTTAAGAGTCATGCTGTTAGAGATTTCTGAGATAAAAGAAATGAAACAACATTTTTATCGGTACAAAAAAAGGACAAAGGTTTTGTACTCTTTCTGAGATAGAAAAAAACAATTATCTAAGACCAATCACCAGGAGACGTGAAATGCGTGCTTAAAGCACGTTATGTCATAGTATAAGGTGCTTATAACAAAAGATTAACAAAGAAGTCATTACCCGCTGTTCCTGAGGCTGGCGTGACAAAATCCTGTATTCTTTTAAGACACAATATTTTTGAGTCTAGGTGCGCAGATTTTTAATACGTTGCTTTATTTTACTTTATTGGGCAAAACATCATAATGCATTCTATTTAATGGATTTTCATTTGTTTTTTAAGGACATACGCAAGGTACCTTACCTTCTTATAATTTTCCAAGATATGCTAAATTTAAAATTATACTACGCAGATTTTTAATACGTTGCTTTATTTTACTTTATTGGGCAAAACATCATAATGTATTCTATTTAATGGATTTTCATTTGTTTTTTAAGGACATACGCAAGGTACCTTACCTTCTTATAATTTTCCAAGATATGCTAAATTTAAAATTATACTAACAATACATGTTCTTACACAAAAATTCAGCAAGCGTTACCAGGGGTTTTGCTCAGATATCAAATTATGAAAACTTTTCATTTTTCAAAGAAAAATATACAAAAATATTACGAAACATAAATTACAGATTTTTTTCCAACATAATTTGTTTTAGAAGAGGTGTACAAATCCCTATATAGACATTAAAAGTATTAAACACAGGTCCTTTTTTTAGTTGAACTCTACAAATCCAGGGAAGAGTCCAATAAAATTCAAACTACGTTGCGTATGACCTTAATGAGAACATCATGTTATCATGCGTAATATTTTAACTCAACTGTGAATCTATGCAACAACGTATCACTGCAAAATTCATATGACCACTGGTGGTTCTGAGCTCTTTATACAAATAAAGTGCGATGTTTTTGCACTCCATTTCCGTCATATTCTGACATAAGGCTCACTGTTTGAACACTGCTGATTTTTCACACGAGAGATATAGGAACATAAGTACTGTATTCGATTTGGGGTAGGCCTTTTTCTAGTACATGTAATCAAGAGAGGATTTCAAAATATCATTCAAATACACAACTTTTTACTAAAAAGATGGTCAAGATTATGATGTGTGTAATCTCCTTATCCGATATTTTAGCATAATCTACCTACGCAAGTAATAGCTTTCAAATAAGCTTTTCTGGCTTCAGTGACCAATTTCTAGAATTAAAAAATGCACGAAATATTGTTCGAGGAATTGATCTGTGCACGTCAACTTCCTTTCTCAAAAGAACTGAATTTATTAAGCTCAGTGCACTCTATAAATATCTGTTTATTTTTTAGATATTCTAAATTTTTTAGTTTAATTTGATATTTTCCTAAGGGTGTTTTCCATTTTTCTTCCTTGGATGTTGTAAATGTCAGAAGAGATTGCAAAGTGGTATTAAAGTGTTTTCAAAAGTGAAAGCATTATAACCCATTCAAATCAGACAGAGTTTCCCAACAATCTATTAAAATTTTCATGGTTACCAATTGAGCCCGACTATCAAATTGGCAGACCTATATTTGATTTCATATGATGCAGAATATGTTCTAAGTAATATGTGAAAAGAAGAAAACGCTTGTCGTGGCCTTCAACTCGACATCTAGTTATATCGACGACGTATTGTCAATTAACAATGGATATGTCGATACGAAATACAACTGTATACCGGTGAGATTGAGATAAAAGATACAACAGCGTCTGACCCATCTGTTTCAAATTTAGATATTTCACTTTTAAAAGAAGTAAAGGATTTATGATAAACGTGATAACTTTAATGCAGCAATATACCTTCATCAACTGCATACGGGGTTCATATCTCTCAGTTGATCCTATACGCAGGAACACGCTCTATATACGTATGAACAATTTTTAAACTAGGAAAATTATTGACAAACAAGTTGATGGAACAAGAATATCAGCAGTCTCGTTCAAAGTCATAATTTCGTAAGTTCTAGGGTCGATTCATTGTCCTTGTCAGCAAATGCAATTTATCATATGAAGTCAAATGCTGACTGACTTTTTTACAATAATAGTTAGTCCACTATTTTGAACTGAATTGTCGACGGATTTTTTCGTTATTTGCCGATCATGACAAAGAGCACACGGCGGATGAGACCGGTCGGGAGGGGATGCTCACTCATCCATGGCACCTGATCCTAACTCTGATGTTTTTATGTTTTTGGATGTCCGTGTTTGCTCTGCTCCTTTTTAGTATTGGTTAATGGACTTTGATCTTGAATATTGTTCGTTATCTCTTAATGTTTCATTTCATATATTACAATAAAATACTAAGTATATGAAGTTAATTAACAGTTTTAAAGCTCAAAAGTTTACGATCGAAGAACGGCGTGCGACGACGGACGAAAACAGACAGCAACAGGCCACTTAAGTGCCTCAGATGACCTAACAAAAACTGTGAACGAGGAACTTCAGACTTATTTTAGTAAAGCATATCTAATTAGAAGTGGCTGGAATCAAATCTTTAAAATACGGGAAAAAAAATCTTTGAAAATAAAAAATCTCAAATTTTTTAAAACATTGATACCATTGAAAAACTTTTGACTTTTTAAAGCCTCTTCGACAATTTCTAGAAATTAAAGAGTGGGTTTTTGACATCATAGACAACTTTTTTTCCAAAAAAAAATGCGTTTGGTTTGCCATCTGCAAATTTCTAGAAATTAAAGAGTGGGTTTTTGACATCATAGACAACTTTTTTTCAAAAAAAAAAGCGTTTGGTTTGCCATCTGCAAATTAATTTTTGTTAAAATTAGGTACTTTTAAGATAATGATTCAAAGATGAAGTACCTTATTAACAAAGATGAAATACCCCATTAACACTCTTTTTTATGAAGCAGAATTCAGTCAAAGGTTTCCTCCTGAGAAGTGGTATATTTATTCCAGAATTTATGAGATTAATATCTTAATATCAGTCTCTATATCTGACAGATGTAGTTTTAATTAAATGTTTTATTAAAATCGGACAAAAATCAGTAGCATTTTTGAAAGACGTTTTGACAATATTTCTGTGGTTTTTGGAGGCAATGTCTTCCAACAACCTTTTGGTGGCCCTTATACTTTAAACATATTTTACTGAATAATTCAATAAGGATTGGGCAACAGGCAAGGCCTATGTACACCCTCTCCTTGTATAAGAGGTCAAGATACAATAGTAAGTAATAATACATGTACATGATAATCAATAATTATAATGAAAAATAAAGATTCACAATCAAGTATTATTTATCAATATTATATTTCAAAAAAAGATGACAACCCCCTAACTGTATACATATTATTTACTTATTATTTATTTATTGGTGGCCCTTGGGTTCCAACTGGACTCTGTTATTAAAAGACGTATTTTTATATGAACAGAATTAATTGAAATTCTAATACATGAAAAATTGTTTACACGCACTGAATGCCCCCTGCGTATATATCTAATGAACTGATAATGTAGATATTAACCACGTATGCAGGTGAATATTGCTGCGTACATAAGGGAAGTTGACGATTGAAAAGTTGAAGTCGTCACGTTCAGCATAAAGCTAAATAAACGTTGTTAGATTACTATAAACGTTTTTTTCTAATAAGATATTTAAATATGAAACAGATATGTCAGACATGATAGAATCTTTTATTACAAGCTCACCGGGATATAAAGTATCGACATAAGAATGTAATTAACCATTGTAAATTGACAATAACTCCTCGAAACACTAGTATCTAAATGTCGAGTTTAAGGCCACAGCAAGTGTTTCCATCTTTTCAAGATTTTGAACAATTCTGCTTCATATGAATACAAAAATAGAACTGCTAATAACAGGGCGCAAAAGTTAACCATTGGAATTCCAATAGATTAATGGAAGACCTGGTCTCCAAAACCCACATAGGCATTGTCGTTCAGTAACTGAAGCATCTTCCCTATAAATCACCTTCTGAGTACTTGTGTTTACACTCTGAGTACTTGTGTATACACTCTGAGTACTTGTGTATACACTCAGAATGTTTTTTACAAAGAAATTTTGGAAATGACGACTGACAAGTTAAGTAAATTTAAGTTTCCAATTTTTTATTGAATTAGCAGCTGGCAATGATGTCAGAAAGCCTGGTCTCTATTTTACCGTGGGGAAAAGTTTTATGATAAAGTTGAAAAGTCATTAAGTTTCTATGTTGTGGATATTTGTAAAATTTTGTGATTTCTATTGTTACAAAATGTTCCAGAATTTTTTAATATCCACATTTGTTTTACGCCACGCCTCGAAGATACTATTGTACAGTAACCCTGACCTTTCTAATTCAATGCTGTAACTATTTAAGTGAGGGGTAAATAAAAAAGGCTTGGTTGAACCTTTACTGGAACCCTCTATGTATTTTAAAGTTAGGAACTGTAATGTGTTTGAATTGGGATCGGGCTCGGGGTACTATATATAGAGAAGAGAAGCTTCGCTGCTTCGGGAATAAATGTCGCATGTTTATCATGTTTTGACTTTTTGGGCCAAGACTAGTGAATATATTACATTGGCGACGAGGATTCGGAACGCTTGAATTCTCTTTATCGAAGAATCAGCATGACCCACATAGGAAAAGTCGGTGAGTTTAATGAAAGCACAGAAAGCTTCGCGAATTATGTGGAGAGACTTGAACAATTTTTCGCGGCAAATGAAGTTAAGGACCAAAAGAAAGTAGCAGTATTTTTGTCGATTATTGGTCCAACGACTTATGGAGTTTTGAAAAATTTAGTGCAACCAGCCTTGCCGAAAGAAAAAGAGTACAAAGATTTAGTGCAAGTGTTGCGGGGGTATTACATGCCCAAACCGTTAGTTATTTCTGAAAGATTTAAATTCAATAAGAGAAACCAGAAGGAGGGTGAAAGTGTTTACTCGTATGTAATTGAGTTAAAGAGGCTTTCTACACATTGTGAGTTTGGAGAATTTCTGCCTGAAGCACTTAGAGATCGACTGGTTTGTGGGTTACGGTCAGAAGCAATACAGAAAAAGTTGTTATCAGAGACGGAACTGGATTTCGATAAAGCGGTCAAGATTGCGTATGCCATGGAAACGGCTGAAAAAGACACATTGGCATTTTTGACTCCTGATCCAGGAATACACAGTGTGGAAACAAAATATTCAGGGAGGAAATCTGAGAACCGAAAGAAATTTCAAAGACAATATTCGGAGGAATGTTACCGATGTGGGAATAACCATAACCCGAAGGAATGTAAATTCAAAGACAGCAAGTGTTTCAAGTGTCAGAAAATTGGCCATATAGCAAAGAAGTGTCACATGAAAAAAAAATCAGAAAAATCAACACTGTTTGTGGCTAAGCCAGATGATGAGACATCAGATTCATCAGACAGCATTTGTTCTATTTTCTGTACCAATGAAAAAGACCATAGCAGAAGGAAGTTGACAGTGAACATAACAGTGGGAGATGAAGAGGTAGAATTTTTAATTGACACCGGGAGTGTTCGTACCATTGTAGGTGAGGCAGTTTACCAGAGACATTTAGAGCACTTCAAGCTCACAAAAACAGATACTGTACTTCGTTCATATACTGGAGATGAAATCGGGCTGCTGGGAGTGTGTCATGTTCCTGTAAAGTACCAGGATCAAGAGTTCGTTGAGCTACCATTGCTAGTTGCCCAAGGACAGCGACCAAGTTTATTGGGGAGGGACTGGCTGTCAAAAATAAAACTCAACTGGCAAGAAGTCTTTGCAGTCAGTATGAATGAAATGGAGACCCTAAGGAGAGAGTATAGTGACCTATTCTTGCCAAGCACAGAACCAATAAAGGATTTTAAAGCACAGATAAGGTTGAAGGAGGACGGACATCCAATATTTTGCAAAGCACGCACAGTACCCTATGCTATTAAAGAACAAGTGGAAATGGAACTGAGAAAACTAGTTGAGCGAGGTGTTCTTCAGAAAGTAAAAAATAGCTCCTGGGCTGCACCTGTAGTGGTGGTTCCAAAGGCAGACCAGTCAGTGAGGATTTGTGGAGACTATAAGATGACAGTTAATCGGGTTATCAGCGAGGAGCAGTACCCACTGCCCAACACAGATGACATGTTTGCCAGCTTAGCAGGTGGAAAAAAATTTACAAAATTGGATCTAAGTCAAGCCTATTCTCAGCTAGAATTGGACAGAGAATCTCAAGAATGTCTAACCATTAATACTCACCTTGGACTCTTTCGATATGCCCGGCTACCTTATGGAGTTAGTTCTGCAAGTGCAATATTTCAGTCAGTTATGGACCAAGTCCTATTAGGATTAGATCATGTGGTATGTCGGATAGATGACATTCTCATTACAGCGGCGGATGATACTACTCACCTGAATACGCTTCGAGAAGTATTTCGACGTTTGCGAAAGCATAACATTAAGTTGAAAGCAGAGAAGTGCGAGTTTTTTGCAGACCAAGTGGTTTATATGGGGTTCCTGCTAGATCACAATGGAGTACACCCAACAGAAGAAAAGGTTAAGGCCATAAATGATGCACCTAGACCTACTGGAGTAAAGGAGTTAAAAGCTTTTCTTGGGTTGTTGAATTACTATGGTGCTTTTCTGCCAAACTTAAGTACCGAGTTAAACCCACTCCACAAGTTGTTAAAGAAGCATGAACCGTGGAATTGGACGGCTGACTGTGAGGAGAGTTTTAATGTTTGTAAAAAGATGATCACTGAGAGTAAACTTTTAGTGTTTTACGACTCCAAGAAACCTCTCCGATTATCGTGCGACTCATCTTCCTATGGAGTTGGAGCAGTAATATCGCATGTAATGAAAGATGGCTCAGAGAGACCAATAGCTTTTGCCTCCAGAACACTGAGTGAAACCGAGAGACGGTATGCTCAAATAGAAAAAGAGGCACTGTCATTAATTTTTGGAGTAAAGAAATTCCATAAGTACTTGTTTGGACGCAAATTTACATTGGTAACAGATCACAAACCGCTGTTGTCAATTCTGGGACCGAAAAAGGGTGTTCCCCCATTAGCTGCAGCCAGAATGCAACGTTGGGCACTGATACTGGCTGCGTATCAGTATGACATTCAGTACAAATCATCTGAACAGCATGGTAATTGTGATTCCTTATCGAGACTACCACTACATGAGACAGAACAGGAGGATACAGAAGAAGGAGTATTTTCATTGGATATGTACTTACCCATCTCCAGTCAGGAGATAGCTATGGCTACCCGGAAAGACCCGATTCTGTCAAGGGTGTATGATTTCACTCTGAACGGCTGGCCAGCTCATGTAGAGGATTCTGATTTGCAGCCTTTCTTTGATAGAAGGAATGAGCTTACACTGGAGAAGGGATTGCTCTTGTGGGGGATGCGAGTGGTAATTCCAGACAAGTTTAGAGGTCGTTTGTTGCTAGAGCTGCATGATGAACATTTAGGAATGTCTCGAACAAAAGCCTTAGCCAGGGGGTATCTTTGGTGGCCTTATTTAGACAGGGACATTGAAGACATGGTTGAAAGATGTTCAGCTTGCGCATCTACTAGAAACACTCCAAAAGAAAGCCCCCTGCATCCTTGGATTTGGGCTTCTAGACCGGGGCAACGAGTGCATATAGATTATGCAGAATACAAGGGGCAGTCCTTTCTTGTTATTGTCGACAGTTATTCAAAATGGCTGGAAGTCATACCAGTGAAGTCCACCACAAGCAGCAATACCATAGAGAAGTTAAGAACATGGTTTGCCTCAGTTGGAATACCTGAAGAAATAGTGAGTGACAATGGGCCCCAGTTTACATCTTCTGAGTTTCAAGACTTCATGAAGCACAGTGGAGTTAAACATACACTTGTACCGCCCTATCATCCTCAGTCAAATGGGTTGGCTGAAAGAGGAGTACAGATTCTAAAAAAGGCATTAAAGAGGCAAGATTTTGATGGTCATAGATGGTCTCTTCAGCAGCGCCTTGCCAACTTTTTGTTAAGGTATCGCATAACTCCACATAGCACTACTGGTACATCACCTGCAGAACTATTTCTTAAGCGCCAGTTAAGAACCCGGTTGAGTTGCATTAAACCTAATCTTCGGGAGTCGGTGGAGGAGAAACAGCAAAAGATGAAAGAACAACATGATGGTGGACAGTGTAAAGTCAGGGAATTTCAGGGAGGTGAACAAGTTCAAGTGAAAACAACTATTCCAGGACAAAAATGGAAGTGGATATCTGGTGTGATTCATAGAAAGTTGGGACCATTAACTTATCTTGTGCGAGTTGGAAAACGCATTCGCTATTGCCACGTAGATCATTTATTAGCATCGTCTGCTACGATGCTGGAGCCGGAACTTACACCGCTGCCCTTTGATGTAGAGTTACCCTCTTTTAAGGAGCCAGGCATGGATCGGGCCTTAGTGTCTCCAGATGAAACAGGAAAGGGAACTCCTGAGATGGTGGAAACTCAAGAAAAACTTGCGGACTCTGTAAACAAGGATACCAAGGTGCCTGATCAGACTGATGCAGTGCCGGAACGTCGTTATCCACTCAGGATGAGGAAACCCACTAAAAAATTGGACTTATAGAGCGAAATCGTTTGTTATTCCGGTGACGGCATAAGGACTACCTGAAACTTTTCCTTGGGCTTTTAATCCTCTTCCTTAATAGATACCATACTGGTATTAAGTACTGTTTACAAAGTCTCTTTGTAATTAGTGTACAGCAGTGTGTTTTATATTTACTCTATATTTATGCTAATTTAACTAATTTGGGTTGTCTTTCTTCGCTTGCACTGCGTTTCTCTCTTTGCATACATGAATTTAGAATATAAATTTAATTTATCAGCACAAAAAGGATAGTCTTATAGTCTCCTATAGCAATAAAAAACAAATACCTAAGACAGGCTCACGGTAGCTTTGATATGCGTGCTTACAGTACGTTATTTTACTCGATAAAGAACCTAAAACAATAGATTAACATAGAAGTCATTAGGAAGTGTTCCTGTGGTTAGCGTGAGAGAACCCTTTCAACATTGAAATATTCTTCCTTGACGGTTGAAGCAAATAACTCCATATACACATGTATTGCTAACATTTTACTCCCTTAATCATGATGTCAGATTCCGTACACTATCTTTTCTTATTCTACATTATGGAAATGTCATGAATGATGAATATCTTGTGACAGGAAAAGGGTATATTCTTTTTCCATCGGAATTAACCATTAAAAATAGAATATAATTTGCCTTTTAAAAGAGCAAAACTTTAGATATTGTAAAACTTACCAAATTTCGTGAGAAAGATAACATGTCCTGCTCAGTCGAATCTTACTCTAGTTAACCTAAGAAACAATCACATCGTATCAAAATAAGCGATCAAAACTATATTTTCATCACCTAAGTTAACAATATAACATAGCTCACAACCATTTAGGTCTAACAGATCCAGGCCTACTTATAATTTATAGCGCAATTGATCCTACGTGATAATAACCATTACAATTTCTAAGAATAACTTAAAGGGGTATGGACACAGTTTCAACTGAATTTTTTAAACTAATTTTAATGTTTACAATGTTTACAAAAAATTGAACATCATTTGTGATTAACAAACAAGATACAGAACTTTAAGTTCTTCATAAAACAAACAGCCCCGTGGGGATCCGGGTTAGAATAGGTCCTCAGTACCCCCTTGCTTGTCGTAAAAGGCGACTAAATGGGGCGGTCTTTCGGATGAGACCGTGTAAACCGAGGCCCCGTGTCACAGCAGGTGTGGCACGAAAAAGATCCCTCCCTGCTCAAAGGCCCTGAGTGCCGAGCATAGGCCTAAATTTGCAGCCCTTCACCGGCAATGGTGACGTCTCCATATCAGTGAAATATTCTGGAGAGGGACGTTAAACAGTATACAATCAATCAATCATAAAACAAACAAGGCTTGTGCCTTGTTTTTGTTAACATATAGAAAATATCATATTTATATCAAAATGAAATTCAGCAAATCAATAGTAACTGTCGAATCGTATTTAAGATTAACTTTTATTTGAAAATTATCTACTTTGAACGAACACATATTAGTATATTAATCTGTGTAAAAATAAAAACATGACACAGACCTTGTTTACATAACAAAGGTTTGGAGCTCTAGAGTAAATCTGTCTTGAATCTGGACAACTGACGTTCAAATTTTTGATGAAAATTAGAAAGACCCTAGTTAAATATTTCGAAATTTTACATGTACCTGAAATTGTGTCCATGCCGCTAATAGCATATTCCTTAATACAATTAACCCATGTTTAACTATATTTTACCAGATAAGCAGTTTGCTACAATTTACAATACAACACATAGACTGTTTTAAAATTAAAATGAGACAAAATTTTTACAACAGTTTATTTTTTCTACAATATCCAATAATTCAAATATTATTAACACTAACATGAAATAAATGAAGATAACGAACAGTATTCAGGCTCAAAAGTCCATTAAACAGAACAAATTTTAAGCAAAGGAAACATGGACCTCCAAAACATCAGAGGTGGGTTCAGTTGCCATGGAGGAATGAGCATCCCCTGCAGACCGTCACACGCACCTTGTGCTCCTTGTCATGATCGGGAAATAAGCATTCCATTATAATTTGCAGTACGAAGTATTTCCTCGACGATAAAAGTACAATAGATCGATTCATAATAAAATTATTAATAATTCAAAAGATTTCAACGTAGTTAAAAGTTTACATCTGATACTACCTCACTGATAATGCAATGCACTTTTACAATAACCTAAGGTTAAACTTTATCATAGTCTGTGCCACAATGATCTAAAAAAAATATTACAGTTGATAATTTTTTTTATTATTCAGGACTTGAAGTTAAAAAAAAACATGACTGTTTTTGAAGTTTTCGAATAAGACGTCCTGGTAAGAGTAAAACTTTTAGAAAGTAGATTCGGTAATTTTTCTTATGGGGTACATTAAGATCGACATTTATGGTTCCCTTGCCGTTACTCCAAATATTCCGACATAGGCTGAATGTGATTTCATCGTATGAATTATTATGTATAATCGCTACGAATGCTTATATCAATAAATCTTTATCAGTATGATAGATGATCTTAATTCATATCAATGAGATTATGTGAATAAATGAGGACAAATTCCATTACCATTATGTTTCAATTATACCAATGGTTCTTTCAATATATAATAAGGCAACTGTTTCTGGGTCTTTCCATATTTATTATCAAATGAAAACAGAATCATTCTCGGGCATCTAAATGAACAGTCATCTATATTGCATCTATTTGTATTCTGCATGGTTGAAGGTCTTGTCGATTGATATCTTTATTGTTCCTCCTTTCTTAACCTTCAATTATCCTTAATTGCATTTTCTTCGTTTGAATGTTTTTGTCCTGTTTTTAACAATGAAAAGAAGTAATGATATTCATCATGGCGGATCTCTCTATGAAATATACACATATTATTGTTATATACTGCAGTGACGTAGAGGACAGCCCAGCTTTGGAATCGTAGAAACGGCTATATTTCTAGCGAAGTGAGTGAAAGCAACATTTTCATAAGAAATCAATAAAAACAATGTTTGCAAAAGTATGACAGACAATACAATGTCTAAAAAAAACATTACTGTGAACTGTTTTGTCCAACACGAATTTTTTTAAATCTAATTATTTCGGCCTAATATTTTCAAATTTGATGTTGACATAGAAACACATTAAAATCATATGTTTTTATTCAAATCAATGCTGGATAACTTGGGAATTATATAAAGCACGCAATCCAATTTCTATCGACACGAATTATTTATCTTCAGATAATGGTCAGCGATTGACGTTAAGTTACTGAGACACCTAGTATTATGACAATTGCATATCATCGAATTTATCCGTAACTATTGATTAATGTTGTGGATAAATGCCAGTATTTTGGTAAGAAATTGTAAGCTTTGCCTGAAAGAAACATATTTAATGATATTTATAAATCTTTAATACCAACGCTCACAGTTATATCAGAAGAGAAAGAGCTTTGCAAACCATTGCAGAGTACTATTTGTTTGAGGATCGTATAGAATACATAAAAGACTTAATATAATTATCAGCTACAACTATCTCGTCTCTTGGATCGCCTACCCTATCTCATTAAGGTCAGATGATACAAACAAGCTTTTGTCAAAACTTTTAAAAAAAAAAAAAACAATTTGAGTCACGTTTTAATGAATAAAATGAACAAAATTCACCGCGTAGTTTTTATTTTTTTATTCAAAGTTGCTCTAAAATGAAATTTTACGTGAAAAATATTTGTATAAAATAATAATGGTTTCAGAAGGGTAGAATTTTGAACATCACAGAAGGTCTACGATTTCTTTATTTTGTAGAAAATTATTATTTTCATCATTTGCAATTAAATTAGGTCAAAAAATATACACCATCCAGGCATCCATTTTTTGTCAACTGTCTTTAAACATGTACCCCTAGAGGCAGAATGACATTTAACTTCGATAAGGAATATGTAATCGAATCAGGGCCATAATATAACAAATGACAAAAAAAAAACAGAAACAGTTCTTCACATAATTGGGAAATATTAATGTTTTATAATGTTTGTTCCAGAACCAGAAAAGATCAACGTTTTGTGAAATAAATCACAGAAAGATATTGTCTTTTATTGAGGAAGAGAAGAATTGTCTTACATTGAGGGAGATTATTTGATCTATTATTTTAAAGACACAGTACCAAAATTCTTTTAAAAACCATTGTCAAGTCTTTGCATTATTTGGTGATTTCATAACATGTTTACTATAAAATACACGGGATCATGTTTGCGTTCTGTTGGCTTAACTGGAAAATTGTTGATTAAATTCAAGTGAATCTTCTGACAGAAATCTCAAGAGAGCGTCGTGCAAGTAGTTACAGATATGGTTTTAAACTTGTTAAATCTTATTTGAAATAATATGAAGAGATACTCTCAAAATCGAATTCCCTCCGAGATATAGAGAACGAATTTCATGTACAATGAAATTAGTTTGTAATATAAATCACATCATTGTAGAATGAAGGCTGTGAAATAGAACTGCTGTTGATATAATCATCAGATTGTAAGAAAAGGCAAACTGATTTTTATCTATATACAATTTCCTTTTTAAAATCATTGTTTATACTATTCAAATAGAAGCAAGACCAATTTCGGTTGCCAAAAAGTCCTTTATTTTGATGACTTTTACTTAAAAAAGAGAAAAACGGATATCATTCAAAATTTATATGAGTAGGAGTATAATATAATTATAAATTTCATTGTGAGGTTTTTTATATCATACTGAAGGCGGGACCAGCTACATCTTCTCAAACATCCAAAATATGGAAGCCAGCCTAAGATATGTTAAAACTAGAGCGACTGAGATCACTGAGCTCCATAAATTGTACCCGTCACCCATATGGTTTTAATGGCAAATTCTTTGTTTTGGTATGTGAGACCTTGAAAAGTGTCGAAAATTGAAATAGAAAATGCATAAAGGTCTATGTATAAAAAGTCTGTGAAAGTATCATAAAAATTAATTAATGTGTGTAGGAGGTGTTGATGATTAGAGATGAACACCCCACAATGTTATAGAAAGAATGGCAGTGCCAATGTTTTGACAGTGCCCATGTTTTGTCATGGAAACCACGAAATACAACAAAACTTTACATGGCATGGATATTGTGTTAATGTATCTGAAACATATTCCTCCATCGTGATCATGTTCTTCTTCACCCTATAACTATAGTCCTCCTGTACACGTTATTACAGGTGACGTAAATATAGTTAATAATGAGGACCTTAGATCAATTATTTTAAAAGGGAACCCCGATCCTTCAACTGGCGTCGGAATTTCATAGATATTATGAATTCTGTTGAATGGCCCAGGTAGGAAAAAGACGTTGAAACTTTGTCAGAATTGATTAAGTGTATAAGATCCATGTTACAATCACGTATTAAATGATTGAGAGGCAATATGAAAACCATCTATCCTTCTGTATGCAATAATCCAGAAGTGAAAAAAGAGTTCAATAGATAACATGATCAGTAGGTACTTTTCCCTGCTGACAAAGCAGGTGACAACATTGTTTTTTTTTTTGAAAGGCTCATTATATAATTGTATTTTAGAAGAACTTGGATTTAATTCTGCAAGTGGTAATCCACCTTATACTCATAGTTCCCTTTCTAAGGAGGATATTCTTCAACCATATGATTCATATGTCAGTTTTGAATATTTTTAACAATCCGAAGAACCAAAGTGATTTTGAAATACCATACTCAGTATATATATTGGATTCCAAAACGTCATAAGAATCCCTATAAAAAAGATACATAGCGGGTTACAGTAAATGTTCAACCAAGCCTCTTTCTTTACTCCTCACTAAGATGTTAACAGTAGTGAAGGAGAAACTTTAAGAGTACTGTGCAACAATATATTCAAAAAGTGGTGTAAATCAGATGGGGATACTTAAAAATTCCAAAAAACTTTTGGATAATTTGAAATCACAACATTTCACCAAAATCAACAGCTTAAAAACTTAAAACTTTTCAACTTTATACACAACATTCCTCATGATAAATTTAAGTCCAGGCTTTTTAATATCATTGACAGCTGCTTTTTCAATATAAAAATGGAACTCGTAAATTTACTTAGCTTGTCATTGGTCATTTGCAAAATTACTTTGTTAAAAAAAACATTGAATTTCTAATTGAACATACAAGTACTCTGAAGTTGACATCAATAAGATGCTTGAGTTTTTTGATTGACAATATCTATGTCGTTTTTGGAGATAAGGGGTTCTAACAATCTATTGGAATACCCATGGATACATTTTGTTATTTCCCGATCATGACAAAGAGCAAATGGCGGGTAAAACCGGTCGGCAGGGGATGCTTACTCCTCCATGGCACCTGATCCCACCTCTGATGTTTTGGAGGTCCATGTTTCTCTGCTCCTAATTTGTATTGTTTTATGGATTTTTGATCTTTAATACTGTTCGTTATCTCCATATGTTTCCTGTGTCAGATCAAAAAAAAGAAAGGATGAGCACAAATAACAATATATAACAAAGAATCTGTGAAAGTATCATTTAATTTCATTCAGTGGTATAAGAGGAGTAATGTATAAGATATGGGTACCCCAACGCATAACAGACGGACGTAAAGACAGACGGACGCATATTCAAATTGCTATATATTATTGTACAGTATATGGCCATAAGTAAGTCATAATTGCATTTTTACACTGTATATTTCATTGAAAAAACAATTTTCTTAAAGACTTGTGGGTTCAATTTTAGATCGATTTTCATGAGTTTTCACTGAATCATGCAGAATTGTTCAAATTTTCTTGCCATAAAATGCTTATAAAACTGATACACAAATTATTTACTATTGAGAATTAATTATCAAATTGTCAGACAAAAATTCCTTACCTCAAATAACTACACTTGTATGATTTCTTTACAAATTAGAGCCTTTAACACTTTACCAGTGATATCGTTACAATTCCGACAGATAAAATTATGTGAAGAACCTGCAAAGAATTCTGCATTTAATAATTTTTAGTCAAAATTAGCAACAAATAACATTTCAATATTATTTAAGAAAAATGCGTTTTTCAATGAAATATATGGTGGACAAATAAAATAATGAATCATTAATGACCAGGTTCTTTACCTCCTTGCTTTTCAAGACATAATTAAATAATTGTATTTGTGTAAAATCCGTTTGGTCTGCCAACTAAGAGATTTTAACTTGCATGAAAATATATCTTTCTTCAGTTGGTTGGTACCAGATCTACACTAACTCAGAAAGCTTTCACACAGGTTTCGTCTTTTCGAGAAAATTGAAAAAGACTTTGAGTGAAAAGTTGAAAGGCGGATCGACGACGGAGAGCACTAGTACTGATCAGACCTCCAATTCAAACATCAGAAGTGGGATAAGTTGCCATGGAAGAGTGAGCATCCCTTGCCGTCCGGTTACACTTGCCGTGTGCCCCTTGTCATAATTGGAAAAACGAAAAAATCCGTGGAAAACTCAATGAGTAAATAATAATAAATATGAAAAATGTCAGTCAGCATTTGACTCAACATCAGAAAAAATTCAATTCAAAGATAATCATTATAACGACTATGAGCTGGCTTTAAAAGAGATATTAGAAAGTTTTGGCCTGTAATATCAGCTTATTTGTCTGTACTCTGTCTTGATTTTTTTAAAAATGAAGAAAATTAATTAATTGCGTACCGCAACAGTTTGGAGACATAACCGGACAACACAATATGCAGGTGATCGCGGAATAATACTTTATAAATAGGGGAAATTGATTATGGAGGGACATAATTCGTCTTGTTTATCATATAGTGAAGTTGCTAATGTGTCATTAACATCTAAATTTCAGTCATGAAACATCTTAATATAAAACATATGAGGCGTACTCTATCATGATTCTTTTAAGAGACCTTTTGGACATACTAGTATCGAATTGTATATCTTACAATTCAAAAGAAAACTGACTGATCGTCTTGTTTCAATTTGACAAATGTATGCTTTAAAACAAATCTGAATGCACCTAATGTGTATAAAAGTAAAAAAAATAATAATATTATAAACTGTAATACTGTAAAATTCTCCTCCCTGAAAATAAAAGCTATTCCATACTTTCTATCCATTCCGATGATTCTAAAAATGCCTTCACCCTTCTGGCGAGAAAATAATCTGTAATTACTTAGCTATACGGTTACATTTTCTCACCCTGTTTCCCATTATCCTATATTATGTGGCTACTAAGATGTTTTCCTCAAATCATAAACGTGCGAATAGCGTGCAATATGAGGGAAAATTTCTCGCGCACAAAATAATAGCCATTCCTGAAAACATGTTCATAACTCCAAATGACAAATATCAGTTTTAATTGGAATATAGTACTGCTGCTGCTGAAGGATAAATATTTGATGAGCTTTATTGTGCGGCTTTTGCCCTTTAATGGCGATAATGATCGGATAGTAGGAATGAACCCGAGAACGCAGGGTGAATTAAATCTGTCCACAATCAGACAGAATCAGAAGAGATTTCTGACACGTCTACTGGCTTCACTGTGAGCCGATCTGATACGACTCTCCAAGCTTTCTCAGTACTGCCATCTTGAAACTTCATCTGATAAACTTTTTAGATTATTTTTTTGCATTATCGTGTATTATATAACAAATTTTTAATAATTATTTAAATTTTCTCTAATTAGCGTCACTTTGCATCATGATTTCGTTCTGGGAAACATACACCTTTGACAAATATTGTCTGTCTCCATCTGACCGTTTGTCAGAAACCTGCTGATGCTAAGAATGCTCTACTGGAATTCATTCAATCTGTACATAATGAACTATTGCCAATTGTTAGATCCCTGAAATAAGGGAAGAATTAAATGCATCCACTTTAGTCTTATTGGAAAAAAGATTGCATTCTGAAGGAAGAGGCGATTGATACTTGGTCAACAAAATTAAAAGTAAAGAATTGTACGTGTGTCTAGATGCTCTGTGAACCTTTTCTGTGTTATTTTCTTATAGATTATTTCGAGTCTTAATTCTATATACAGTCGTATGTCTTATGTTTTATTACTGTTATTACCGGATATTAATTTAGTATAATAATTAACATTGTTAAAAAAGTACAAATTCAAGGAGAAACTTATTTTGAAATTTAAATCACAGCAGATTTATAAAAAGTACCCATGAGATGCATTTCATTAACATCCAAAAACTCACTTAAATATGTAGCTATTGGCTACTTTTAAATAAAAAGTGTTATTAAAGTCAGACCAAAAAATTGTTAATGGGTAGCGTTTTGAGAAAAAATGAAGAAAAAAAAACCTCTTTTTTTCAGAACCATTGTTAAAACCATACTGATTCTGTTCGCAAGAGCAGACACTAAAAATGACCAATTTCTAACTGTCAGGTAACTGATATGTAAGTTGATGCTACAGGTTTTCTTATATATCAATTAAACTTGACAAATAGTATGGCCTGTTTGAAAATTAACTAGGTGAAGATGTAGAAAAAGAAATCGATAAAATACCACAAATTCAGTAAAGAATATGAATTATGAACATAACACAATGACCCCTCGGCACCCAGAGATCTGATCAAATGTCTAGAAGAAGTTAGCATCTGCAGGCGATCAGCAACACCAATTCTTTAAGGCATTAAGAACACAAAACAAAAATTCTCAGAATGATAGATAAGATAAGATAATTTTATTTTCCAATTTTGGGCCCAGAAGGCATAAAAGTTTTTTTTACAATGACAAGATAGAAAATTCTGAAAGAAAGGTTAGTAAACATACACAAACATAAACACATGTATATATCTGATATAATATATAATTATACAAGTAACTGTACATGTAGATGAAGCAGTTGGGGTTATCAAATCGCTAATTAACATGCGATCAAAATCAATTTATCAATATACATAAACACATGTATACCAGTATAGAAATAAATATGTGTCTATCACATCATTTATGAAAACTCATGGCATTATGCCTTATTTTGAAGGCTTTGACAAGATATTCACTTAGCTTTGTAATAATTATATTGTCTTCATTAGACATTAACCAGAGAAATTTGTCTCCTTTTGATAATGATATGAAATTTTTATTAAGTAATGAGATATCTTGAAAAAATTTATCTCTCTCCTAAGTATATAATGGGCATTCAGTAAGAAAATGATATTCATCTTCTATAAAGTTTTGGTTACACATTAAACATATTCTTTTGTTTCTCTCTAAGGGAATTCTTTGACCAGCATTATTTTTTACAGATTCATATCTGCCTTTTTCAATTCTTAGGTCATGAGCACTTATTCTATATCTGCATATGGATTTTCTTATTTCATGAGATTTGATGTACATATATTTTTCCATTGTAAAATTATCTTTAAACATAAAATAAGTAATTGTAGTAAGTTTTCCAGAGTCAAGTCCCTCTTCACGTTTCATTTTCCAATATTGTAGGAAGTGTTTTTTTTCAAATGCTTCTTAACTTGTTTTTTTTAAAAATGTGTTTTTGTATGTTTTACATTCTGGTAATGAGAGATTAATTTTCTTACTGAAATAAATTTCATTTTTGTACCTGAGTAAGGTTAATATTTTCTGTATATGCTTTATGTAACAAGGAAGATTCTGGACTTGATTGCAACCTATGCCAGTATAATAAGATTTTTTAAATTATTGAAAAATACATAGGATATCTTCCCAGTTCAGAAATTATTGCAATATCAGTACTTTTTTTCCCAGCTTCCAATAGATATTTACACTTTTGTATAGAGAATTAGCGAAAGAGTAAGAATTTTATAAAGCTAACAGTGATGTTAATTGTTGGTAAAATACCAAAGCTTCAAAACAAGAATCAACGTAGATTTAAAGGTACATAAAAATACCAGCATTTCACATACTGATATAATATCACCATTGCTTTGAATATTTCTGTGTCGTTGATAGATAGAAAGATAAGGTCATCCTATGCAATTGATTATGACAAAATCATTGAAGGTCCGACTACGATATTTCTATTCTTACACGTGCTCTGATACATTCACTTTCACATCGGTGTGACGCAAGCACTTAACCTTATATTTCTAAATTATTGATGCCAATGTAATAACATTTCCTGTGTTTTGTAAAAACAACCCGATAGTTGGGATTTTTTCCCTCTCAAAAATGTTCATTACCAAAGATTTTCTTGTCAAGAGAAAGGGAGCCATGGGAAGGGACATTGTGGACCGAGCCGGAGACCTCTAACGAGACATTATAAACGTGGATCTTCATTAGATAATGGAGACAAGTGATATGAACCTGATTCATGCCGTCAATTACAATGCCAGACAAATTTGATTTTCATATGCTACACAGCACGGCCGGACCGATGATCGATGGTCATCTAAAGAAACAACGGACAAATCTGGTTTCTGGAGATGGATTCTATCTGATATCAGATAAAAACTTGTCAGGGGAATGTAATTACGAGTAACAGCACTGTTTAAAATTCAAATGGTTTTAAATAACGTACATTTATCACACAGAGGGTTAATTATTAGTTATCCTTGCATGATATTTTCGTTTCAAGTAGTAAATTATGTACCGAATTCAAAGTTCAAACACTCCTTACTTAAATATTCAGAGAATTACTAACATTATTCAAGTCATAACAAAGCAAAATCTCAGTTCCCCTGCTGAAGGTACCAAAGCGGTTGTTATCCCAAAAGAATATAATTCTGAGAAGAATTCATGAAAAAATAGAGAAAAAGTTATATACATTAAACGTCATATAAGGTGACATAAAATCAAGGTAACTAATCGACATTTTCTGAATTTTTTTCCAACTACAAACAGGAATATCCTCAAAACAACGTGTCCAGTGTGTGAAAATATTTAATGTGCATCTCAGGAAGTGGCCACCTATGCTTAGAAAGAAAGAAATTTTGTCAAAAACATGTAACAAGCATATATTTTTGTAACTCAATTTTGGATTACGTCAATCAGTTGCAATGTTAGATAATTAAAAAAGTATAATTTATATTTACCTATATATATATTTTAATATGTGACAAAATAAGGATTGAGGCTTTTTAATCGTCAACTTCCCTCACTCATGTAGCAGTATACCTTTATCAGTTGCGTATGGATTTATGTCTCACAGTTGATTAGCAAGAGCATGTTCTACGAACAAACAATTTCTTAAAAAAGGGGCAAGCTATTGACAATTAAGTTGATGAAACAAGAATATATGTTAGTTTAAATCGATGTTTGATACAATGAACCTGTCAAAAAGTATAATCTTTCAGAAAGTCAAATGCTTTCTGGTGTTTTCAAATTTATTTTTAGATCATTATTCATAAACTGAATAGTCATCTTTCTGGATAAGCAAAAGGCACAAGGCATGTGTGAACGATTAATGCTGTTCGTTTTCTCCATATTTTATGTTAACAAAAATGTATCATTACCAAGGGCGCCTGTATATATACGAGAATATTTTTGTCACATTCTTTACATTTTAATTAGAATTAAGAAAACGATTATAAACAGAAAATAAGAGACGTACTGCTAAGCAATATTGGATACTGAAAAAAAATATTAAATAGAGTTTGGGATAAATACCTTAAATGTACATTGAAATATACGGAGATAACGTACAGTATTCAAGATCAAAAGTCCATAAAACAATTCAAAATAGGAAGAGAGCAAACACGGACCTCCTTAACATCATAAGTGGGATCAGGTACCATGGAGGAGTGAGCATCCCCTACCAGTCCCCTGCTGACCCGTCACACCAACCTTATATATTCTTGTCATGATCGGGAACTAACGGAAAATTCTATCGTCTATTCAGTGTGTAAATAATGGATTAATAATTAGTATGAAAAACGTCAGTCAGCATCTGACTTAATGACTCCAATGTCCATTTGAAGCTTTATAAGAGGTCATCACTGACTTACCTGTACTCTGAGATTCAGTTTCTTGTGGTGGAGTGTTCGATTATTTAAAACAAAAATCTAGTCGCAGGTGACGCTATTTTTACAGACAGTTTATACAGATTATCTAACACATAGACATAATCAAATTTAATCTTATTTTCTTTGACTTTTAGTTCATCAAGTTGACTTGATTTTAGTGTTCAGTATGTTCGTTATCTAGCAAGTGAACTATTCGTTCTCAACATCACGTAGGGAAACGAGTCTCAGCAATTACGTTCTATGATTAAGCGAGTTTGCTATTTTGAAGGTGGTACAACGATAAAAGAGCATATATATCTACAGCCGAAACATGTAATATGAAAACGTAAGATTTAAACATTTAGGACATTATCTCTTATAATGTGAGCAGTTTCCTTATATTCTTGACTAACATATTTAAGGATGATGCTTGTCCATAAAATATATAAAGATGAAGCTTTATAACTTTAGGGGTTGGGGTGGAGGAGAACGGTATTTTAATTCACTTAATTATTCATAGACATATTATCTGTAGACATTAACCGTTATTACGTCCCTACGAATAAAAGTCTATACGCTGTCTGAAATTTTTATGAATGTAATCTTGATTTCGTAATCATATAAAGCTGTTAGTATTTAAAGGAAGAAGTCATTCTGATGGCACTACCACGAGAAAGACACAATGTTAACTCATTTTGATGGCACTGCCAGGAAAAGGACACAATGTTAACTCATTTTGATGGCACTGCCAGGAAAAGGACACAATGTTAACTCATTTTGATGGCACTGCCAGGAAAAGGACACAAAGTGATCCTCAGACTATGTAAGGTCTGGTTCGTGAGCAGACAGCGTCGGGGATAACAAATCAGTCCTCGATAACGTTATGTAAGTGTTCCCATAAGGATTAATGAAAACAATTACACAAATTTTATTACACACATTTATCAAAAATGTACAAATTGATCAATTTCTTATGTAGATATATAAACAATCGATGAATTCTGTCTGAAAATAAATATACAAATATTTGTATATCTTTATTTTCTTGATGCCTGACAATGCTTCTAAAATACTGACTGAAATCAAAATTACTTACATGAAGAGACTTGATCAATCATTTTCATCGTAATGGATATATTGTGTTTCTATTACATACATGAAGCGACTTTATAAATAATTTTCATTATAATGGATATATATTTTGTTGTGTAGGCAGATTCTATCTTTCACAAAAAATATCTTGATCAATATTTTCATTTCCGACATAATCTATTTCTTTTTTTCACATTTTCGGATTTTTTTAAGATACCTTTACGGCAATTTAAGTTTAACATATATATAGATAACAAGGATGGAAATAGAATTTTAACAGGGTAGTGTATATATGCATTGTATAGTATTATCTATTTCAAATCACGTTTTTTCTAATCATTACATACACTCTGTAAACAATATTAAGACTGGTTAATAAGTATGGAAACAGTTACATATAAATGAAACTTCACATTCACAATACATTTACCTACATCTGTTCCAGGGCAAAATCAATTAAGTTTCTTTGACAGCTAAGAGCAAAGTCTTTTATTTGAATAAATTATCTAAAATATTTTACCTTCAGGATTTTTATAACGGATGTATGACTTCTTTTTTCATTGACGAAAAAGTACTGACATGAATTTGACAAATGTGAAAACTTTTAAAATGTAAAAACTTAAAAATGTCGGAAATGAAAAGGTCAGAAAATTCCGGAAATGAAATGCAGCCTACTAAATATTACTCCGGGAAAAGGTAAATGTGCATTAATTGGCGAAATAAAACCAAACTAAGTCGATAAATTGCTGGATTTATAAATGCCTTTATTTTTCATATTTAATATACATGTTGCTCATATAAAATCTCTATCCACGTACATTTATGATATATTATATATACATGTACTTATGTCTCTCAATTTCAATAAAATCCGAACATTTTATACCCCCCTCCTAAATGTTTTATTAAGGTCTTCCGCTCAGGCGGAAGACCTTCTACTGATTCTGATGGTTAAGATTATTCCCTATTATTCTTTTTTTTTTCCTAGACGCCGACTTTGAGACCTCGTAACTCGCTCATTTCTGAACGGATTTCGCTCAAATTTTCAGAGTTTTTGGACGTTACAAAACTCAATTAAAATGTTTTCATACATTTCAAAAATTCCCTTCCGCTTTCGAGTTATTTCCCTTTAAGTGAAAATTTGGTACTGTTCGTTTCCAGACAAAGGCTCAGAAACGACAAAAGCTGGAGCAGAATGTCTACTGCATTTAAATACTAGAAGAATTGAAGTTGTGCCTATCGGTTTTTCTTTTTCGATTTCTGCGCTCCAAACGGTGTTAGATAGGGGTCAAAAATGAGAATGCCCAACAGCGCCAAATTTTACATATATTTCCTTGTATATCTTTTAAACTAAAAATAATTTGTTAAGACATATTTCACAAATATTGTGCATAATTTTAAGATCTATCATTTGACATCATTAAAATGGGGCTGGCCCCTCAAATTAGGGGTCAAGGGCGCTCGAAAGTTTTTGCTTTAT
>PRKT01000028.1:1947757-1979817 GCA_003671525.1 Saccostrea glomerata
ACATGTATATACATCTGTACATGAAGCACTAAGTCTAGTTAACAGAGTTTAATGAGCATGCAATTTTTTCATCGCATTTAATGTTCACTAAATTAAATGTCAAAAACTGCGCCGAACATTGATTTACTAAACAGTCTATAATTTATTCTTTAAAATTTTCATTACCGGAAAACACTTCCTGAAAAATGAGGATGACAACTTTAGAATGTCGGTAATGAAAGCTTTAAAAAATGTCGGAAATAAAAAATTTAAAATTTAAAAAAAAAAACAAACCGAAATGGAATGCAGACTGAAACATTTAATGAAAACCAAACAATTAAAATCAATCGCGTTTCATAGATATCCGAGAATTAAAACAATGGCCTATTCTTATCGACTTGGAATTTAAATATCAGACACAGTTTTAATTCAATTAGTTTGAATTTAACTATTAGAAACGTGGGGATATTTAAGTTCAATATCGGTGAAAATTTTAATTTGAACATAAACATCAAATCTCATGTAAATCTACGCTTAATCTTGTTTTTAAAATTTTTAGCTCAGATACGTCATATTTATCTTTAAATATTCAAATATTAAAGATTATACATGACATTGTATGGATATAATTATCATAAATGTCGCAGTTTTGAAGTGTACGCCTGAATATTTGGTTCCTTGGCATAATTTATTATTAAAAAAATCAGATCTATTTATATGTAAATCTACATGTAACACATGACCATTAGGTTCACCGACCATTCAGTGACAGCGCCATCTGCCGCGGGCTCTACCTGTGGGTACCTGTCAGGTAAACAAATACGTCACACATCCATTGTTTTATTAGCTATACACACCGACAGATTTCACACCTTTAATCGCACTAATTTACAAAAAGCAAATTCTAAGAAAAAAACAAACACTTGCAAAATAATTGTGGCATGACTACGGAGTTTATTTCTCTCAATTGATTCGATACGTAAAAGAACACACTCTACGTATGAACATACTCTACGTAAGAACATACTCTACGTATGAACACACTCTACGTAAGAACATACTCTACGTATGAACATACTCTACGTATGAACATACTCTACGTAAGAACATACTCTACGTAAGAACATACTCTACGTATGAACATACTCTACGTAAGAACATACTCTACGTATGAACATACTCTACGTATGAACATACTCTACGTATGAACAATTTTCAAATAGAGGTAATTAAGTGATTATTTACAACCATGCTGATGAAACAAGAATAATAGCAGTCTCGTCCAAGGTCGTCATTTCGTAAGTTATATAGTCGATACAATGACCTTGTCAGCAAATACAATTTAACATTGAATCAAATGGTGACTGACGTTTTTCATACTATTTGTTTTTGAAGACCACTGAACTGACGACGGAGTTTCCCGTTATTTACCGATCATGGCAAGGATTGCACGGCGGATGTGACCGGTCGGCAGGGGGTGCTCACCCCTCCATGGCACCTGATCCCACCTCTGATGTTTTGGAGGTCCGAGTTCTCAATGCTCCTATTTTGTATTGTTTTATGGACTTTTGAGCTTGAATACTTTTCGTATCTCCATATTTTCATTGTTTTTAATATTCAACTAAATAAATTTCTTAAGTTCGTTTTATTAATTTTTAATAGGTTATTCAATGTTTATGTCCACTCAATATATCCCAGTTAAAATGAAATAAAAGACATAAATGGTGCCTTTTAAAGTCAAATTAACAACTAATTTGTATAATTTGTAATGTCTTATGGACTTTTTGAGCTTGTATACTTGAATATCTCCATATATATCATGATAAACAAGATGATTTAACTTTTCCACAGTCAATTTCCTTACTTATGTAATAATTTTCCACTTTCACTTGCACATGGTATTTACATTTCTCAATTTTTGGATACTCACAACCAAGGCTCGATCTACCACACCCAACTAGATAAACTTCATAAAATTCCTAACAAAAATACATTTTTGGGTCCAGCAAATGTTTTACCTAGCGAATACTTAAAAAATATAACCTGATGTTAAGGAGAAACTTCATCAGTTAAAACAGTTTCATACATTGTAGAAATATGGTCTTGTTGGAGAGAAGCATACAGATTAATAATAAACAACTGTTATTTCAATATAGACAATATGTGAATGATCTTTTGCTGTCCACAATCTCCGTTCATATACCCCTAAAAGCCGCAGCTGTTATTTCTGTAACATTGAGTAAGGATCCAAATTAAAGGTAGGTGCCGATAATGGAAGTATGTGTGAAGCCAAGTTCTGTATCATAGAATTCAGGCTATATTGACACACAAGGTCGTTGACTGCTACTGTTAATTATACGTAGTAGTCCACACCTGATGTTACCTGCACTGCAGAAGTATTTTTAGCTACTAGTATTTGAATTTACTCATTTCATCACAGTTTTTTAAATAAAAAATGCAACTTAAAAAAAATTACTACATAATTTTCTATTTACAATGACAAACAACAGAACACAATAACACCGGTTGCAACATTTTAATATTTAAGTTAGGAATTTGAAAAGATAATACGTTCTTTCGAACAACGCTCTTTTACTACTGCATTAACATCTATTACATTTTTAACAACAAACAAAACCCTTATTAATTTATCATATGTACTAGGAACACGTGCTTTTGTTTATTATGTGCCTGATCAAGGATACTTAGTGTAGTGAAATCTAGTAAAGCAACATGGGCCTTCATTTAGTATTACTACTCATTTAGTATAAACAAGTCAGCCAAAATACGACCTAATGATAGTCTATATTTACTAACAGGGTTATTATAACGACCATAATATTTACGAAATGCCGACTTTAAACGAGGTCGTTGAAATCTCTGTAATTTCAACTTCTCATTGAGTAGCAAATTGATAATTCTCAAGTCTTTGAGAAATGAAACTCAATAAGCTGGGATACAATATTTACACTGACTGATTTTTACAACTCTCTGGAGAAGCATCTCGCACTGTAAGAAATGGTAACATGTTGTACTATAGACGTGTATAAAACACGGCTTTTATCAAATTATTTTATTTAAGACTATATACTTTTCTAGCATGCATAAACACATTTCTCACTATTGCAGATATGTAGAATTATAGACGCATGTTAAAATCGCGTATTAAAGGATTGATGAGCAATATGAAAAACCATCTAATAGTATCCTTTTGTATTCAACAATCCAGAAGTGAAAAAAAGAATTCGGTAGATCACATGATCAATACGAACTGGTCCCTGCTGACAAAGCAGGTAACAACATTGTCTTCGTTTATAAGGCTCATTATATAAATTGCATTTTAAGGGAACTTTGATTTTTACTCCTCACTTAGATATTAATAGAAGGGGAGGAGAAACTTTAAGAGTACTGTGTAACAATATATTCAAGAAGTGATGTAAATCAGATGTGGATACTTTAGTACTTAAAAATTCCAAGGAACTTTTGAACGATTTTGAATTACAAGATTTCACCCAAAAAATCAATAGCTTAAAAAACTTACGACTTTTTAACTTTATACACAACCATTCCCCATAACAAATTAAAGTCCAGACTTTTTGATATCATCATCAGCTGATTTTTCAATACAAATGGAACTCGTAAACTTACTTTTCTTGTCACTGATCATTTGCAAAATTATTTAATTTGTTAAAAACATTCTGATTCTACACACAAGTACTCCGAAGTTGACATCAAAAATATGCTTGAGATTCTAATTGACAATACACTGTATCTATGTTGTTTTTAGAAACCATGTCTTCAACAATATATTGGAATATCACATGGGCACCAATGCAACTGCATCCTGTTATAAGCAGACCTTTTTTCGAATTTATGAGGCAGAATGTGTGCAAAATCTTGTGCGTAAAAAGAAAAAAAAGCACTTGCTATGGCCTTCAACTCGACATTTAGATATATCGACGACGCATTGTCAATTAACAATGGTACTTTCCATTCTTATGTCGATATGATAAATCCTGGTACACTTGCGATAAAAGATACCACAGATTCTGACACATCTTATTTGGATAATGTACTTGAAAAAAAAGTTAATGATAATCTAACAACCAAACTCTATCATGATAAACGTCATGACTAACTTTTCTATCGTCAACTTCCCTTACTCATGCAGCAATATACCTTCAACACCTGCATAGGGGGTTTATATATCTCTATTGATTCGTACAAAAAAGCAGGTTCTACGTATGAAAAATTTCTAAAAAGAGGTTAATTATTGGCAAACAAGTTGATAAAACAGGAATTTCAGCAGTTTCGTTTAAAGTCATCATTTCGTAAGTTCTATGGTGGATACAGTGACCTTGTCGACAAATACAATTTATCAGTGAGTCAGATGGTTACTGATCTTTGACGTTTTTCATGTTAATTGTTAGTTCATTATTTATACACTGAATTGACGACGGATTTTCCTGATCATGTAAAGTAGCACAGGGCGGGTGTGACTTATCGACAGGGGATGCTCACTCATCCAAGGCACCTTATCCAATCTCGGATGTTTTTGGAGGTCCGTGTTTGATCTGCTCCTATTTTGTATTGTTTTATGGACTTTTGATCTTGAATACTATTCGTTATGTCCTTATGTTTCACGTCATCACATTCATACGGAGTTTATTTCTCTCAATTCATTCGATACGTAAAAGAACATACTCTACTTAAGAACATACTCTACGTATGAACACACTCTACGCATGAACACACTCTACGTAAGAACATACTCTACGTAAGAACATTCTCTACGTATGAACATACTCTACGTAAGAACATACTCTACGTATGAACATACTCTACGTATGAACACACTCTACGTAAGAACATACTCTACGTATGAACATACTCTACGTAAGAACATACTCTACGTATGAACATACTCTACGTATGAACATACTCTACGTATGAACAATTTTCAAATAGAGGTAATTAAGTGATTATTTACAACCATGCTGATGAAACAAGAATAATAGCAGTCTCGTCCAAGGTCGTCATTTCGTAAGTTATATAGTCGATACAATGACCTTGTCAGCAAATACAATTTAACATTGAATCAAATGGTGACTGACGTTTTTCATACTATTTGTTTTTGAAGACCACTGAACTGACGACGGAGTTTCCCGTTATTTACCGATCATGGCAAGGATTGCATGGCGGATGTGACCGGTCGGCAGGGGTGCTCACCCCTCCATGGCACCTGATCCCACCTCTGATGTTTTGGAGGTCCGAGTTCTCAATGCTCCTATTTTGTATTGTTTTATGGACTTTTGAGCTTGAATACTTTTCGTATCTCCATATTTTCATTGTTTTTAATATTCAACTAAATAAATTTCTTAAGTTCGTTTTATTAATTTTTAATAGGTTATTCAATGTTTATGTCCACTCAATATATCCCAGTTAAAATGAAATAAAAGACATAAATGGTGCCTTTTAAAGTCAAATTAACAACTAATTTGTATAATTTGTATTGTCTTATGGACTTTTTGAGCTTGTATACTTGAATATCTCCATATATATCATGATAAACAAGATGATTTAACTTTTCCACAGTCAGTTTCCTTACTTATGTAATAATTTTCCACTTTCACTTGCACATAGTATTTACATTTCTCAATTTTTGGATACTCACAACCAAGGCTCGATCTACCACACCCAACTAGATAAACTTCATAAAATTCCTAACAAAAATACATTTCCTGGTCCAGCAAATGTTTTACCTAGCGAATACTTAACCTGAAAATATAACCTGCTGTTAAGGAGAAACTTCATCAGTTAAAACAGTTTCATACATTGTAGAAATATGGTTTTGTTGGAGAGAAGCATACAGATTAATAATAAACAACTGTTATTTCAATATAGACAATATGTGAATGATCTTATGCTGTCCACAATCTCCGTTCATACACCCCTAAAAGCCGCAGTTGTTATTTCTATAACATTAAGTAAGGATCCAAATCAAAGGTAGGTGTCGATAATGGAAGTATGTGTGAAGCCAAGTTTTGTATCATAGAACTATAGGCTATATTGACACACAAGGTCGTTGACTGCTACTGTTAATTATACGTAGTAGTCCACACCTGATGTTACCTGCACTGCAGAAGTATTTTTAGCTACTAGTATTTGAATTTACTCATTTCATCACAGTTTTTTAAATAAAAAATGCAACTTAAAAAAAATTACTACATAATTTTCTATTTACAATGACAAACAACAGAACACAATAACACTGGTTGCAACATTTTAATATTTAAGTTGGGAATTTGAAAAGATAATACGTTCTTTCGAACAACGCTCTTTTACTACTGCATTAACATCTATTACATTTTTAACAACAAACAAAACCCTTATTAATTTATCATATGTACTAGGAACACGTGCTTTTGTTTATTATGTGCTAATTAAAGCGACAGTAGCTATTGGTCAGTATTTAAAGGTCGATACCTGCAGAACAGGTGAGCAGGTATTCAATTTAATCACGCTTTTAACTCATTCGAAGGCTTTGCTTTGCGACATTAACACCCAGCCACCCACCCACTTACTTCACCCTCTTACTTGTATTTTGTTTAATAAATTAAAGGATTGATCAAATTGTTTTCATCACAAGAAAATTAAAAGTTTTGTACACAACAGATTAATTGTCAAAGATGGGAAACAATTTGCTCAGTTGCTCCAGATAATTTTATGTAAAATTTTATATAAATGTAAAATTGTTGTGAAATGGTACATATTAGCTACATATAGTCGAAATGTGTTTACAGATAATTTTAACTTACATTTATTTTACATAGGCTTTACTTAAACTAGTCAGTTAATTGTACATTATAATTTATGACACTTACGTAAGTTTGTGAGAATGAGTCCGCCATTCATTTTGTTAACCTCGCACTTGCTGCGGACTTACAGGTTTCCATAGTTTTTTTCAACATAAATCGATGTTGTTTTTTATCTATGGTTTTTCCTGGGCGGCGAGGGAAGCATAATTGTGTTCATACATGCATTATATTATGTTATTAATCAGTGAAGTGAGGACATATGAAATCATTGTGTTAAAATGTATTTTGTACTGTGATATGTGATTAATTATTTTTTGATATATTGTAGAAGGAAGGTAGAGAATCGGTACCATTGAAGACTTGTGTTTTGTAAATGTATACGTCTAATAAATACTGGCAAGCAAGCGCTTCCATTCCTATATAGACAAGTGTTCTTGTTTTGATTGTAAATAATTTATGTTCGTTTGAGTGAAACGAATTAGAACATAAGGCCTTTTAACATGCACAAGAAGTCCATGGGCTACGACGCCCACATGGGAAGCTTAAACATGTTATTTTCAAGACGAATTTTAAGAGAAAATGGTTGCATATTATGATCCCACAAGAATTCTCTAAAAAGTAACTAATTTCACAAAACAAAAAGAATTGTTCCATATCTACCTAACTAACATTTTCTTTCAGTTGTAGAAGATATTTTCTTTTTCCTATACACATGCATTTAATCAAGTAAAGATAATTTTTTATCCTTATTTAGTTAAATGTTAAACAAACATTGTGGCAATGATTTGAACAATTGAAAGAACATGATAATGATATAATAGAAAGCTGTCACACAACTGTCAAATTCTTGTACTTTAAAAACCATTAAAACCCTTCTTATTCTTAAATTAATTTGCCAAATGAATGCTTTTTTCTTCAATTCCTGGACCATAAAAGGACTATTTATGAGTCATGAAACCTTCTATCTCCCTTGGCTAAAATACATATAATTACATGTACGTGTAAATACAGTCAAACATAATACTAAAAAGTTAATTTCTAGAATTTGTTAGTATCCAATGAAACACGAGCTCCAAATCGATGTTTTATTTTTAAATCATTTTAAAATATTGGTAATATTTTTTCAATAAAAGAAAAAGCCTCATAGAAGAATGAAAAATATTCTTCTCTAGCTGATAGAGATAAAAAGACGATTATGAAATGCCAAAAGAAACTTTCCCAAAGAATTCAAAAATTGAAGTAGCAGGAAGTTTTTGAATTCTTTGACAGGAGATAAAATGTTTGAACCACAAAATAAGTCGGTCAATAAGCACACAAAACCGTCAAGTAATTTCTAAACGCCAGCGTTCAGTGAGAGGAAAATATTGTTCCTATTATGTATGTTCTTATAAACCTTTCGCACAAATACCTTACAAACCACCACAAATTATTTTAAGTTAAGAAGGCGGTTTTACGATGAAAAAAACTACTAGTAAACAAAACAAAAGGAGAGAGCACTGGTTTGAAAATATATTATTTATAACAAGACTGTGTTCCAGGTTATTTGATTGCCAAAATATTTTTTTAAAACCGGATGTGCTTTATACACTTGGTTGAGTGAAAATAACTACATTGTATTTATAATTAATAAAACGTAAAAAGTCGTCGATATATCTAAATATCGTCTTCTTATCTAGAAATCTGCGATAAATCATGCTCAATAAGAATAAAAAAGATGTCGTCTAAAAAGGAACAAAATAAGTACCCATCGGAATTCGAACAGAAAACTTTCTAAATGTTGTCAATGCAAAGAGAAACTACAGCATCTTCTAATATCTACTTCAGATTGATTGATTGTATATTGTTTAACGTCCCTCTTGAGAATTTTTCACTCATATGGAGACGTCACCGTATGCCGGTGAAGGGCTTCAAATTTAGACCTATACTCGGCACTCAGGGCCATTGAGCAGTGAGGGTTCTTTATCGTACCAGCGCATACCGTGACACGGGACCTACGTTTTTTTTTTAAGGTCATATCCGAAAGACCCGTGACTTTCACTTCTAGTGCCGAGCGCTTGGCGAAGGAACAGTCACTACCTTTGTTTACGTCTTAGGTATGACGCGGCGCCGCGATCGAGAATCGAACCCGGGCCTCCCGATCACGAAGCGAACGCTCTACCACTAGGCTACCGTGAACGGTGATATCTACTTCAGATCAGAGTACTTGTGTGAAGAATAGTTGCATTATACGTATAAAGGCGTACGTTGCAATGATTTACTCTTTATACAGCCATCACAAAGGGCCCCGCTTTCAACAATAAACATGAAAATGCAAGGTATCTGAAAAGAGCTTGACCCTTGACCTAGAAACTTCGTTCAAGGTCACTGCACATCCACTGACCAGTGACATTCTTTGAGCAAAATATAAGCCACATTGACATTGGACCAAAGGGATAAAATATATGCCCCGAACACGGATTTCTTAAAATAATTCTGTTATGATCTCAATCTTAGACCTAGAAATTTGTTTCAAGGTCGCTACACACCCTTAAACCAAAGGCATTCTGTGAGTAAATAATTCTTCGAAATTATTAATTTTGATAAATGCGGACAGACTTTTGTCTTGATTCCATATATATTTCTTAAAGTTTTAATTATAATTCCTACTACCACTACCACAATTCCTCATATAATTGACAGAGACATCTCCACGATTTCATTAGATATTTTTCTTACTGTCGCACCGAACTCCCCGGTGACAAAAGGATTTGGGAAATCACATTTATGCCCCGATCAGAAACCTCTGCTATAATTGACACGGCTGATTGAAGTCTGGCGGAAGGCAAGGTTTCCAATCCCAGCAGCTGTCATTCCCTCGAACACAAATAATACCACTTTATCACGTCACAATGTCCTCTCTCTCCTGTCTCCAGAGGAAGTTAGCTGTTAAGACACAGCAGATCCCTGTCTAAAGTAAAGCTTTAATTGATTTCCTAGCTTCTTTTATAACTTCATCATAAAAAATGTTTCATTTCTCCACTAATGCAATAATTCTTGTCATTATGACCTATATTGTGTTAAACCTTCTCTGCAGGGATGGACTACATTTCAGTCATTTAGTAATGATTTATCTACAAGGATTTATTTTAAAAATGGATAAGACTGGTTTCAATCCCATCTGCAGAATATTAACTATTATGAAAAACGTAGGCAGTTGTGTTGTGAAAAAGACTGAGTTTTAGTCTATTCTTGGATTAAAGGTTTTACATAAAATAGGTCAAGTAAAAGGAATAGATTAATAATATCTTCTTAAATCATATAGCTTTTTTCATAAGACCTAAAGGATTACACTGTTTGTGACGTGCTGACGCTTTGCTTGTAGAGAACTTTAAATACTACGTCACATTCTCGCCACATCAAAGGACGTAACCGCGATCGCGTCTCTCCCACGATAAAGTCGGTCAGCTGCAACATACAGCTTTTTTGTGTGAAAAAAAATGGAATAGACAGTCCCGATGTCGTTTTCTTGAATATTACCTGCATAGTTAAATGTCTTTAAACCTTGAAATAAAGCATTTTATGATTTTTTTCAATCCATTAAGAATATTTACATTGGTCGATTATTGTATTCTATCGCAAAATTTACTTTTTTCCATATTTGCATACATGTATAAAAATAAAGTAGTGTATGATTGGATTTATTAGTTACGCGTATCAGCCCGAGTCATGCATTCTGAGATTGTTGCAATTTCATACAAAATATTTTTGAAAAATAGAGACCCTCACTATGCGTATATTCGAGAGAAATGGTAAAGACGGAAGGCCGGGGAGACGTGTGCATTTACATACAAATTATCGATTGAAGTTCAATTTATTTTTAAGTTTTAATAAATTTTGTATATGTAGTATAATTAATACCAAAAGACAGAATATAAAGTCTAAATCTAAGTACACGTGCACTTTCTTATTCCTAGAGATTGGTCTGGCAGATTTTGAAAATAAATAGACTGTTCTCGAAAAAAAAAAATCTATCCTCGACCAGTAAAAGAATAAATAATCTGTCCTTGATAGTACTTCTAACCCCCAATCCCCACCCGAAATGGAGTTTCCCTTTGTCTTTGGCTTGTCAAACTTTTTTCATATGCAAAAAAGTTATCCGTCCCTAACTTACTTACATGAAAATATGAAAATAATCTGGATCGAATTTCACCAACCCCTCTCCTGGGCGCCCCTTTACTCAAACATTGTACATGTATGTACATTCATTTTCACTAGTGCGATAGCGTTAGTACAATATAAATATTCCATTTGTAGTAAGAATCGGTGATAAATATTCTCTAAATGTGGTATTAGATAAAGCATGGCGCAATAGATCGGGGAAAAATTAATTGAATCGCACAATTATTAAACATTGTCTTTATAGTATGTGATAAAAAGTTGTCATACAGTGAGTTTGTGAAATCGTTCCTTTTCTAATCCCCTTCCCCCATATATGCAGGATGTGGATGTTTGCAAAATCTCTGCGTACGCAGTGCTCAGTATTGTGTTCCCTGTTATGGGTATTAAGAAAATAAATGTAATACAACATGTACTATTTACATGTACTTAGCGAAATCTCAATGTTATAAAGGATTGCGAAAAAGTGTTTTGGAGTACTCTGTTTAGTCTTTTACATAATGCACAGTATTAAATTCTGCAGCAGTACATGTATGTCGTATATGAGCAGGTTTAATGTTTGCTTACTGATAATAAAAAAAAATCAGGGTGCCAAATTAATGAAAATACCTGATCATGTTTTAAACATCAATGAAACAATAGAGTGAAATACATGTATACAGCCATTGAAACGTTTCCTGGAGAGAGAGAGAGAGAGAGAGAGAGAGAGAGAGAGAAACTATGATACATGTGTATTTTTTTTCAAATAGGTACAAGTTCTAATGTAGTATTCTGACATAATTAATGACAATTGTAAATAGTTCTCTTCTTGACAGAAATGTTCGTCAATGTATGGATATTTAAAGTACATATTGTACAGGTATGATACGGTTGTTTGGGTATACATGTAAAAAAAAATCTGTGTATACTTAGTTCTCAAGTCTTTCATTTCATAGGCGTCGGAAGCAAAATGAAAAAGGGGGGTTAGACTAACAAAAAACGTAGACCTCAATTTTAATGCCTTAATTAATTATGTATATATTTGCAAAAAAAGTGGGGACCCCCCCCCCCGGTTCCGACGCCTATGCACTCCATGGTTTAATACATAAACGGAATATATTTTTCCCGCAGAAAAATCATTTCTTATCAGCAGTGATTTGAGACAATTAAAATACTATACAATCCGAGAATGACCAGGACAAATACTTAAAATACAACGGAAATTTATATCAATCATGCAAATATTTTATATCGCATGTATACAGTGCCTATACAGAAAAGGCAAATGCTATAAAATAAAATTCTCACCTCGGCTTCATTGTATTATGGACTATGCATATAATATAAAAATGCTTTTCTCACTTGTTAAATAAGATTTGTGCAGAAAGGACGACTGGACTGTCTGGCCCTTTTTTGGAAACCCGTTAAATGTCGGCGATGTGTATTGCAGCTGACCGAATTTAGCGTGGGAGAGACGCGATCTCGGTTACGTTCTTTGATGTGGTAAGAATGTGACGTAGTATTTAAAGTTCTCGACAAGCAAAGCGCCAGCACGTTACAAACAGTGTAATCCTTTAGGTCTTATGAAAAAAGCTCTATACTGAATGACATCTGAGTTGAAAAAAACTTTGTATTTAAGAATTTAGTTCAACAGACGGCGTAGGTGTGAATTTTAGAAGATAGCTAATTAACATGCCCTATATGTGCCCAGCTCCACATACATTGTACACGCCATGCCGCAAATTTTTCAAAGATTAAAAAATATGTCTGTGGTTCAAAATAATGTATATCATTAAATAAATGTATAGGTTTACATTAAAAATTATCTTCCTGAGCCTGACATTTTACAGATTGAAGAATACGGTTATCTGATTAATTCTAGAAATCTAAATAGTTTACTGACATCAGTTTATGTGTGTCATTAGAAGACAGGCTGGTTCTTCTGTCTGTGAACATGTATGATACAAGAATTCTACCAGAAAAACCGGAACCATGCAGTCTTTCATCTCAACATTTAGAACTTTACTTAATATCCGGTTCCGGTATTATTTTGATCTGCCGATGCTGATCACATTTTATTCCTTTGATGGGCTGAGGTTGATCACATTAGATTCCACCTTCGTTATCCGGCAAATTAAACTGAGCTCACGTGACGGTATCCTCTCTTCCTAGCAGATATCCGACAGTTGTTTTACATATATTGCATGTCATTTTCAAAACGAATTTTCAAAATTTACAATATGGTTCTTGGTGAACAAAACGGGTTTCTCTGTTTTCATGTAAACTTGAAAGTTTTCCCTTTACTTGTAACAATGCATCGGCGGATACCCACTGGTGATCTCGTCCTTTACTATCACCCTATCGTTTGAAATTAATATGCGCGAGTCATTTGATTGGCTGCAAACAGAATTGCGATGGCATATCAACGAATTGCAGTTTAGGTTACGTATAGACAGTTTATGTTCTACTTCGACAAATGCTTTTTTCAAAATTTATAATTCGTGAACGCCTTGCAAACGAATAAACTCACCTGGACATTTAGCAGTTTGAGAAAGGTACTCCCATATTATTTTTGAATTGTTTTTGTATGGCATGTCTTTTATTGTTCCAAGTTCCAAATTTCTAACTGGTTTATAATCGATAAATTTACATAATTAAAGACCTTTTTTCAGTTTGTCTGAGGGTGAGATCACCCTTAGGTATCCCACGACGATGACATTTTTTTTTAAACATTTTCCGACAGGATTCTATTTTAATCCCATCACAAACTTTACCAATATCAACAGCATTAAATCTTACAGGAGTTTTCAACTTTATACAACCATTCCTAGCGATAAATTAAATTCCATTCCAGGCATTTTGATATCATTGACAACTGCTTTTTCAGTAAAAATTGAAATTTTTTTCGTCTTACCATTGGTCATTTGCAAGTTTATTTTGTTAAAAAAATCTGATTATTCATACAAGTATTCTGAAGTTGATATTCAAAAGTTGCTTGAGTTTCTGATTGATCTATTGAGATTCCCAAGGGTTCCAATCGCGGTCCGTTATTAGCAGACCTATTTTTGTATTCATATCAAGCAGAATTTGTCCTGAACTAAGGGTTGGCAAGACACGTCAATAAATATGGTTATAAATAGGTAAAATGTGTCCTCTCTGAAGCTGGTATTAAAAGGATGCTTGAGTTTCCGATTGACAATATCTATGTTGTTTTTGGATACCTGGTCTTCCAACAATCTATTGGAATTCCCATGAGTACCAATTGGGCCGCGTAATAAGCAGACCTATTTGTGTATTCAAATGAAGTAGAATTTGTCAAAAATCTTATAAGTGAAAAACACTTGCGGTGTTTTTAGATATATTTTACGATGTATTGTCAACAACGGTTATTAGTTATTACCATTCTTATATCGATACGATATCGGTATGTCTCGGTGAGTGCGTAATAAAAGATACCACAGAGTCTGACACATCTCTTTTCATATTTTGATATTTTACATTTTAAATGGTAATTCAACAACCTAGCTTCTTGTCATGATCCGGAAATCACGGAAAAACCCGTGGACATTTCAGAATGTATTATAATGGCCTGACAAATTCGTTTGAAAAACGTCTGTCAGCACTGACTTCATGATAAATTATATTTGCTGACACGGTCGTTGTATCGAACAAAGATCTTATGAAATCATGAATTTTAAAGAGATTGCTGATATTCTTGTTTAAGCAACTTGTTTGTTAATAACTAACCTCATTTTAAAAATTGTTCATACGTAGAGCATACACCTGCGTATCGTATTAACCGTGAGCATGCAGGTGATGAAGGTATATTGCTGCATAGGTAAGGGATGTTTACGATTGAAACAGATGTGTCAGACTGTGGTATCTTTTATTTCAAACTCACCGGGATATACTGATATCGTATCGACATAAGAATGGAAAAAAACCATTGTTAATTGACAATAAGTCGTTGATATATCTTAATGTCGAGTTGGAGGCCACAGCAAATGTTTTTTGTACGTAAGATTCAGGACAAATTCTGCTTGATATGAATACAAAAATAGGTCTGCTAATAACGGACCGCGATTGGAACCCTTGGGAATCTCAATAGATCAATCAGAAACTCAAGCAACTTTTGAATATCAACTTCAGAATACTTGTATGAATAATCAGATTTTTTTAACAAAATAAACTTGCAAATGACCAATGGTAAGACGAAAAAAATTTCAATTTTTACTGAAAAAGCAGTTGTCAATGATATCAAAATGCCTGGAATGGAATCGTTAAATGTCCGTATTTGGCAATGTCTCATGGTTAAGTAAGACATCTTCAGTTATTTCTTCTCGTACCGACGTCGTACCGATTAGCGGTCCTACTTTCTTCCGCAGCAACTCTTTGTTCGGCGCTTTAACGGACACAAATAGACGACTTGGAATACTTTAGATCTCGGTTAAGTTGTGCTGTTGCGCCTCAATGATCATACGAGTTACTCAATCACGAGTTAATCTCACAGCGATATTGTTTAGACAATTCGTTCCTAAGGTGAGCTCTGGCTCACACGGAATCATCTGTCGTGTCTGCGTTGAGCTGATTGAGATGCACTCTCTCAGATTCAGTGTCATAGTACACCTTTGGTTTTTTCATATTGTTCATTTCATCGGACTCTCTCTGGGGTGATCGGTTGATCAGCACTGATGGCTGATTGTCTACGTTGGTGTATTGAGTGTTAGTAGTACTTCCGTTTACATAACGTTCCCGATCTCCTCTGAATAGACAAGGCAATACTTGTTTGAATTCCTTTCTAAAGTTATCATTCATCCACGCATAGAGAAAAGGGTTATAAATTGTAGAACTCACAGCTATGACGTGTGCAATAAAAAATATAAGAGTATAAAAATACCAGTATTGATAACTCTTTTTGTAGGAAACTGTCACATTGACAATATTGAGCATAAGCCAACAAAGCACAAATATGGTTACCATGGCGATAAGCATTCTATTTGTTCGACGTTTGCGTCTTATTTCTAGTTCGTCTCTCTCGCGACATTTTGAACCACTTCCTATTTTAGTCCTGGATCGTTTCTTGAGCGCCAATGAGACCTTCAGATAGCAATATGTAATAATGCTACAAGGCACAACGTACTGAAGAACTAGGCTTGTGACGGTGAAAAACTGACCGGCTTGCTCACGGGGCCAATTCTCGTTGCACCTCCAATATCCCGTATTGTCCTCCCGTGATAGCTGCATATATATACCCAGTGGAAGTGATATGGAAATAGAAATGATCCATATGGCCACTATCACGATCAAACAGACGAATACCTTCATCCGAGGTTTAAATGGATACACAATAACGAAATAACGGTCCACAGCGATGGCTGTTGAGGTCAGCGTGGACACATAGACACTTATTGCTTGGGACATAGGAACTATATGACACAAAGCCTCCCCAAACATCCAAGAATTCAGAAAATATCCCAGTGGTGTAAAAGGAATTGATAACAGACATATAAGAATATCGGAAACGGCGAGATTGGTGATAAAAATGTTGGTGATTGTCTGCATGGTTTTGTTCCGGACTACGACATACACGACAAGGGTGTTTCCGCTGAGACCCAGGACGAAAATGATAACGTAAAGGCCAATAAAAAGGACAGTCAGGCCTAGGTTCTGCATGACCTGCGCCGGCTCGCTCGGTATCATCGCTGTCGTCATTTCCGTGACGTTCCCAGTGACGTTATACATAGTGGTGTTCGTGCTCTGGTTCATTTTGGCAAAGGTCGTACACGTTTACCATATAACCTGAAATAGAAAAGGATATTTATCCCAAGATTGATATTTAATAAAGAATGTATTTACAATTGGTCCTCGGACACTATTTTGTTATTTTACATACTAGTATCACCTCTCAAGTCTGTTCAATAAACAATATTTCATCACTTATGATTGTATAATTTCAAACTATGAATCTCCCTTTTGAAAACTAGTGGAAAGGGATATTTTAGTGGGACTTGCGCCAGTTTTTTCCTTGTTTTTCAATGTTTTGAGACTATGTTTACGAAAGAACCCCTGGGGTTTATTTTGAACTGTCTCGGATCAGCGTGGACAATCAACTTCTCGGACGAGAGATAATAATATAACAGATACTATTCCTTGAACTTATCCTTATAAGACTCTTGGGTCTTGGGTTTAAACAGCACTAATGGGTCTTAGGTCTTGGGTTTAAACAGCACTAATCAAATCAAAGAACGCGGTTAGAGTCGAAACTTCAACTCCAAACCATTTATTTGATTTAGAAAGGCAGTCTTTCACAGAAATAGCGCTCTCAAATTGCAAGTTATTTGGGGGAGTAATTGATACGATACCTACAAATTGTACAAAATGTGTGAAAAAGAGCGTTTATTTCCCTAGTCATTCTCATTTTCGGGCCTGTACATGTAGAACTCATTTCCGTTCGGGCTCAGTGACAAATTGATAAATTTTATCTTCGTTTCAAATTTCCGATACACAATATTCGTTGAAATACAAGTTCTCTGTACCATTAATGTCTGAAGACAATTATTACTCTGTAAGGGGAATGAACTTAAAATGGGCTTTGGGAGGTCCAAGTAACAAAATGAACAGTTTACATCTTAACTTCTAGCTATATCTTTACGATAGTGGAAAGCGAAAAGTTTCTTTTATGAGACCATTGAGTGATAAGAATGACTTTCATCAGAGGGTTTTATGCTATGGGGCAATTTTTAACCTTTTTTACCTTAAACATGTACATTAAATTATTATAGGAATGCAATTTCAATTTTATATTACCTATCATTGTCGTTCGCGAGAGCGACGGGATATGTCATTAGTCTGTCCTTCTGTCACAAACACTTTAACTTTGGTCATAACTTTGAATGAGTAGTGATTGGACTTTCATAATTCACATTTACGTTATCTGTGATAAGACCTTTCAAAATATACCGACATTTGACGCTGTCACCGTGAAGTGTGCCCTTCTTTAAAAAAATTATTATGCCCCCCTTCGGAGAAGGGAGGGCATATTGCTTTGCTGCTGTCTGTCGGTCGGTCTGTCGGTCCATATAGTTTCCGTTCATTTTCTTCATAACCGTTGCAGATAGTGAAATGAAATTTGGTATACAGGTATATCAGATGAATATCTAAGTCAAGTTTTGTTTTGGGTACGATCGCACCATAATTGACAGAGTTATGCCCCTTGCTAGAAAGTTTTCTGTTCGAATTCCGATGGGTACTTATTTTGTTCCTTTTTAGACGACATCTTTTTTATTCTTATTGAGCATGATTTATCGCAGATTTCTAGATAAGAAGACGATATTTAGATATATCGACGACTTTTTACGTTTTATTAATTATAAATACAATGTAGTTATTTTCACTCAACCAAGTGTATAAAGCACATCCGGTTTTAAAAAAATATTTTGGCAATCAAATAACCTGGAACACAGTCTTGTTATAAATAATATATTTTCAAACCAGTGCTCTCTCCTTTTGTTTTGTTTACTAGTAGTTTTTTTCATCGTAAAACCGCCTTCTTAACTTAAAATAATTTGTGGTGGTTTGTAAGGTATTTGTGCGAAAGGTTTATAAGAACATACATAATAGGAACAATATTTTCCTCTCACTGAACGTTGGCGTTTAGAAATTACTTGACGGTTTTGTGTGCTTATTGACCGACTTATTTTGTGGTTCAAACATTTTATCTCCTGTCAAAGAATTCAAAAACTTCCTGCTACTTCAATTTTTGAATTCTTTGGGAAAGTTTCTTTTGGCATTTCATAATCGTCTTTTTATCTCTATCAGCTAGAGAAGAATATTTTTCATTCTTCTATGAGGCTTTTTCTTTTATTGAAAAAATATTACCAATATTTTAAAATGATTTAAAAATAAAACATCGATTTGGAGCTCGTGTTTCATTGGATACTAACAAATTCTAGAAATTAACTTTTTAGTATTATGTTTGACTGTATTTACACGTACATGTAATTATATGTATTTTAGCCAAGGGAGATAGAAGGTTTCATGACTCATAAATAGTCCTTTTATGGTCCAGGAATTGAAGAAAAAAGCATTCATTTGGCAAATTAATTTAAGAATAAGAAGGGTTTTAATGGTTTTTAAAGTACAAGAATTTGACAGTTGTGTGACAGCTTTCTATTATATCATTATCATGTTCTTTCAATTGTTCAAATCATTGCCACAATGTTTGTTTAACATTTAACTAAATAAGGATAAAAAATTATCTTTACTTGATTAAATGCATGTGTATAGGAAAAAGAAAATATCTTCTACAACTGAAAGAAAATGTTAGTTAGGTAGATATGGAACAATTCTTTTTGTTTTGTGAAATTAGTTACTTTTTAGAGAATTCTTGTGGGATCATAATATGCAACCATTTTCTCTTAAAATTCGTCTTGAAAATAACATGTTTAAGCTTCCCATGTGGGCGTCGTAGCCCATGGACTTCTTGTGCATGTTAAAAGGCCTTATGTTCTAATTCGTTTCACTCAAACGAACATAAATTATTTACAATCAAAACAAGAACACTTGTCTATATAGGAATGGAAGCGCTTGCTTGCCACATTCAAGTTTGTCACAACTTTGAAAGAGGAAAGATTGGACATTCATCAACATCATATGTATGTATATTACCTGTGACAAGACATTTGTTGATACTGTACAATATGAATTTTGACCCTCTGACCTTGAAAATAACATGCTTTTCAAAATTGTTAATTTTTCTTATAACTTTTGATTGAGAAGAAAAAGGGATTTCGTAATTAACATGTCCATTACCCGCAACAAGATATTTCCGAACATGATTTTTTTACCTCTTCACCTTGACCTTCATGTTTGACCTAATTTAAAAAAATGATTTTTAAATGATATTATTACGATAGAGCATTTTATTTGACACAAAATGCCAAAAATAATTGCATCCTATCTACATGATCTACTAGGACACCGAAAGCGAGGGGATAACAATTCTTTGAATTTGCTTTTTTATTGCAGTCACTCTTTATATAATACTAGTAAGTAGTTGATAACCTGCAGGATGGTGAACAGATTAATTTTTAAATCAAATTTTCATTCACTGAGTTTTTTTTCTTATCAATAGATGACAAATTAGCTGCCAATTTAAAGGCAGATGAAATAAGATGGCGAAAAGGTGCCTTAAACATAATTCGTATCATCCGATAAAATCGGAAATAAACGCCACGAGACAACAATAAAATTCAATATTGATTTGATAGAGGTATTGAAATCATTAGCTTAAGCATCAATTGATTTAATAAATAAGTGCTGTTCTAGATTCCTTTCTTCTTCAGTATTTAAAATCATACAAGATAACAAAAAGTCACAACCAATAGTTTACCCATCAGTTTAAGGTATGTCTTGTATTAAGGACTTCTTTAGACGCTTAAGGACCCCTAATTTTTCACAACGGCAAACAAGGGGACAAAGCTTCTGTCTTACCTGCAGATATATGCTGAATTTAATCAAAATTGTCTTAATTCCCTTAAAACAGAACATATTGTCAAGTGAAGCACTCTGCAAAATCGTCCATTCAAGTAAGAATATTCCAGTCCATATGGTTAAACTGATCAATAGCTATGTGGGAGTTTTGGTACAAACAAATTGATTGGCGAGTAATTGTTTAAGTACGACCAATTATTGATACTGGACCTTCCCTATCAATAATCATTAACAGAAATGTTTCTGAACCCTCGTGTGTTCAGCGTTAATCAAGCTGTGTTTTAAATCACCAAACAATTGATTTGTCTGTCACATCTCTCAAGCTCTACGAGGAAAAAAAATCCAGCCATTCTACAGAGAGGTTTAAGTGCCACCTGTAATTATATCCATTTGGATTGATAAAGTGACCTACTATTGATTTGATTTCTAACACACTGTAAATTAAAGTGTAAAGAGACATGTGCTGCAGCTTTTTTTTTCTTAGTAAGAACCTTGTTAATGTAATTAGAAGAGAAAACATTTGGTTCTGAATCTATGTACCAGTACACGAGTTTCCCATTGTGAACATGTGGAATATTACGCCAGAGTGCAAGGGTTTTATTGGAAGCTCTACCATAGAAGTCGAGAAACATTTGCCTACAGTTCATTATTCAACTATTTTAATAAACATATCCTTCAGGTAAATATTCCAACTATTTCGGAGCATCGCCACAATTGCAAACAACACACTTTAACAACTTTTGTTAAGTGTTTACTTGGAAGATTTGCCATTCTCTGTATCTCTTCTCAGACATTTTACCGTATTGTTTTGATGGGTTAGAAAGGCTCAGTTTCTCATTGACAACAAACAAGGTTTATTAATTAAAACTCGCGAAGTAGTACAAGCCATTTCTGTTGCTGCAGATGCCAAATACTCAATAGATTTCCGTGTTTCTTGAAATCAATAGTAGACATATGTGAAAATTGCTTTTAATTGCTTCAAAAAGAAACACAATATCTGGGAAAGAAATTAACAAAAACTAATTATTAAATCCAACAGCCAGTTTTTTTTCTATAAATTCTTATGATAAGTCTATTTCATGTTCAAATGAAAATCTTTCTTTAACAAAATGAGATTATTGGTACACACTTGTATATTCATTTCAAAACAGAATTTATAATAAGATTTTTAATTTATTGCAAGTAAATATCATTTAATAAACACATACTGATACTGTATCATGCAGCTCTTTGAATAATACATACATTATCATTGCTAGCTCATTTGACTCGAAAGGTTTTTTAGGGTTTTTTTTAATCAAAATTAACCTCAAGTGGTCATCCTCAGAGCTAACATGGAAGTCGTTCCACGGTCATACACTTCTAATACTTCATTATAATGAGAACATGTAATACAAAGAACTTTTCTTTTTTCTAAAATTATTTCTAAATTCCAAAGAATCTACTTTGCCAAAGAGTATAACCTATCATTGGGTCGTATTTTGGCTGATACTGTTAATACCAATAATTAGGCATTGTTTCATTCTAACTTTGACTTTCTTATGTTCCGTCTCTGATAAATACAGGGGATGTGCTTTTTTAAAATGGGATGCTCTCCTCTTAGACAATGATCCAACCTCTTGAATCTTCGGGATTTCGTATTTTACGCACTGTTTACAGATTTGTTTTTTTTTTGTATATTTTTTTGAGATCGAGCACAATTCTTTATCTTCACTTTTTTTCATTCCATAGATTTTTTTTAATAACATCAATACCAAATTCTCATGACAATAAAGCTTTTTTATGGAAAGTTTTTGTTGAGTTAAATTTACTGCCAACATATCACCCTATAGTTTTTGTCATTGCACATGCACATACATGTACACAAAAAAATCCATAAGTTTAAACCATAATACAGAATGAATAATGTTTTTCGGAAGAAAACAAGGAAATCTGCGTTTTATTCTAAATAAATGAAATATTACCAGCTTTTTTTCGTCGCATTCTCTAATCTTCTAGTCAGAGAACCTCATATTTTAGAACTCGGAAGACACGTTGTAGTTGATGTATATTCTCTATTATGACGACTGGTGTGTTTATCATTGGTGGTACTTTCAACAGAGTCCCGTACATCTTCTCTGCGTTGTGATTTGTTTTCTGTTTCTTTCTGAGAGAGGTGTTCGAAACCATTTAACAGTTTCTCGTTATTGTTAATGCTCACCAATGATAAACGATTAAGCGTTGATGCAATCTTTAAGAGAATCCTACGCACGCGTGTCAGTGCAGTAACTGAGAGCTCATTATCCGCACAATTTCGCTTTTTTCTTACAAAGTGTTTCACTAATAAATGTAGTCTTCGCTTTTTTAACATTCAATTACAGAACAAGTTTGATTGAGTGCAGCTTTTGTCAGCCATCTGTTCCTTTACATAAGCGAAACCAGGCGCTAAAGCGACTTGTTCTTAAAAATAATTTTTATCTAAGCGATAACTGTTGTTCGTCCTTTTTAGGAAATCGTTGTCTACTGTTTCTACTTGTGTAACACTGAAGCGATTATATGGAATCCAAAATGAGCAAAGTATTCCAATTGTACGCTTCAGTTTTCGAGGGAAATCATTTTAAACCTACATTTTCCCCATATTTTCAGACTTAGTTTCTAATCAAACTTTAGGCTTTCAATTTCTTATTGATAAACTGAAATGAAATGCATTTAGATAACAAATAGGGATAATTTTCAAAAGAAGATTATTGATTAATAAATAAAAAATCAGATTTATGGAGCCAACAAGGACATCTAAAACAGAGGTGGGATCATAAAACATTGTAATGTTTAATTGACGAACATGAAGTACGAAGTTGAACACCTGATTAACTGCATGGAAACAGTATATTGAAAAGAATTTAGTTTACACCTTCCACACAGTCTAAGAGTTGACATAAATTAAATAAAGAAAAATTGCAATTAAGTTCTTAGCTAATATCAAATATAAACCCTCTGCATGTTAAAGGTATCTAACACAAACAAAAAATTGATGCATGGATTGATAGATATTTTTTGATTGATTTTGATTTGAAATAACATAAATGATAAATCCCTGAAATACATGTATAAAGAAATCGTAGGAATTTTGGTGCTTAGATATGAGACTTTGTTTTGCTTCCTATATAATTCCATACAAAATTTTGCCCAAATTTTAACCCTATGACAAAGTCGTATAAAATTTTCCAACAACAGTTGGTAAACATTATTCAGGTTACCAATTTAGATGTAAATCTATGAAAAATATTGCTGATCTCCGAAATTTTTTTTTTATTTGTGTTATTTATCCTTAACTGACTTGGTTCGAAGGCACTGAATGTTTTGTCGAATCCATGTATCAAACTTATAGACTCTGCAGGTCAGTGGTTTATTTGCTGTACTTAGAGAGTTCGGTAAAACCGATTCGTTCCCGAGATTCCAGTCAAGTTATGTTTTGCGTTGCCTGTCTCTCTCAAGCCAAGAATTAACTACTCTTAACATGTCATGATGGTCAAAAATCTTACCGACACTGAGTAAAATATCGGAAATCTTTTACCTAAGAAACAATTTCAAAAGATATAATTGCATTTTCAAAGAAAGCAAGTAGACAAAAAAAAAACTCACACGTTACAAATTTTATTTGTTGGAATATGTTTCTTTGATGTTTACAGAGCTTGAATAAACACAGAAGAACGAGCAAATACATTGAAGTTTTCTCATATCCGTTTTCCATCAAATAAGAATAAAAAGTCTATAAATTCATTAACTGCCCTATTACTGTCGGTTCGTGATTACAATATTCCTCATAAAATTTACGAACATACTGACTTATTCATTACAAAAGGTGTTTTATTCAGGAGACCGGGGTTGTATCGGGGGTCAGAGGTTAAGAAATACATGCAAAATTATATCTTGCTGGGTCAGGATGACCAAACTATGTATAGAGATAACGAACAGTACTCAAACTCAGCAGTCCATTAAACAATGCAACATAGGTGCAGAGCAAAGACCTCTAAAACATCTGAGGTGGGATCAGGTACCATGGAGGAGTGACCATCCCCGGCAAACCCGTCACACCTGCCGTGTGCTTCTCATCGTGATTGGAAAAGAACAAACTTCAGTCAGTGTGTAAAAATGGCCTTACAATGTAGGTCGAAAGTAATACACGCATACTGCAGAAAAATTCTTGGAATATCCATAACAATAAAATGAATGTATAGCCAGAAATGTTGTTGTGTTCAAGTTATCTTAGTAATGACATTCGATCTTGATTTCATTAAGCATATTTGTTTTATTTCATTTATGCATTCTCTCCTCGAAATCATTCTTAAGTTATTTCGGTAAAATTATTCATAACAATGGCGCTGATTTATAGAAAGCACCCATAAAACGGGATATACGAGACAGCTGTAGCCATAGACCAGCCATTGTTGCCCGTTATTTTAGCACTGGTCAAATTATAAATGCAAAAGCCTTATATAAACATAATCCGTGTAGCAGCTCCCTTTGATTCAATATTTTGTTATCAAAATATACTGCTTTATTTTCCGATTCACGCTTCTAGGTCTTCCAAGACTATAAAAAAGTCTAAACAATCTAGCACCATTATTGGTTATGTGCAACTTCCTGTTTCTGCAAGATAACGCATAATTTTCCGGAATAATTTCCAGCATTTATAAATTATAAATGTATAAAAAATGATAAGATAAGGTACACAATTTTCTAAAGGAATTCATGAATTATTTTAACAGTCGTTCTTTCTTTAAGTCAATTACCAGGGGCAATCACGAATATTAACGTTTAACTATGTATAGTAAATTAGTACACAAAACAATTGTTATTATGCTTTTGTTATGATGCATTTTGAATATTTTTTATATACCATTATAATTGATTCCTTAATATATTCAGAGGATAACTATAATTTTCATAGTTCGATCTATTAAAGCGTACGTCATGTACATTTGAAATCAAAGTTTTTAGATCATAATGGCTGCAGACCTACCACACAGGAAGATGCCGGGAGCTTCGTCATGCTGCGTTTTCGATTGGTTGTATTCCCAATCTGGCATTTTATGACGGCTTTTGTCAGAGTTTAATTTTTGTGAACTATTTATTAATTGCTACTGGCAGTCCTGGAGATTTTAAGTATCCAGAAGATTGTAGAAAGGCAGTTGTATCAGATATAGTTTATCCAAGAACGACAACAAATGTCGGCATGACTTCCTCTTAACGAAGTGGCCTTTATGTAAAATTAATTACAGGAATAATGTCGAAAAAAGCTCGTGGCCGTATAATTACTGTGGCGAGCTTCGTAATCTTTATGGCAGTGAAATTATCGCTATTGGTGCTCCATTTTTTAATAAAGATTTTCAATATCTGTTGTTATGGAAAAACGTGCATTCAGCATGTAATCTTCTATATCGTAGTTTTTTTATGACTTTGGAGCTCACTAAGACGATTATATTTAACGATTTTTCAAAGAACTTTCCCATAATTCTGATTTCTCTGTCTGATAAATGGTAGGTAATGACATTAGTTACACAGTCTGTGATTCCTCACTTCAGACGAATCTGCTATTAGGCTGTTAAATGAACTGAAAGCGTCAAGACTGTTACTGCCACGTGAAACAAGTGCCCGAAAGATTCTCTTTATAGAACTTGTCTTTTATCTTGATAGATAAATAAATTACATGTAAATCCATATATTAAGCTATGTATAACGTATTATATAACCAGGAGCTCCCTGAGACTTGAGGGTCAGCTGACATGAGGTTTACAGCCTATCGTTTGATATCTTAGACCTGTTTCTGGAACTTTTAGACACAGAATTGGTCTTTTTGGCCATGGAATTAGGCCGCTTGGACATTAATTTTACTAATTGGACAGTGGATTTTATTATCTTTTGTATCATAATACAGTTTGTCGGCAAGATGCTTTGAAGCTATGAGGGACCTATTATTATAATATACATTTACCCCAGGATCCTTCCTGAAGTTTGGACTAAAAGGCACCATTGTGGTAGAAAGCTCAAAGATTGCCATCATAAATACTGTTTGCTGGACGCCAATGTGAAGAATATTTTCAAAGTATGATACACATGTATACTGGCTTTTCACTGAGTTAACTCCCCCTGGGGTCTGATTTAAACCAAAGGAGAGATGAATTTTATAACTGCAATACACTGCATAAAATACAGTTTGCGTGCTAGATATCTATTACTCATGAAACAAGGCTTTAAAGGAGTGCCATTTTCATATATGACCAACCTCGTTCAATTCTGAAAGGGTCATTAACTTACAAAATGAATTTATACTATACGAAGTTCCTTTAAATGATAATGCTCTAAGGGTCACGAAGAAAGGAGTCGAATTCCACTGTGAGACGTGGAGACCAGTCCTTCTGATGAGACCGTATAAACGAGGTCCCGTGTCGCAGTAGGTGCTGGCACAAAAAAGATCCTTCCCTGCTCAATGCCATGAGTGCCGACTATAGGACAAAATTTGTAGCTCTCCAGCAAGTGGTGGCGTCTCCGTATGAGTGAAAAATTCTCAAGTAGGACGTAAATAATATACAATCAATCTCAAAGATATTTAAACCCTTGTACTTTATTTCCTCCTTATTGCATAGCGTTGCCTTTATATACTGGTTTTCAGCCTTTTTCAGATTTCGATTTCTTATGATTCTTTAAAAAAAAAAATTCAATTTATTCTTTGGGTCCATGGGGAAGCCCTGGTGGGGCCAAGGGGGGGGGGGGCCCGGAAGCTCCTGGATTTTCGTGTATTTTAAGAGTAAAACCAGGCACAATAATAGTGCATATTTTTCAATTATTTTTGTTAAAAGTGACATGTAGCTCCGGGTGTTTGAATATTAATTGTATTAATTGTTTCTCATTGTATTAATTGTTTTATAACACATGTCACTATAATAAACGATTTACTTACTTACTTACTAATAGTGGTATTGGTTAGTTATCTACCAAAGTACGGCATTATTAATACTAGTCATATTATACTTTGAATGGATGGGACCCAGGGGGGCAAAGCCCCCGAATGCTCCTGTGTTTTCGTGTATTTAAATGAGTTAAACCAGGCACAATAACAGTGGTTTTGGTTAGTTATGTACCAAAATGTGGCATTAATAATATTAGTCATATCATACTTTGAAAAAAAAAATTTTGGGCGGGGGGGGGGGGGGGGGCTTGCGCCCCACACGCCCCCCTTAAATCCGCCAGTGGCTCTGATGCTTTCATGAACGATCATGACATATTCTTTCTAAGTTTTGCGCGCGGGTTTTCGAGAAAGAAAATATTTGGGAGTAAAAACAATATACACTTTTCAATTGCACTTATTTATAACCATGTTCATATGATGTCTGGATTTGCTTACTCAATATATATTTTTTTTTCTTGTCTCTTTTCTTTAATACGTTTTACCTATTTTTAAAACCCTATGATGTTGAGGTTAAACTATCTTAGAGGAATGTCAGTTTCAACTCAGGAGTACTGGTATTACGAAGGCAGCGACATTTGCACAGAAAATTTAAATGAAACACAATAAAGACATTAGCCCAGGATAAACAGTTTCACTGCAAAGTCCCCCTTTGAGAATTGTTTCAAGATATAATCCCTCCTTCGTTTGAATAAAACGATCTCTTTTCTGTAATCATGTTTAAAGTCCTAAAATATGCAAATATCTTAATCTTATTTCTGCAGTCCGATCTCCGTTTCCGAGTGATTAGCATTTACATGTTATTATTCGTTTCTATATAACGAAAATCGGCATACGTTCGACGATCTAGCTCCAAGATCGATTTCCGTATTTTTCCGCTGCGATTTCATTATCGTTGAATGAATGTTAATCAGCTGGGAGAATGGTAATAGAATATTGACTATGTTAACCATATGGTAAGAAATACATACCTTATTTAAGTTTCCAGGACAAAGTCTTCACAATGTACCAAATTCCGAGAATCATTTTCCCCTAGAAATGAAGTAAATACCAATTATTTAACTCCTATGTAAAAAGTTTGCTTCACATCTGAGTGTAGGAGCAGTAATAAAACAATAAAAATTATGTGCATGCTCAGTTGTGAAATTTTACCGGTATTACGGTAATAATTCAAATTCTCCTTCCTTACACAACCATGAAGAATTAAGGCGTATTCATTATAAACATTTTTCAGCACATTATTTTTTTTCCGTCGCAGAGTCTTTGCCGAGTATCGATCTGAATCGCGGGCATCACCTGGATTCCGGAGAAACTGAGCAAAAAAATATTTTAATGCAGAAATCTGAAGAGGCCGGGAATGGCGCTTGTGATTTGTAGCCAACGGAATGTTTTATGATAACATTTTGATGAATTCGATGCCAAGGTGTATTTTTTCCAGCAGATTATTATTTGTTTTTATCTCAACAAGAGAGCAGTTTTTCCCAACTGGAGAAAGAAGTGCTCTCACGGCATTTTATAGCAGGAATTAGGTTACGTATAAATGTGAATTTTTGACTAGAATAAAATTTGTACATGTACACTTGCACAAGTTTTATTTTTTCCTCCTTTTTTGCTACTTTTTTTTTATGAAAACTGGATGATTTGTCGTTTTGAAACTAAGATATAATTGATTTTTCGTTTTAAATATAAGTTCTTATAAACTAGGACACATTGTAAGCCATGCAGGTAAGATTTTGAAAAATCCATGTTGTTACTTGGATTAAGCAACTGGTCTAGTACATTGACAGTAACGGATCCTATAAAGATTGGAGTTTTTTACACCACTCTTGCACGTTGTATTCTATGAAGTCCATCTCACCATTTATATTTCACTTGTTTGTTTTCAATCACGCTTTAAGGATAAATAATACAAACTTTTTGTCAGAAATTGTATTCAAATAGGTAACCTGAATGATATTTTCTAAAATATGGTAGAATTTTGCAAGATTTTATGTAAAAAAAAAAAAATTCATAATTTTGTATAGAGTTACATTAAAAATGATTAAAAGTCGACAAAAAAATAAACATCAAAGAAAAATTAAGATTTCTTTATATTTAAGGAATTTAGTTATGAGAAAGTGAGGTACGTTTTCGACAAAAAAGTTGCTGAAACAATAGTCTCGTTTAACGTTATCAATTCGTAAGTTCTATGATATTGTCGATACAATGATCTTGTCAAACATCTTAAAGTCAAATGCTGACTGACGTTTTTTATACTTATTGTTAGGCCATTATTTGCACACTGAGTTGTCCACGGATTTTTCACTATTTCCCGATTAGACAATTAATGGTGGGTGTGACCGATCGGCAGGGAATGCTCATTCCTCAATGGCACCACATCCTTTCTACCCTAAATACATTGCTGAAATACTGCCTACTCAGGAAGTTTTCCGTTTGTCTGTAAACAATTTTTTCAAAATGATACTTCTTCTACAGTTTTGGTCTGATTTCAATATAACTTGGCACACAAGTAAACTACACTAAGAAACATAATTCAGTGCATCGGTTTGTTAATAATAATGAATAATGTTGCCATGGTTACTAAAAATTTCTGTAAAATTCCTTTCAAACGCTACCCCTCCAACAGTTTTGGTCTGATTTCAAATATAACTTGACAAACAATTAGCATTCACTAAGATACATAATTTAGTGCATCGGTTTTTTAATTTCGATGAACAATGTTGCCATGGTTACTAAAAATAGAATTTTTTGTGAAATTCCTTTAAAACGATATTTCCTTCTACAGTTTCTGTCTGATTTCAATATAACTTGGCACACAAATAAACTACACTAAGATACATAATTTATTTCATCGGTTTCTGATTTCGATGAATGGTGATGCTATGGTTCTTAAAAACAGAAAATTCCTTTTAAACGCTACTCCTCCAACACTTTGGTATGATTTCAATATAATATAATGTAGACTACACTAATTATACATAATTCTATTAATTGCTTCTTGTTGCAAAGTTTCAAATCCAAGTGCTAATTTTCCTTCGTTATACGTACAGAGCAGTAGAGTCTTCTTGTTAATGATTAAGGGAGAAAATTCTATTTTTTTTTCAGTGTTTTAGAATCCACATTTCATTTGTACTACTTCTTTAATATGATGTATCACAATATTGTAAGCAAGAGTAAAGATTAGCCAAACACTGCACTGCATCTGGTTTTTAGGTTTGAGAAACCTGCTTAGGTAAGAGTTTACTTCCGTTGAATTTCTAGGAATATGTTAAAAGTATATATTTAAGGACGAGGCGGAATTTTGTAGAATATTATTGTTTGAAAGCTAGTAATAATATTATAATTAATTGGATTTCAAGATGTATTTATGAACAACCTTTAGTTCTTCCAAAATGCAGCTATAGAGTTCGTTTTGTTACAGACTGTGTTAACTGGAACCATTGCACATTGTTCATAAGCTGTCGTGCTTATTCTTTATCACCTCCGATTTTCTAAAAAAAACCGAAATTCAAAATAGATGATTAGCAAAGGTTAAGGAAAGAAGTAGTCTACATTTCTCTCCCTTTTCCCGACTCAACAGAAGTAAAGCCGAATGAAGATGCATGCTGGCCCCTGGGCCTCTTGTTTTAGTGTTACAATAGTATATGGTTACAATAATGTCTGCTTTTTAAAACAGACTACCTACCACACCTTCCTAGTCTAAGAATATTGATCTCTTAGTCAAGATCCTGCTATTCGGAATCCACCTGCCATTTCTTTTTGTCATTGACTAGACTTCATCAATATATGTAACGTATGAAGCTTTTATGGTCGAATTAGAGATTGACAACGATTGGTGATACCAAAAATAAGATATATATATATATGCATCCATTTGTCGCGGGGTATCGACATAAGCGACAATATACATTTGTAAGCTAGCTTTTGAAATTTTCACTTTGGTATTGTCGCCTGGTAACGACGCAGACGACGATTTATGCTAGATGCTCTGGTTTTTCAGCAATATACGTACCAAATCTGCTACAGTCTGGTGGTACAGAAATAACACTTTCCAACAGACAAGTCTTTAACACTAAAGAATCTCACTTCGCAAAAAATAAATTTTCTGTACGAAGGTTTAAGTCTAGTTTACAGCATCCTCGTAAAATCTTAATTTTTCCTGGAGAGTTAAGGATAATTTTTATTGCACCTTAACGAGTGGGGTATTAGATGTTGCAGATCGCTAACAGTTGCTTGCTTCATGTTGACTGCTGTCAGCAGGAGACCACTGAACCGACAAGCATATGGAATTCTAAGCTAATTTGTGCGTGCGAGTTATGTCCAATAACACTTTCATTTTTCCCTGAAGATATTCTTTTCATTAAAATCTTTCCCCGTGCGACTGCAACAGACAGGAGACCATTTCCTACCTGGAGGCATTTTTTGGGAACTTTCAAAAAGCCATTTAAATTAGGCTAGTAAAGTAAGAGAATGGAATGGTATACATGCGCATGCGTAGATAAAAAGGAGTTCTTTGGCCGTGAGTTAATGAATTATAGCGAGTAAAATTTATATTTGGTTTGCAGTTAACAGCCTACTCCCGCATCAAAGAAACAATAAAGAAGGAACTACACACGGCTTTCATGAGAACTACACACGGCCTTCATGAAAACCATTGTATTCAGGGGCGTAGCTACAGGGGGGCCAGACCA
>PRKT01000028.1:1980084-2010084 GCA_003671525.1 Saccostrea glomerata
CCCCCCCACTTTCAAAAACGATGCTACGTGCCTGGTATTGCCTGTAATATATGTACATGAAGTTTAAATACGTACATTTTTAAGTAGTATTCCCCTGTTAATTTGGATTCCACAAAATATATAATAAAAACATTAGGCCTCTGAAACTATGAATACTATAGAGAATGTTTCACATCTTTCTCTCTCTCTCTCTCTCGCTAGAGAGAGGTTGGGTGCAAGCGAGAGAAATAGACATGCTCAAGTCTGTTTTTGATAAAAAGTATTTTGTTTTAAGTAAAGTCTGCTGTCATCGCCCGAACTGTTTCAGTTTTCCAACCCCGAAGTTCCTTTTATGAATAGTATACGCGGGCGTGTTTATAGCACACTGCTGACAAACATTTTGATATGATCGAGGTTTTTCTTTTATCTATGCTATAACCTTTTTGATATACTTAAACCTCTTCTGCCTAAGATCAAAGCAGCATGAAGAGGGAGTGTGGTATAGAGGTAAAGATCAAAGACGCACCATATCATTTAGGAGGGAATTTCTCTATCCTATTGTTTTTCTGACATATTTTCTATTTATCAATTAAGATAGTCATAATGCATAATTTTTTTTATTTGTTTATAAATGAAAATTGTTTCTAAAAGACACTACCATAAAAAGGCAATAAGATAAAATTCGCTACACAAGATATCTAAAATTTACAAGTAATCTGTCATGACAGAGAGAGAACTCCATGATAACCCTAATATCATTAACAACATTAAAACATGAACAACTAATGTGCAAGTTTTCTTCTCTCAATAGTGATAAAATTTGCCCTTAAAATCATTCAACGTATTCGGGCAAGTTTTAGAAAATAATCAGCTATATTTTTACATCATTTTAAAAAATACATTGCAACTATTTATAATAAACTTGTTTTTTCTTGTAAACCAAGCCATTGATTATTTACAGATATAGGAGGGTGTGTAACTTAGACCCCGGCTGTTTAAATGAAGCAAGCAGAGATAAATTTCCGTTTTGAAGTTTTCTACAGCATTTAAACATGGAGTTGACCGACAGTTACAGCAATCTATCCTTAAAATAACATCCCTGTAACTCATTTCATAAAAGAAAATTATGGCTGAGAACCGGATTTTCCTGATGTTGGCACGAGCCTGCAATAACGTAGATATATTTATGGAATAGTGAGTTTTACCTGGAGAGTTATTTTCAAACATCGATAGTGAGATAAAAATATTTAAGTATTCTCTATCTTCAGGTAAAACAAAAATATCCACACTTATATCACAAAAGCACCAAGGTTTCTTGTCTCGCCGCTTTTTTTTTCTCGAAAAACGATGGAAGTCTTGAAGTTCGTATGGGATGCTTCCTCTGATTATTATTCATCATTAACTGTATGTGGTGTGCATTTATCACGAAAACTTTGTTTTGTGATTATACAAGCTCTGTTTTATTATGACCAATGCATTCCAGATCGGAAAAAGAATGTTTCTGTAAATTGTACAAGTTAATGTAATTCTAATGTACACAAAAATAAAAGCATTGAGTTGGGTGTAGTTCCTTAATCTACATAGCATGGTATTAATATACTGGCTTCATTTGTGAGAAATGGTCTTAGTTCTAGTTTGATTATGCGTACAACGTATTCGTAAACTTTATCATTAAAAACTTGAGTTTATGTAGAGCCAGGGACCTATATACTATACTTTAGTATATAAGTCCCTGGTAGAGCATTTCAGAATCTTAGAATAAGTTAAGTAAGGTTAAATCTAGGTAGGTAGAGAATACTACTACTACTACTACACAAGACAACCAAGCCCTGGAGCACAGGAAAAGAAATCACCCAGACATACAAAAAGTAAGGCTCTGTCCTGGAAATACTTACCTTGGCGGAACTTAAATTTTAAGTTATTTTCCTGATCATTGTGTAGTCTTCAGTATTTGAGAATATAACTTAAAAGAAAGCACAATGTTTCCTCATATAAAGAAAATCAAGTGATAATTGTGGAAACAGGAGGAAAATCATATTCAGCTTACTTGCCATTTAAAATTGTTTTTCGTTTCTTGTATATATATATCAAGTGTATCAAATAAAATTGTAATACTATAAGACTATAATAAAGTTTTGCATAAGCCTGCTGTTTCTTGCAGAATCTCAATCAAAATAGGGACTCTATCTACAGTATCACGGAAGAAGTTCAACTTTAATACATTCTTTTGCCACGAAGATCATGAAAATTTTCCACAACACGGAAACAAAATTGGATTTATATTTGCCGGAGCATTTCACGTGGGAATTAGCAATCCGCGAAATGTCTCGTAATGTGGATGGCTTTAGGTACAGTTTCAATAAGAGATCGCTGAAAGGATTAACATTTTCTCTGGATTGACAGAAAGTCTTCATCAACGTCCGCGAAGTGAAGGGAGTGTTGTTAGTGTGTCAACCAATGACGCTTTTTCAGCTCGTGTTACGTGTTGTATGGGAGTATCGATTTTTTTCTTCCCTGGCTGTTATATCTAGCGCTGCCATGTCAACCCATTCCTCCAGAATCTCCCAAAAAAAGGTTTATGTCATCAAGTCTAGAGAATCCGTAAGCTTTATGGCCAGTAATCCATTCACACCTAGACCCTGTCATATTTACGGAGGTCATTTGCTTTGTAAGAAATATATCGTGCAAAAACATCACATTGAGCATCTGAAGTTAAATCATACATTTATTATATCCGGTGCCTACTTTTCTATATGAAGTCTTAAAAAAATGAATAATGGTATTCGAGCTAATCCATCAATTGAAGCCTATATTCCGCCTGAACCTGTATTCAAGAAATCAATGTTTGTAAATTTAAGAAATTTTAGGGATTTTCTAGGGAAATTGTTTTAAAAGTCGTACAAAACATAATCGGATAATAAATTGCAGTTAAATTAAAAATAATCTAAAACATGTTGGATCAAATATAGTAAAAAATTTTATGCATACCTATAATCCTTTTCACTGAACATCTTTCAAACATAAGTATTTCATGTTTTGCTATATCCAAATGAACTTGAACATGAACGACGAACGATTTTTTTTTGCTCAAAAGTCCATTCAAAGAATGCAAATTAGGAGTATAGCAAACATAGACCTCTAAAACATCAAGGGTTGGATCAGGTGCCGTGGAGGAGTAAGCATCCCCTGCTGACCGGTCCCTCTAGCCGTCCTCTTAGTCATGATCGGGGAAACGGAAGAATTCGTGGTTTATCATATACTTACATGTAGTATATGGAAATATGAATTAAAACAAAAAAAAGTATATCGTACTCTTACGCCTTCTTTAAGATATTGCTTGCTTGCCTCTTTCGATTCAGGGTATAAAAATATGCTTTGGTAAGTTTAGGTTTTAAAAATCCCAGTAGTTTAAATAAGGCTATAAATGTAAATTCATGCAAAATATTAAAGAGAGTAAACTTTTTCCTGGTTATTTTGCCACGCGATATGTACTGTCATTTATATTTGTTTTAACACTGTTATCAGATTTATGAGAATAAGTTGTGTCATTGTTATTGTCAAATCTGTAAACAATATAGTGTGTAAAGATTGGTCTAAAAACTAGTTCGAAGAACGTCAGTCGGCATTTGACTTAACGATACTAAAAGTAGAGTGCACAAAACGATGAATAGAAACAAGACTAGATAATTTTGTTCGATTAACATGTTTGTCAATATCTTGCCTCGTTTTATAAATTCGTATCGAATCAACTGGGAGACAATAACCCCATTTGCAGGTGATAAGGGGATATTGCTAAATATTGGTAATGGAAGTTGACGATTGAAAAGTTGAAGTCATCATTGTTTACCATGATTCCCTAGGGATTTGTGGTCAGGTAACCAGACTCGATAGTGTCCTTTTTCAAGCTCTTTGGGTTTTAATATGTTCTACGGTGCGACCGTTGGGGCGAGCGCAGTTATTTAATTACTATCAAAAACATTTACACAGCTTTGACTTCCACTGCCTATCCTCAGTTCATTAAAAAAGAAGAAAAGAAAAAACAAAACAAAAATCAATTCCCAGGCATCGGGATCGAGATTCCGAACTTTTCGGAAGTTTCCGAGATAATCGGAAATACCCGAGCTTTTAAGTGACGAAAGTATGACGTCAAAAAAAAAGTCCTGTTTAGTTAGAATGCAAACGATAGTTTTGTGGAATGGAAATTGCATTAAATCGTTGTTTGTAATTTTTTCAAGTAAGTTGTTGCTTTGTTTTAGCCACCATGTTGCTATGCACCGCAAAGGACTATTGGGATTGAAGAATGTTTTCACGTGGACTCATAAAAATTTCTTGGATCAATGTGCAGATTTCAACCCGAATTTCCTCCGTTCTTACACGTTAGTCTATTGAGCTCGCTACGCGAGCGGCGCTTCGCGCCGCCTTGCTGCGCTCGCTATTAATTGGATAGCTTGGATTTAATTCTACAATGGAAATCCACCTTATACCTATAGTTCCCTTTCTAAGGAAGAAATTTTTCAAAAACATACGTCATTTTTAAATATTTTTAATATCCCAAAGAACCAAAATGAATTTGAACTACCACATATATATTGGATTCCGAAACTTCATAAGAATCCTTACAAACAAAGATACATAGCGGGTTTCAGTAAATGTTCAACCAATGCAAGCTTCTTTCTTTACTCATCACCAAGGTATTAACAAAAGTGAAGGAGAAACTTCAAGAGTATTGTGCAACAATATATTCAAGAAGTGGTGTAACAAGAAATCTGTGAGCCAATGCTCACTAGTAATACCCCCGCTCTGATGTAAATAAGCACTATCATGTTAATATACACAAGTTCAATTACAGGCAGATGCACAGAAAAATATGAAGTTGACATCAGATTCATATCAAAATTAATCCCACCATATGGCATGCCTATACAAAGAGTGTAATAAAATTTGAAGCATCAGCTATGAATAGCTAATGAGAAAACTGCGACGGAAATTTGTTATTTGTGAAACAGACAGACGCACAGACAAACAGGAAGTTGATATCCAATTTGAAAAAAAAATGTATCCCAACATATGGCATGCCTCAGACAAGATTGTGTTAAAATTTCAAGCATCTACAATGAGTAGTTGCAGAGAAAACTGCAACGAAAATTTGTTATGTATGAAACAGACAGATGCACAGACAAACAGGAAGTTGACATCGGATTTGAACGAAAATGTATCCCACCATATGGCATGCCTTAGAGAAGATTGTGTTAAAATTTCAAGCATCTACAATGAGTAGTTGCTGAGTAAACTGAGACGAAAATTTGTTTGTGTGAAACGGACAGACGCACAGACAAACAGGAAGTCGACATCAGATTTGTGCGAAAATGTATCCCACCATATGGCATGTCTCAGAGAAGATTGTGTTAAAATTTCAAGCATCTACGATGAGTAGTTGCTGAGAAAACTGTGACGAAAATTTGTGATGTATGAAACGGACAGACGCACAGACAAACAGGAAGTTGACATCGGATTTCAGCGAAAATGTATCCCACCATATGGCATGTCTCAGAGAAAATTGTGTTAAAATTTCAAGCATCTACAATGAATAGTTGCTGAGAAAACTGCAACGAAAATTTGTTTCGGACGGACACACAGACAGACAGACGGACGGACAGAAAGACAGACAGACGGACAGACACACAAGGGTAAAACAGTATACCCCCCTCTCCTTCGGAGCGGGGGTATAATTAAGATGTGGATACTTAAAAATTCCAAGGAACTTTCGGACAATTTGAAATCACAAGATTTTACCAAAATCAACAGCTTAAAAAACTTACAACTTTTCAACTTTACACACAACTATTCCCCAAGATAAATATAAAAGTCAAGACTTTTGATATCATTGAAAGATAGGTTTTTTGCAATAAAATTGCACTTGTAAATTTACCTTACCTTGCCATTGGTCATTTGCAAAATTATTTTAAAATAGATTCTTATTGCACATACAAGTACTCTGAAGTTGATATGAGAAAAGATGTTTGCATTTTTAATTAACTTTATCTATGTTGTTTTTTTTTTAGACCAGGTCTTCCAACAATATATTGGAAATCCCATGGGTACCATTTGCGCACCGTTAATAGAAGACCTATTCATATGAACAGAATTTGTGCAAAATCTTATGCCTGAAAAGAAGGAACACTTGCTGCGGCCTTAAACTCGACATTTAGATATATCGACGACGTATTGTCAATTAACAATGGTTATTTCCATTCTTATGTCGATACGATATATCCAGGTGAGCTTGAAATAAAAGGTACCACATAGTTTGGCGCATCTGTTTTATATTAGAAAATTTTTCTTGAAAAAGACGTCGATGCTAATCTAAAAACCAAACTCTATGATAAACGTGATGACTTTAATTTAACTTTTATATTGTCAACTTCCCTTACATACGCAGCAATATACCTTCATCATCTGCATAAATCTATATTTAGTTGATAATATTAGTTAATATATCTCTGATTACACTTATCTTACATGGAATTTTCACAGCGTATAAAGTGACAATAAGTCCAGACTGATCAAATTAAATGTGAATTGTAAAAAGAAAAATAATATATTTCACATGTTTTAGTGTTTGTACAGTGCAAATAGAAATAAGAAAAGCTAGCAAGAACGAGAAAGACTAGGATTATACTTCCGGCGTCAAAACGAGGCGCTGTTCCCGGACCTCACCGGTCCTTTACGTTCTTTTGATGAAGGTCCAGAGCGGTCCGAAATAAGCGCAACGCTCGATTTCTCAGTCCACTCACATGCACTGTAACATTAAAAGCTCTTGTATCCGATTCACATGCAAGTTACATTTAAAGCTCTGAAGTCCAATCCACATGCAGTGTAACATTAAAAGCTAATTAACATTACAACATATAAAATATTATTTGAAAGCATCAAATGTAAAAGAAAGATGAATCTATTTTTGTGAAAATTGCTAGTTGACTATATTATGGGTTACAATACAAGTATACGTAAGTATAACACCACCTAATCCGGGTTATATATTTGTTTGTAAGTGATGGAAGCGCAATATTGGAGCTGACTTCCACATTTTGTGTTCGCCTTCGTTAGCTCCCAGATTAAAGAAAATGTCAGGATCCATCAGCTTCGTTAGCGAAGACAAAAAGAAGACCTTTTACATTAAATGCACATTAACTTGACCACTCGTTGAATCTATGTGCCTCCTCGCTGAGGTTAAGACACTTGAGCAGGTAAACCTAAACAAAGAACTAGATAGAATAACCCTTCGAGATGGCCATTCTGATTGATTTGATGAAACTTATCATTGGGTATAGTTAATGAACGGGCAATATATACAGTATTTTCTAAGCATCCGCTTATCGTTTTTGGTTGAGATTCTAATATTCCGGGAATCTAAGATATTAGGTCATAAATCTTATAACGGGAAGAATGAGAAACATGCCAAACACAGGGTTTAATACACTATGTCGTTGATCTGAAGATTCACACTATATCACGGAGACTGAAAGGGCACCATATTAAGAACTATTGATTAAGTCGTTTTAAAATCAATTACATTCAGTGCTTGAAAGATATGAAATGCAACCGACACTTGTGTATGGAAAGGAAAACAGTGAAAAGTGGTTGACAGGATATTGTAGCATCTGTAGTTTTGTCTGTTTAGTTGATGGTTTTTCTACGAGGAACTATTTCAATAATTAGTTTAGTTATTGAAGACTATTCAAAGAGAGACTATATCGAATTCAATTTAGCCACAGGTTCCGACAGTTGAAAACGTACAATCAGTTTACGAATGTGATTTAGCTATTTGGTACAGTGTAGTTGCAATGAAACTAAACACGAATAAGGCAAAATGATGAGAAAATTTTGCATATTTACGCAAGACCAACATTTTGTTTTTGTCGAAAGATGCATTTTATTTTTCTTTGTTAACTCAAACACAACACAGAAAAATTCTCGGATGGCACGTAAAACAACATAAAATCCATCATTTAAAAAACACAACACATAATTTAAAAAAAACCGTTGCAGCATATCCAGCAGAAGTACAAAAAGCAAAAAATAAATAAAATCAGAGACTTATATACATGTACGTTACGTTAGTTTAAGGGTCCCTGATAAAATAATAAACGAAAACAACCAAATCATAAATAAATTACAAAGAGAATCACACGTTAATACGACCCCCTTCTCTATACACTTTAATCAAGAGTTCCTGTGTAATTGTGTCTAGATTAGTTGGTGTCCAGCCTGATGGATTATACACAGATTGACGCTTTTTTTCCTCTATCAAAATAATGAAAAACGATCAATCAAAAATATGTCGTGATGAATGGCGGCCATGGCGAAGCTGCGTGTTGGTTGTACACACCATTGTGTTGACCCATATTACTCTTATGATAAGCTAGCTTTTTACAAACGCAAAGAAAACTCGGATCAGTTCTTAATCACGAAACGAATAAAGAAAATCAGCATCAAAGAAAGAAACATTTTCGAGAAGAACGGCTGAGTATAGCATGAAAGAAAACTATTACTGATCCAACAGTTTACTTTCAAAATAAGAAATATGTTATGCTGAGAGATATTTCTCCATACAAAATCAGTTTGTAGACTTATTGCTCATAGTTATTCATGGTTTTTTTTTTCCAAATTCAAGAAACGCAGAAAATAAAAGAATGAATAATTTATTTAAAATTTATCTCCCTTAGTAATTTTAATGGTGGATTGTCAGTGTGAGTTCATAACCCTGTTCCATTCCGTTTTATCTTCTCAAATTAGGAAATATTTCAAATTGGATTTTTTTTTATCAGATTGTTGGTTAAGTCAATCCGGGAGGTATTTATAAGAATATTGTTGTAATTGTTTCTTTTAAGTTCTGATCATGATTGAATCCCTTGGTTGCGGGTCGAGTCCCTGACGAATACACTAAGGTTCCTCTGAAGACAGTGTGCTTTCATTTTTATCATGTAAACACGAGATACATTTGTATTACATGGTAAGGGACTAACAATCACGAAAACGGGTTTAGTAATTGTTATATAAAATAATTAATTAAATGTGATGCACAAAGATGCCGCCATGCGCGTGGAGACCTGGTGCTTGCAACAGACTTTGTTCTTTGAAATAACAAAACAGCTATACACATGTTCCCCTGTAGTCAATATACGGGCACTTACGGCGAATGCCGCCATTGCTAGTTTTTTTCGGAAGCAGAAAGCGATTAGCTTATACAAAACCCTCATTACTAGTCTTTTGATCAGTCAAATCGAAATGTTAATAACAAGTTTGCAACAAATCGCCATGTTTTTGCACTAATTGCATCCTGTTTTATATTTTCGTGGCAAGCCCCATTTCAGACTTTAATTATAACACTTCGATTAGTTTGATGCGATGAAAAAGATAGATCAAAATCAAAGTAATGTCACAATTTGTGTTTCTGTATGACCTAATTAGTAGTAAAATAATCGTACCCACACACAATTAAATGGTGCTGCACGTGATAATCTAATGAACGTCGTATATATTCAAGTATTCTAGAGAGTCTTTCATGGAAGTTTTTTTTTTATTTTTTTTTTTTGTAGCAGAACATTTTGTCGAGCTGTATCATTTCCATTTCTCAAAGATGCCAATATTATAAGCTTGTGTCTTTCTGTGTTTAGATACCTGAAGAAGGCATTTTTTGTTTTAAATGTGAAGTGAATTAATTAAAGTAATCCTTAAACTGTATTCAATGACACGGAATAGAGATGCATAGCAGTCTCTTCAAGAACCTTATAATGCGTGCATTGTGTACCACAGCAGGCATTACCAGAGTCGAGCAGTTCTTACTCGGGCAATCTAATGATGGTCTGAAAATAGTTCTGTTGTATTATCAAAAGAAACAACTTCGCCCATACATCACCCGAGCTTCCGTAGCCAAGGAGTGATTGATATTTTATTTGATATTTACGATACATACTAAACATGAAGTTATTTAGGAGGTGATAAGCCAATGACATAGCATTGAATCGAAGGAAGCGCGTGGAAAACGAAGCGGATTTGATTGGTTTTCTTGGTTTAATGTACGTCGTTAATGAAATGAAATTTAAATCCACTTGACGCGCTTTCTAATCTGATATGGTAATATTCCACCAAAGGGGATGTAAAGCTAAAGGAACTAATGCAGTTTTAATTCTAACCAGGGCAAAGCGGTCCTTGAAATTACCCCATTCTTTAATAAAGCGTTTCGGAATTTTCATGCCAAGCCAGAAAAAAAAATGCAGGAGTAGAGCAAAAAAACTGTTTTCTTAAACTTTATGAATAAAATGGGGGGAAAAATATATGAAATAGAAAAAAAATTCTGATGATTATTTACGGTGCAATGAAAACAGTTGTGATTTCATGGCCCGTTGTCCTATGGAGATGACTGGAGTTGAAAAACAATTTAAACGATTAATACATTGAATAACTTTTACAGACCATTTTCCTATATCTTTTGTAATTGCCTTAAATTCACAATACCAAAATCTAGGAAATCAATAACTCCACATTTCACGAAGATTAGGTTCTTCGTCATCTGGAAAAATAACATTATTTTCATAACACAATTTTCTCAGGCTATGTACTGTGATGCTTTTTAAACATCCTGAAAATTCGCTGTTCTGATGTTAATCGCAATTCTGATGACAAATGATAATGGGATAGTTGTAGAACAGAAATTTATTATACAAAAATCAAATCCCTCAGTGAGTGAGAAGGAACAAAAAAGAAAATCCAGCAATGTCACTAAAATTAATATTAAGATAAAGCAATTATATATTGATAATTTTAGAGCGCAACGAAAATACCAACCTTCAGACACGAATTAACATAAAAGAGTGAACGTTGTTTATTGAAAACTACAAAGAATCCAATAAATAATAATAATCAAGATTTATTAATAAAGACCACGGGAAAAGTCAAGAATTAATAAAACCTGGTTTATCAAAGAAATAAACAGTTGGTGTTTTCCTGTTCGGACTGAATCCTGCGAAAGAAGTCGTCCATCTTCTTGTTATATACCTGAGAATTCTAGGAGGAGGTTTGAAGTTTAGTTAATTCCATCGGATATTAAAATCAAACCTGTCATCGATATCATGGCAATAGACGTCTCTAGTCTCTACAAGCTGAACTTATATCCCAAGTTCGAGCGAAAAACTGTAAATGAAAACTTTTGTCAAGACATACATACATGTTCCTCTTGCAAATTGGGAGTGTTTTAACAAGCGTATTCCGACTGTGGATGTCTATTTTTGCACAAAAATGAAATTTACAGCTGTATTATTATAGCAAGATTACCAGCAACAGTATAATTATACAAACACATACCGGTATTATAGCCTTACGTTGTTTTTAAGGTGGTTTCATCATCAAATGACAGGTTTAGTTACGTGGACGATACATTTTTATTCTTAAACTGTACTAACTAATAGGATTTTGAAGTCCCCGATGCTTTCTTGCAGAAAAAGTTTTGAGAATTGTGTCCAAATTTGATGAAATGGGATTTCAGAGACAACATGAGGTTGACAACAACAAAAAAAGCCATTTCATTTGGAGCGGAAAAATCGTATGGTTATATCATTAATATTTCAAACCGCAAAATTTTGATTTCTGTTTAACTTGTGTTTGATAAGCTACGTTTTATAAATTCCTTCTCCGGTGGACACGTGTTGTTTATTTGAAATGCAACAGATACATATTCATATGCAGTGTGATATATGGGATGCCAAGTTCATCATAAAATCGATAAATCTTTATATAACTGGATTTTGTCAAAAGATTAATAAGTTTCCATTTAAAACTACATTTACTTAAGTCTGTAAAAAAGAGTTTCTTCGTTTTTTGAGGAAACTCAAAATGATTTATAAATAATCAAACTAACAGATAAGATTATTCTAAAAACGCACCAATAAATTTCTAAAACATTTCCAAGTTGAAGCCTGTTATCCATCAACAGTTACGTCATCAAAAACGTGAGTACTGTTCAGTGTTATGAAGTTTGAAGAAATGTTTTATTATGAAATAAAAATATCAATACATGCACGAACTCGATTTTATTGTCTTTTTGCAAGAAGATAATAACCAGGTTAAAATTATTGAAACCAATCGTTAAGAAAATTAAACTGTAAGAGACACAGAGAATATTTGTTTTAAAATAAGAGAGATATATTGCTCACATTTAAGCATTCCGTACTTAGTTTATAATCTCAAAAGAAATTTAACATTAGAAGTGAACAAAATTTAATGCATATCTCTATTCACAGCATAACATATGAATAAAATATTTTAAATAATTAATGAACTCATCCTTTTACCATGCAGGTAAATTACAATGTATATAACCTTTACATCTTGAATTGACAAACATTTTGAAAAGGAAGGATTTTATATTCAGGCATTTTCGTGTAATTTTAAGAGTCAAATTGAAACATTATGATGGGCAAGAAAAATTAACTAAGAGACAATGAAGTGCACTGAGCATGGATCTCAGGTTTATTTGAAATTATCTGCGTGGTTAGAAATAAACCAAGCCAGAACAGGTACAATAATTCGTCCCCGTACTAGGCGACTAGATATAGACTGCGCATGACGTAAGCACAGGAAGTTACCGACCTTATAGACCTGAAAATAGCTACAAAAGTCGTGCTATATAAATTACAAGTAAAATAAACTTCACATTAAGCGTGGGATCCGGAGGTCATGGAAAAATGTTAAAAAACAAGGTTTTGTTTGTTATTTTATCAAGAAGTAAAAAAAAAACAACACTAGAGCTTAATTAATATGTTTTGAATAATGAAAGGTTAAAGAATAAGATAAATTGAACTTTTTTTTGCAAGTATGAAGTTAACTTGAATGCTTGAAATCTTCTATCAACAATAAAGCAGTTCGGTAACGCATATATGCAAAAAGCATATTTTCTTAACCCAAATACAATCAGTACTGCTTCAGAATCTATTTGTTTAAGGCATACAGTGAATCGGTCCCCAATCGTAATTGAACTCGCGGTAATCTTCTATGTGCCGGGGGGAAATTTTCTAAAACCACAACATTCGGGTGACTCTGGGCAATTACTCCAACATAATCTTGGGAAGGTTACTGGACATTGGTCACAATGAACGACCAACAATGCAATTGCTCCGCTGCACTCACTAAATTTCTCTTATATGGGTTAATGTTTCATGATGTTCATACTAGTAGAACAATAATATTTGCAAAATGCAAACCTATTCAAATGTATTTAAATTTGCGTTAAATTACTTTTTGTGCTTATAATTAATTGTTCACGGATAATTTAATCTCAAGAAATTGCTGACATTTATCATTGAAAAAGTAAAACACGTATAATGTTTTTTCTAAAATGTATAGCAAGTGATAATGATAGCTAATTGGCTCAAAAGTGCAAAATGATTTCTTTATCTACAAACGAAACTGAAAAAGTTACTTACCGATGAAAAACGACCATGCTTCAAAATTCCCGGTCCTCACAACGGCAGATAATTTTTTTTCAAAAGTAAATTGACAAAAACTGTCTTCTTGGGAATATCACAATTTTTGCGGGAGAATAAAGTTTCTGACCTCTTCTCTTTCCACACAGTCTCTGATTCAAAACAGAGTATGATTGTATGATTGTGAGTACCAATCTCTCCGAATACACAGACTGAGTGTTCCACTCCGAGTTTCCGTGCGCGCGTTATTTCTTCAGCCTCTGTACCTGTCCGCGGAATATCTATCACGACTGACGAAGACTTGAGGATCGATAGACTACAATCTTATAAACAAGCAGCATCTAAACCACCGGCATGTCTTCCTAGCGCTCGTCCAATCGTTTTAATATGCCGTGTTAAGTGAATCCATTACAGGATCTACCAATAGCAGAGAGAGAAAGCTACAACATATTTTTGTCAAGCTTCTTCACAATAGATGTGTGTTTACAGAATGGAAGAATGCATGCACACTGCTTCCGTTAAGGTGGCAGATCTTTGTTTTCATTGATTTGCATACAATTAACAAAAATGGGGTTTCAATATTAATTTTCTTATAAGGCAAGCATTCCAGAAATGAAATCAATAATCTTGCATAATTATAATGCGTTTATTATCGTAATGATAATAATGTGCCAGGTTTTGCCGCAAAAGTCGCTTTTAATAAATGACTGATATTAAGTAATTTTTATATAATAATCATGAAAACACTGAAAGAAAACCCTAGTGAATTTAACTAGTGTGCCCCGTAAAGCGTTTGTCGTGATTAGTAATCCTTTCAGTTTACTGGTTAAGACAGTGAGTTGTGGAGCAAGGGTAGTATAGATAGTATCATACTTAGATACCGAGTGAAAGTTACTTATTAATTCTAGATTTACTAACCTACCCAATATCTAGTAAAACTACTATTGAGGTAGTGATTGCATTGACAGTAAATTTACTAGTCTTTTAGTGACTCGATCTATTTATTTTTTAAAGTGAAAGGACAAAAATGGACCCCGGAAAACATCAGGGATTGGATTGGTTGCCAAGGAGAAGGTAGCATCCAATGTCAACTAATCACACTGGCCCTCATTATTAATGAAGTAAATGGAATCATTTATAGTTATGTGTAGTATTTAAAACAATGGCTTAACAAATAGTAAAAAAAAATCAAGTCATTGGTGATTGCGATGAAATAATTGTTCTCATTTTGAAACACAATTCAAAAGTTTACCATGTAAGAAGACAATACATGCTGTGGCTTTAAATTCGACGTTTAGATATATTTTCGATTATTTTTGACTCGATAAATCCCAGAGAATTTGAAATAAAAGACCATTTAGTTAAAAACATTTGTTTCATATTTGGAAGTTTAACAGACGATAAAAGACGATAATGACCAACTTACAACTAAATTGTCTGAAAAAATAACTTTGGGACTTGTATAGTCAATTTACCAGCATATGGTGCTTAAGTCTCATAACTCATTCGATACCAAAAATTATCCTGCCTCTGATAAAAATTCTGAAATTTCATTGGTCAAGAAGAATATTGCATGAAACGATGTTATGCTGTCTACCAACTCATATTGCTCATGTGCCCCCTCCACGTGACCTACCCATCACACATCAAAATAATTCAATATGGCCCCTTTACGTGCTATTCTGCACATATATCATATACGTAGTAGTGTATCAGCCCTGATACAGGCGTTTTGGACTAGGTAAGAGAGCTCCTTGGAACAAAGGCTGTCTCGCCCTCAGGGCTGAGATATCTCTGTCGTGGCCCGTTGCCAAGGGGCTGTCTCGCCCTTAAATTTCAATCCATTATTTCTGCTTAATTTGTGTGAATTAAGAGTAAAATTCATATTCATGTATTAAAGAGAAACATTATGTATCGAAAAATTTAACCAGAACCTTTAAAAATTATTTAATTATTTATTTATACTAGAATTTTGAGAAAACTGTTTTTGAAAAGTGCGCCAAATGATGGCACTTGTGACGTAAGAGAGGTAACTCTTGTATACTTCTAGACAGCAACAAATCATGTTTTAAAAAATGGACGTTTATTTGCTTTGACAGTAAGACAATACAAAGTTTTCATGTCATGTGCCATTTTTAATTTAACATATATCGTAAACAAAACTAAGTTACTATAAATCTCAGATTAACAAATGGTAACGATTCGTTGACGAAGTTGTAACCCCGGTTCGTCCAAAGTGAAAGTAGAATATTTTTAAGTTTGGGACGTTTAAAATCTTTGTTATCTAATGTGCTTCGAAATGAAATGTTTCAAAACACCAAGACTATTCTTTGTAATGACCATACCAAGTAAATCTTTCTTTAGATCTATATGATTATTCACCATCAAGCAACATCTCCAGGAACATCAAAATAAAGAGAGATAACTCTAATTTTGTTACAACAAAATTAAATAAAAATTTTTTGATCGAAAAATATCTAAATATTCGTTCTTTTCTTTGGTTGTAGATATATGATATAAACAACACCACACCACTGTTTTGATCTTGTCCCTGGTATATATCGGCCCTCGGATGGTCTCGGTCCGAGCCCTCCATGCTTGGGCCGATACCAACCGCTCGGGCTGATACCAGGGCCGAGATCAAAACAGCAGTGTGATATTCTATATATAATAGTCAATACGTTGTTTTCATTTGAACACACAAAGAGCCTAATAACTGACGTCATATAAACATTAAAGGACGTCATAATGTAAATACCCCGGTATGTAATTGTTACAGAAGAATTTGCTAACTAAGAAAAAAATTACTTTATTAAGAAATCTTCGACAGGATAACGTAACATATGATTCTTTGATATGATTATTTTATTGGTTCGTTATACAAAGAACCACGAACGATAGTATTGTTCTCCCGCCTACCTCTAAGTCAATTCTCAAAAGTTAACATATTCGAAAGGTTTTCGAAATTTTTATAGATTTTTATATGAATTTTCATAAAACGTTACTTATTTGGGCTACCAAAGAGAGATAACTCCATAATTTTGGTTAAACATGTGTTTTTCACTATAGAAATCAACGGAAAACGGAAAATATTTTTAAAACATCTTTCCCCCCCGTGAAACAAAAATTCCTTTTTACAGGTAATATGGACTGTCATTTAACAAATTTATGCCAAAGCTTTTTGTGTTTCACGGGGGGGAACATATGTTTATAGACAAAAAACGAAAAAAAATGCTGATTTTTCACCAATATTTAAGTTATTTACAACTAAATAATTGTATTTTATTTATTTATATATGTTTTATTTATTTGTGTAAAACATAAGAAAAGATATGAGATACATTTTATGATATTTAAGACTATTTCAAAATATGGTGATTCTTGAAAGTTCGATTTCACCAGAAAATATCGCCTACCCCCCTTTTTTCAACAGCTGGAATTAATGATAATTTACTATCTAGCACTGGAAATAAAATGATTAATCAATTACCATTGAACTGTGCTTTGTATTAAACAAAGATTTAATGGCCAAATTGCCATTAAAATTGAATTTAATGTAGGCGGGAATCAAGAGTTAGAGTTCGTAGTTCTTACTATTAATAAACTTGTTGATTGAACACACGTGTTATCTCTAGCAGTTCAGGTTTCGGGCATACAGGCGGACATTACATGGTGTCAGAAGTGCTAGCTGTGTCAGGGCAGTCATTCAGAACAATCCGTTTCAGCTTTTTGCCGTTTTCGAGAGAAACAGCTATTCGCATTCTCCAAAAAAAAAAAAAAAAAACTTCGGACATTACAGGTCAGTGAATGCGAGTTTTCAAGATGGCCGCCGCTGCACAGTTCGACCCGCCAAATCTAGACTGGGAAGCACCAGACATGTATCAGGAATTCTGTCGCTTTAAACAGCACCTACAGTTTGTATTCAAGGACCACTTACATCTGCTAAAGACAAAGATCGAGCAGGATGGCTGGGAATCTGGGTCGGTAAAAAGGGACGTGAAGTGTACAGACATTTGAGTGGGAATCTGGAGACGAGGACAAACCAAACAAAATTCTTGACAGATTCGAGGGATACGTTAGCCCAAGGAAAAATAAACGAGCAGCCCGATTCAGGGTGAAACAGAGAAAACAAGGTGAGAGTGAGCCATTTGATAATTTTGTAAAAGACTTAAAGCTAATCATTACGGACTGTGAATACACAAACCCCGATGATGTCCTAATAGACGCTATAATAGCTGGAGTCAGACTTGTGAAGGTACAAGAAAAACTTTATGATCAAGGTAGTGATCTTGCACTCGCAAAGGCCCTCAGCATTGGACGTCTGTATGAAAACTCACAGAAACGGTTTAAACTCGTTTGAGGAAGTGAGGATCAGACAGTCACTCATCAGGTTTCACATGTACATGCCGTACATAAAAAGGTGTATCAGCATAAACCTCGTCACAAAACAAAGAGACACAAGAAACAGCCTTACGTACCCAAAGCCAAAAGTCAGAAGTGTAGTAGATGTGGGCTTGACCCTACAGAAGGCCATTCAAAACCAGGTCAGTGTCCGGCAATCGGATCAACGTGCAAATATTGTCATAAGAAGGACCATTGGATAGCCGCATGCTGAAAACGTACAAGAGGAGTTAATACACCACAGGAGACAGATAGCGAAACCAGTTCTTCAGATGAAGGAGTACTTCGCATATACAGTGCACAAGATGACAGTTCTGTGGCTAATGACAAGTGGGATGTCAAAGCAACCATCAACAGCAAGCCTGTGAAATTCATAATAGACACCGGGGCAAAGTCTTCAATTATTGTGAAATCAGTATTCGACTCTCTTGGATCTCATGCACAGACTCGCAAAAGTACAAAAGTTCTCAAATCCTACACTGATCATTGGATCCGTCCCTTATACAGTGTTGACCTTCCAATCAAATATAAGAGAAAGCAGGTGAATGCGCAATTCGAAATCGTAGAGTTGGAACAAGAATACATTATCAGTGGTGATGTCGCAGAAAAACTAAATCTGATTGAAAAAATACAGAAACTGGATACCGGGATCGATAATCAACCAGAATCCAAGTTCAAAGACTTTCCTGAGCTCATTAAAACTTCATGAACCCTGCCTGGAGAACACAACATTGAAATAGATGCAGATGCGGAAGAAGTTATTCATGCACCTTGTAGACAGCCAGCATCACTGAAACCAAGGATCATAGAAAAGCTCAAGGAAATGAAACAGAATGGCTACATTACAAAAGTAAATACTCCAACTGAATGGGTCAGTTAGATAGTCGTATCTATGAGGAACGAGAAGATTCGGATCTGTTTGGACCCGTCCGACCTGAGCAAAGTCGTCAAGCGAGCTCTTGACCCCATGAAAACAGTCGAGGATATTGTTTCAAACATACCAAATGCACGTGTTTTCTCCAAGCTTGACGCAAAGTCAGGATTCCTCCAAATTAAGCTGAATGAGAAATCATCATACCTAACTACCTTCAATATTCCAATAGGAAGGTACAGATGGCTTCGTCTTCCATTTGGCATTAAATCCGCTCCTGAAATCTTTCAGCATATCATGGATCAGATGCTCGAAGGGATAGAAGGTGCAGCAGCTGTGATGGATGACATACTTATTGGAGGAATAGATGTAGAACGGCATGCTCAGATATTCAGAAAAGTAATTGAGAAAGCTACACAGTATAATCTTAAGCTTAACTATGACAAATGTGATATCACACAGTCGCAGTTCTCATTTGTAGGACACTTGATTACAGAGAATGGCGTTAGGCCAGACCCAAACAAGGTCCGAGCTTTAGTCGACATGCCTAGGCCAAAGGATAAGGAAGGAGTTCTTAGGACTGGTTCAGTATTTAGCCAAATTCATACCAAACTTAAGTCAAGTCGATGCACCACTTAGAGTTCTTGTGAAATCAGAAACAATTCACGTGGAATCACGAGCAGGAAAACTGTTTCAGGGATCTTAAAAGACTCTGTAGTAGACAGCCTGTGCTTGCGTTTTACAATGTAAACAAGCCGGTGGAGATCCAATGTGACGCATCCAAGGATGGACTCGGTGCAGTTCTTATCCAAGCAGGACGGTTGCCCGGTTGCATACTTATCTCGCTCGCTCACAGACACAGAGAAGCGCTACGCGCAGATTGAAAAAGAAATGCTGTCCATTGTTCACGCAGCAACAAAATTCCATTGTTATATATTTGGAAAAGAAACTATTGTCTACAATGACCATAAGCCACTGGAAATGATCTTCCGAAAGCCACTAGCATCCGCACCAATGAGGTTGCAGGAAATGCTGAGGCTTCAGTGGTACAACCTAAAAGTCTGTTACCGCAAAGGAAAGGATATGACAGTCGCTGATGCTCTATCCAGAGAGTACCTACCTGAGACGGATCCGGAGTTGGAGACTAGAAAACATCAATATGTTCGATATGTTAGATGTCACTCCAGATCGCTACTTGGATGAAGGCCAACGTACCAAAATAGAATTGTCAGACCTATGTAGCATGATAGTACAAGGATGGCCAGACATCAAATCCGAAACACCTCTGAGTGTCAGAGAGTATTGGGATTCTAGAGAACTATTATCAGTCACAGATGGCATAGTCTACAAGGGATTGAGGATCGTTATACCACCAAGTCTACAAACCCACATGCTGAAACTGATTCATCAGTCACATTTAGGAATTGTCAAGTGCAAACAGAGGGCACGAGAGGTAATGTATTGGCCCGCCATGAATACAGCCATTGAAGAGGAAGTCAGAAACTGTTCAAATTGTGCCACGTACCAAAACAGAGTCGTGAACCACTTAAGCCAACAAATACACCTGAGATTCCTTATGGAGAAATTGGATGTGATTTGTTTGACTTTGAACAGAAGAAGTACCTTATGATAGTGGACTATCATTCTAGATACTTTGACTCGATTGAGCTGAAATTCACAACAACATCAGCAGTCGTCAATGCTATGAAAGCCACATTTAGTTGTCATGGGATTCCAATGAAATTGCGATCAGACAATGGGCCTCCATTTAATTCACGAGAATTCCATTTGTTTAGCAACCAATACGGAAGACAACACACCACATCAAAGTTCTAATTAATGGAGAAGCAGTCAAGAAACTGTGGAGAAAGTCAGATGATAAATATCTCAGCTTGTTGAACTATCGCACTACGCTGCTGGAGTCAGTCAACCTATCACCAGCACAACTCTTAATGGGTCGTAGACCGCGGAACAACTTATCAACCCGTACAGAGCTGCTTAAGTCCAAAGATGCAGGCCCAAATCTAAGTCAACAAATGAAAGATATCAAGGAGAAGCAGAAGTTCTATTTTGATAGGAGGCATGTGAAAGAATTACAGCGCTTAGACATTGGTGATCCAGTAAGAACTGCACCCCCAGAAAACTCAAACACAAAGGAATGAAAACCAGCAATAGTAGTTGGGCAAAACAAACAGCCGAGATCCTACGTCGTTGAGTTGAACAACAATCAGAGGCTCCGACGCAACAGAAAACATCTCAGACGAACAAATCCGAATGCTAACCGTGTGCCAGAAATGGAACCAGAACCGGATACAGGAATTGATTCCGAGATTGATACGCACGAACCTCCAAACACAGTGAACAAACATTCTTCGAAAGGTGTCGTACTCGCGGACTCACCTAAACCTGTCGTTACTTCATCTGGTCGTGTTGAGAGGACACCGAACCGACTAAACCTCTGAATTACTTTTTATTGACATTTGTGAACTCAGTTATTAAGTTTATCACATGGAATTGATTGCTTTAATTATTTCAGAAATTGTCTCTTTGAACATTGCTGATTAATGGAATTTCTAATTGAAGAGTCAAATTAACTTTCATTTTCATTTGAATTGAATTTTGACTTCATATTGTATTAATCTTTCAAAAGAAAGGGAGATGTAACATATGATTATTTGACAGGTTCGTTATACAAATTACTTTTAATAAACTTGTTGATTGAACACACGTGTTATCTCTAGCAGTTCAGGTGTTGGGTATAGGCGGACATTACAGATAAATTCGTTATGTAGACACTTTGAGGGGTAATACGGAAATATGTGGGGTCCCCATATATTTCCGTATTACCCCTCTAAGTGTCTATATAATAGTATGCTTCGATTGCGATATATTTTTAAACCAAGTCAGACTACTGACAGATAATACGATGTTACAGGGATTACAAATGTTGTTCAAAGTCAGCATTCTGTTAATTCTGTTAATTCTATAGTTGTTATAATGACTAAGTTATAAATAGCACAACTTGCTGACGTGTTTACATGTATATAAATACCATTAGCTAGTTCGTTGTGTACTAAAGAACCACGAACGATAGTATTGTTCTCCCGCCTACCTCTAAGTCAATTCTCAAAAGTTAACATATTCGAAAGGTTTTCGAAATTTTTATAGATTTTTATATGAATTTTCATAAAACGTTACTTATTTGGGCTACCAAAGAGAGATAACTCCATAATTTTGGTTAAACATGTGTTTTTCACTATAGAAATCAACGGAAAACGGAAAATATTTTTAAAACATCTTTCCCCCCCGTGAAACAAAAATTCCTTTTTACAGGTAATATGGACTGTCATTTAACAAATTTATGCCAAAGCTTTTTGTGTTTCACGGGGGGGAACATATGTTTATAGACAAAAAACGAAAAAAAATGCTGATTTTTCACCAATATTTAAGTTATTTACAACTAAATAATTGTATTTTATTTATTTATATATGTTTTATTTATTTGTGTAAAACATAAGAAAAGATATGAGATACATTTTATGATATTTAAGACTATTTCAAAATATGGTGATTCTTGAAAGTTCGATTTCACCAGAAAATATCGCCTACCCCCCTTTTTTCAACAGCTGGAATTAATGATAATTTACTATCTAGCACTGGAAATAAAATGATTAATCAATTACCATTGAACTGTGCTTTGTATTAAACAAAGATTTAATGGCCAAATTGCCATTAAAATTGAATTTAATGGGTGCAAAATGTAGGCGGGAATCAAGAGTTAGAGTTCGTAGTTCAAATTTAACTACGGAATATTCCGTCTACCTGATCGGCTCACGTGACCGGACGACGCGGGAGATGCCTAATTTTCCAGGCATCACAGAATTTCTGAGGGTCCGTATTTCTGCCCTATTCACAGATTTGTATTGCTTGTCCAGTTCTTTTCAAGATCGATCACGGTTTCCTATTTTCACCTTTTCCAACAAAACCAATATCATGACTCCAAATCACAGGCCTTCAGATCGCTTAGAAAAAAAATTGATATTTTTTTTTTACACACAATTTTTGTTAGCAATCCAAAGGCCTGTGCTCCAAATTTACCAAGTCACACAATTGTGGAGAAATAAAATGCTCAATGTGTTCAAAACCTTCAATTACATATACTTGTAGACAACAGGAATATCTACACGACTTTCCCAAAGTAGATAGACATATATCATAAACTCAAATTTCAATAACAACATAAAACCTAAGCTTATTAGAAGAAGGGACACATGATATCCTTGTTCTGTTGTTTGACGTATGAAATAGTCATTAAAATGAATCTTTTATACTAACTGGCAAATGACAGATTGAATATGTAGTGCATCCAGTCCAGTCTACTCTTCATAAAACAACAAACATATAATAACCAAAAATATATGTCGAGACGGTTTATACTAATTATAACAAAGGAAGAAAAAGTAGCAAGTGGGCTTGAAAATTTGCAACAGCAATATATATATAAATATATATAAGACATTTCCAAAAAGCGTTCTTAATAGCTGGGTCTGAAATTTCGCCAACCTATACTTCTCTCTTGGGTGGAAAGACAATTCGGTCCAATATTCTTCGTACAAGACTTTTACATATTCTGTTGTGAAAGTAGTAAAAGTCTAGCATGTTAGGAACACACAAATATTAAATATTTTGATACGGAGAAATAGATCGAGAAACAGCACACTTTTTGTGCGCAATAAATATACACTTTTCCAATATGTGGCACTGTAGCTCTATGGTGATCCATTCAATTTTTTTTTAGACCAGTGAGCTAAAGAACTGCAGTAATGCGATGAGTAGCCTTTCAAAAGAATTTAACAGAAATTTTAGTACAATTCTCAGTTAACATTTGATTTTCAGTAAGGCAGTGAGGCCTTATTGAAAGTCCAATGTTAAATGAGAATTGTTCTATAGTAATCACGGCAACACCATTCATAGAAATCAAAATAGATAAGTTGGAATTGTGAATCTTAATGCAGTCAACTTGCGTGCTAAGTTATTATGAAATTTAACCCAAACTTAAGGAGAAGTACATCTATCATTTTGAAAGTATTAAACAGGAATTTCTTTTTTTTTTAGTAATACTTAATTGCAACACAAATCATCGAAATCAAAATCCACTACTAACACATATCTTTACGATGGCAAGTGTAAGACATGGTATGTAAAATTAATGGGTTTTTTTTTACTATTAATTCCTGGCTTTGTGATGAAATTCGTGGGAACGAAATAAAATTCGTGGCCATGAAATAAAATTTCTGATTGCAAACAACTCTGCTCCTGCAGGAGTACCATTCCTTGTAATGTTGATATTTACAGACTGTGCTGTGCAGTATAATGAATCAATATGAATTTTGTTTCTAAATTCTCTAAATGAAGAATTCCTTCACGTTTGGCGAAAATTCTTAGAAATTCTTCAAATATGATCATATTTCGTGTTATGGATTAAATTACTGAATATACGGTATACTTCATAATTAAATGCTGAATTATTGAATATTTAACACAAACTTAACAGCGTTTAATTAAATGTTTATCTTCATTACAAATAAAATCTTTTGTTAAAAGGAGTACAAATTTCATTAGTTGGTCAATCAAATGTAACAAACTTTAAAGCAGTTTCTTTTCCAAGATCACCAGAAAAAAACTTATTGATCTGCAGGTTTTAAATTATAACAAAAGTAAGTGGCAGTAATTGTCAGTCCAACATCACACCTACATGTACATGTACATACAAAGTAGATTCTCTAAATATTAACAAGACGTTTTTGTATCAATTTAAGAGATTCTTTTAAATGAATAATCAACAGACAATAGTTATATTCCTAACATGCTAAGAATTTGTGTCTTTAATTCATCACAACTATGTGATACGATTCTATAGAAAATGTGAGAAAACAACAAATAAGCCCTTAAATCTTTAATATCGGGTCGCCTTGACTAATATCAGGAACATAACTTACAACTTGTGGTTAATATGAAATTGTCCCTGTGTATTATATCATCTAAAAATTATGAGTTTGGACTTCATGCTGTGTCATGTAGCATACAAGCTGAAGAGAACCCTTTCATTATGTTTTATTATTTGATTAGGATATCATTTGGATGAAGTATCATTCAACTGCCTTAGACCCAAGCAGAATTTTATTTCGTTCCAACGAATTTTTACATCGTTCCGCGAATTTTATTTTGTGGCTACCAATTTTATTTCTTTACCACTAATTTTTATTTCGTGGCCACGAATAAATTAAAAAAAATTCAAACCATGCCCTATCTTAGTGTAGATTACTTGTGTCAAATTACATGTAAATTTATAGTACAATCTACTAGAGCAGAGCAAACACGCACCTCCAAAACATCAGAGGTGGGATCAGGTGCCATGGATGAGTGAGAATCCCCTTGCGACCGGTCACACCCGCTTTGTACTCCTTGTAATGATCGGGAAATTACGGAAATATCCGTCGTCAATTCAGTGTATAAATAATGGAATAACAATCAATATGAAAATCGTCAGTCAGCATTGGACTTAATGAAAAGTTGTATTTGTTGAAATGGTCATTGTATCGACCATGGAACTTACGAAATGACGACTTCAAACGAGACTGCTGATCTTCTTGTTTCATCGACTTGTTTTTCATTAATTTACCACGTTTTAGAAATTGTTCTTACGTAGAGCATGTTCTTGCGTATCGAATCAACTGAGATATATGAACTCCGTATGCAGGTGATGAACAATTATTGCTGCATAGGTAAGGGAAGTTGATGATAGAAAGTTAAAGTCATCACGTTTATCACAGAGCTTGGTTGTTAGATTACAATTAACGTCTTTTTTCAAGGAAAATATCCAAATATGAAACAGATGTGTCAGACTCTGTGGCATCTTTTATCTCAAGCTCATCAGGATATATCGTATCAACATAAGAATGGTAATTACAATTGTTTTTTGACATTACGTCGTTGTTATATCTAAATGTTGAGTGAAGGCTACAGCAAGGTTTTCTTCTTTTCATGCATAAGATTTTGCACAAATTCTGCTTTAAGAATACAAAAATAGGTCTGCTAAATGGGCGTAATTGGTACCCATGGGAATTCCAATATATTGCTGGAAGACCTGGCCTCCAAAAACAACTTAGATATTGTCAATCATTTGCCAAGTAAACTAAAATCAGACCAAAGGTGTAGGAGGAGTAGCGTTGCAAAGGATTTTCCCTAAAACTTCTGTTTTAGTAACCATGGCAACAACTTTTCATCGAAATCAAAAATCGATGTTTAACTTTTGTAGTAGTCTACTTGTGTGCCAAATTAAAATGAAATCAGAACATAATTGTAAAAGAGGTTGTGTTCTACAGAAATTCACAGGAATGTTTATTTTAAGTGATTAAGTAGTATTTGACCTCAAAAACCGTTAAACATTACAAAATAGGAGCGAAGCAAGCACGGACCCCCTAAACATCACATATACCCTTGAGCGAATAGACTAAGTTTGACGGGGTTTACTGTCACACCATCTAATGAGATTACACATTTTGAACTCTACTGACATCTGCTATTGGTCAATCAGAGTAAGCGAATTCAACAGAAAATTAGAGATGATATTAGAAGTAGGTAATAAATTCAATATATCTCAACTTAAAAGTTGAGACAAACCTTTAACTGGGCTATTTAATGATAAAGACGCTATCCTTAGGACTATAATTGGCTTTTTTTTCTGTTTACGATTTAGTTTCAGGTTAAAGAAAAAATGATTTTGAGTGGTTCATGCAAACTTGCATGAGGCTAATCAGAGGGTGCATTTCTAACCCCGTCACACTTAGACTATGCGGTCAAGGCCTTATGTGGAGCATAGTGGATCAGAAACCCTTGACATGGAAAGATAAATGACAAAAGCACATCACACAATGATAAAAGCACATTATGTAATGACAAAAAGACATCGCGTAATGACCTATGTACACCACATAATGACAACAGCACATCATATAATGATAAAAGCACATCATATAATAATAAAAGCAGATCACGTAATGACCTATGCCAACCACATAATGACAAAAGCACTTTGCAAAGGTTGAACATATTGAAATGAAATTTGATATACAGATTTATCTTAAAATATCTAGATCAAGCTCTGTTTTGGGTATGAAAGAGCCGTTTTGGACAGAGTTATGCCCCTTGGACTTAGAAAAATTCCAATCATTTGCAGTTTCTATTTATTTTCTTAACATAAGTTGCACATATTGAACTGAAATTCAATATACAGATTTTTCATAACAATATCTAGATAAAGTTTTGTTTTGGATACGGTCGAGCCATTTTTTGACAGAGTAATGTCCCTTTGAGTGAGAACAATTTCAATTATTTGTGGGAGGGGGCATAAGTAATTTACAAACATCTCTTTACAGTGTGTCTGTGTGTGTAATGATAAAAAAAAAGGTCAAATCAGATGGCAGTCTCATTAAAAACATGATTTTGTTTTGGGCCGCAAAACATGAGTTTAAAAGTTTTTCCCCTTTTCTGCAGTATTTCTCATAGCTTATAAAATCGTGCCAGATCTTTGCTTTTTTGGATTAGCATTCTTTAATGCTAGTATGTTCTACATGAAATTCAAATTTATTAACCAAAGTTTGTTATACCCCCCGCTTGAAGAGTGGGAGGGTATATAGTAATCAGTATTTCCGTCCGTCCGTCCGTCCGTTACGCTTTGGGGTACCCATCTCTTATCCGCAACTCTTCTCATACCACCGAAGGTAATTTAATGAAACTTTCACAGATTCTTAATGACATATTGCCATTGTGACCTCCTATTTTACTTTTTGATCTGATGTATATTTTTGATTTTCCAGAGCAAAACATGGACACTGCCATTATATTCATTTGCAAGGCGGGGGGTATCATTTAGTGAGCTCATTGCTCTAGTTTTGCAATTAGTTTGACGTTGGGCAAGTGATTAAAACTTTTATGTGTACAAATTTGGGAAGTGTTTAGTTATTCCCTTGAAATCAGAAATATGAATTGGATAATTCTACTGAAAAGTGTAAACCAAGTACATTATCCCGAGCATCATAATCCGATTGTTAAGACACAAATTCTACTTTGTCATTGTACGACTCACAGTGCATTTAATACGTACATGTACTCGGAACCCGTGGTACAAGATATATATTCCATAGTTATATCATTGCGAGATTAGGCAGTGAACACCCAATAGGGAATCGACCTTCTTTAAAAGCCTTTTCTTGATCGTTCATGAAATATTAGATACATGTATACAGCTCAACAATCTTTTTAAACTCACATGGTTTTTTGAACAAATTAAGGTCACATTGTCATAATGCAAAAATGTGTAACGTGATAACAAAATATATTTTGAAAATGATTTATAACTTAATTTTGAACATATTCCATTACTTTTAACATAATTCACACATAATAATGGTAGGGTTTTTATATGCTCTTGGATGATATATTATGGGAGTTTCCAAATGTTTTTTTCATGGTTTCACTTCAAATGCAACCGTCTTTGTATGCATTCGTTTTAAAGCATACTTTTGCCTTGCCTTTATACAGAATCAGTGCAGTTCATGTAATTTCTGTATTTTCTGTACATTATTATGCCATTAAGGCGCAAGATGATAGAAGTATTTCTCATCTGTTCGACTGCTTTTCATTTTAAAAAGATGCCATTTTTTCGGGTTAACCTCTTGAAATCTAGCATCATGAAATTTACCTGCCTACGCAAAATTTCAAAGTTACAGACCACAAATGTAAAACGAAAATTTTTCAATATTTACAATTTACTATGTTGAAAGATAAACAATACTTTATTATCCTAACCTTTCACATGATTTCTTCATGCGGTTTTGCCATTTTTCGGCGCTGTATTTCGACAAAATCATGACGAGTATTGAAAAAATGCAAAGTACCTAGAAAAATACTCATCTGTAAGAAGTAAATTTGAACATTTCAACCGAATAGTATCAAAGAAAGTTCGATTAATGAATTTGTAAATACCTATGATAGAATAATACACATTTGACATAATACGATTAATAAACAAATTCCCTTTTAGAACATTGACTTTTAAAACTTAAGATAATGATTTTAGAGAATTTGCACCTTTAACATGAAATATTTCATAATATAAGGCCTATAGCTCGTACTGAAACTCGGTGATTTTAAGTTTTACTGCAGGAAAAATGTGACTTTAATTTGTGCGAAAAACCATGTGAGTTTAAAAAGTTTGTTGAGCTGTATATTCATTAGCCAAAAATACGTCAAATACCCTTAAATGTTTTACAGTAAAAATTCGCTACTAAATATTTTATATCAACTAGTTTAGAGGTCTTCGCAAGCAAACATTTCATGATGCTGGTATGCTGCCTATGAAAACGATGCGTAGTTGAGTTGTACTTCCTGTCCGTTATCTCCATGTTTCATTCCTGTCAACCAACATCTAGACAACCACAAAGAATGCGCGATACAATTAAAAACTAGAGGTACTGTGAGCAATGAACACACTAACTGATACCCCTCTCCTCCCAATATTGTGGTTATAATGGCAAAGTCGATGTTTTGCTCTGGAAAAAAACCCCGAAATAGTACTATTCTCAAGTAACCTTGGACTTTCTGGACGGCGTGACTTTTTCGACACTTCGTAATTAGCGTCTCTCATATAATAGATTATCATTGGGTAAGAAAGTAATAACACCATTCAACAACTTTAATTGTTGACAATGAGACGACATAAACCCCGCCGCTTAGAAAAACTATCATTGGATCATTTCTACATTCGTTGAAATTCGCCGAAATGTATATTTAACCGTGAATGAAAGGCTGTGTAAATTTTAGACGCAAATTAAGTAACATCGAGAATACCACGCCTTACTGAAAGTCCATGGTTCACTGAGAATTGTACTAAGTGTCGGATCAATAGGTAAAATAGGTGGTCACAATGGCACTATATAACAAAGAATTTGTTAAAGTCTCATTAAATTTTATTCCGAGGTGTAGGAGTTAAGGATAAGAGATGGGTACCCCAAAGCGTAGCAGACGGATGGACAAAGTGGGACAGACAGACAAACATCCCGATCACTTTATACACGATAAAATCATAAAATATTTCAATCTGAAGCATTGTTCAAGAATATCAAATTTGGGAGACTTTGTGCGCAGAAATTAAGAGAACATCGGCATAGAGCTGGCGATTCTTTATGTTCAGACTATGTGGTAATA
>PRKT01000028.1:2015084-2024387 GCA_003671525.1 Saccostrea glomerata
CTTTGGACCAAGTTTTTGTAATTGGATAAAAATTTTCCAAAATAATATAGTTTCTTGTGTGTCGCAAGCAGGAATTTTATCTAACTTCTTCAAGTTAGGACGGGGCTGTAGACAGGGTGGCCCAATTTCTCCTTATATATTTCTCTTATGTGCTGAGATACTGTCTATTAAAATAAGAAATAATGAGAATATCAAAGGAATTGAGATTAATGATACAGAGTATTTAATGTCACAATATGCAGATGACACAATGATAATTCTTGACGGCTCTGAAAAATCACTAAAGGCTACAATGCTAGTATTAGAAGAATTTTATAAAATGTCAGGTCTCAAAATCAATCAGTCAAAAACCCAAATTGTGTGGATTGGAAGTAAGAAGTATTCTGAGGATAGACTCTGCCCTGATCTGAAATTTCAATGGACAACAAACTTTAAACTTTTAGGCATTTATTATGATGTTGACTTAGCAAAAATTACAAAACTAAACTATGACAAGAAACTGGTCAAAATTAAGACCATCATAGAGCAATGGAAAAAGAGAAACTTAACTCCTATTGGAAGAATCACATTGATTAAATCATTACTAATATCACAGCTTAATCATTTATTTATTACTTTACCAAACCCACCTGTAAGTGTTATAAAAGATCTAAACAAATTGATCTTTAACTTTTTATGGAAATCAAATGTAGACAAAATAAAAAGAAAAGTTGTAACACAAAAGTATGCACAGGGAGGATTAAAAATGGTTAATATTGTGTCCTACATAACAGCTTTAAAATCTACATGGATAAGAAAAATAATCTATAACAATAACTCAAAGTGGAAAAAATTATTGGAAAATAGTGTTGATATTGATAAACTTTTAAATACAGGATCAGAATATTTGTCACATTTACAAGAGAACGTACAAAATAATTTCTGGAGAGATGTTTTGAAAGCTTTCCAAGAAATTCAAGAGAAAAAAGAGATAAGAAATTGGCAAGAATATGCCTGTCAACCTTTATGGCATAACAACAATTTCAAAATCGAAAATCAAGCAATATTTTACAAGTCTTGGTATGCAAAGGGAATAAAATATGTATATGATCTTTTAGATGAGAATAGTAACTTCCTATCACTAGACAATATTCAACACAATTATGATTTGAAAATTAATCATTTAACTTATACAGGCATACGACAAGCGATACTTGCAGATTTAAAGAAGTATAACTTTTGTAGAAATGGATTTATTCATAAACCAGATATTCCATGTAATATCAAAGTCTTCGTATTAACCAAAAAAGGATCAAAGCCTATGTATGATATATTAAATAAATCAGTAATAAAACCTGTTGGTATGGGAAAATGGGCAAAATTTTTCACCTTGACAGATACAAACTGGAAAGAAATTTATTGTCTGCCTTTTTTAACAACCCAAAATAGTAAATTACAATGGCTTCAATACAGAATTAATCATTATATATTGACAACCAATAGTCTTATGTTTAAAATAGGTAAAACAGACTCTAACCTATGTACATTTTGTGAAGCAGAGGAAGAAACAATATTTCATTTAATTTGGCAATGTCCAGTTGTAAAAGAATTTCTAGATGGTTTTGTAAGACATTGTCATCGAAAAGACATTGTATTTAATCTAGATGGTAAAACTTTTATATTTGGAGATATAAGTAAAACAATATCATCAAAATCATTAAATATTTTGCTTATGTCAATGAAGCAATATATTTACAGAGTTCGTTGTCAACACCTTAGCCTCTCTATCCATAGTTTTCTGAATGAATTAAAACTTATTTATAAAACTTTGAAATATACAGCCAGAGAAAGTGATAAAATAGATGAGTTTAACGCCTCCTGGCAAAAATGGCAATCCATACTCTCAGACTAATATCAATAAACCCTGTCTCAAAACTAGTTTTGCTACCTACTCTATCTATAACCCACTTTCTTTTATAACATCATCTCTTTCTCTTTCTTTCTCTTGCATTCTCTCTCTCTCCCCCCCCCCTCTCTCTCTCTAAAAATGAACGCTGGAATGAAATATTGTGATCATCTTGTATGTTTGTACTGTATAGCATTGTGGAATTCAAATAAAAAAAAATAATTAGTGTACATGCAAAGTTTAGACGAAATCTACCGTCCAGGTATTTTTAAGGGACTGTCTCAAAATAAGTACATTTACTATAGGATTATAAAGGAATGTGCCAATTTTAAGTACTTTAAAGCAAAATTTACAAATACTACAATAGACTTTTGTTCAAACTATAATATACGATGGGTAATACTATACTTTACATCATTTGTAAGAAATACAAAATTCTACCGTCTTGTTCCAGAGAGGGCATCTCAGAGGCCAAAAATTAACAATTTTTTCTGTATTTATGGAGTACTACAAAATATGACGAGAACAAATGTATTATATGGAAAATGATAAGAATAATGGAGAGATTCTCAAATTTCTATGTTTCAAATTTCAAGAAGGTATGATTATTACTTTTTATTTAATAACAATTTTATTACCCTGTCTTCCAGAGCTTCTGTTTATCATAACGTCAAAACACACTATAACGATGTCATCCTACCTATCAGTTGCAAAATCGGTTAAAAGTTCAGTTCTATAAAATTGTAATTAAATTATTGAACCTGTAATTTCTTAATTTTGTTTAATTTTATTAATCAAGTGAAGAAAAGTTGCTTTAAAACAGTAAATACGCTTCATTTTACTATGATGGGCAAAAAATTGCACAATAAAAACTGCAGTCGGTCCCCTTAAATGAATTTTTGGTACATGTATCCATTGTACATTCACTCTTTTAATAACAAAGTCCTATGTGAAAATTCCATGAACAGTATAAAAAGAAAGTTTTCATATCCATCTGCATAACAGATACACGAATGTTTTTTGACAACAACAGACACCATGTTAAACGTTTCCTTCCAACCTCTGTTCTTTCAGTCTTCCTGCTTTCTGATAATAATTCAATGACCTATCACACTCCCTAAAATCGCTGAAATCATCAATAAACAAGACTATTCTTTACTTTTTTATCATTGCGAGTCTTATCAATCAGTGTTACTGTCTATACTGGTAATTTCCCCATTTTGAAGTGAACATGCAAAATGCATAACTGCTCGTTACGCCCCCCCCCTCCATTTTGACACTTCCTTTGTTTAATGCATCAAAGTCAAAGACATTTTTTAATCAAAAATTACAACGGCGTCATTTAATCTTAACTAACTGATCATTAGAAAAACATGTTTATTAAAAAAAAAAAATTGGCGATAAGACTCGACGCTTGAAATGTTTTTTATATGTTTGTCTTTCTCATCCTAAAAAATCTTTAAAATGTGACGTTAAGATCTGACGCTGCAACACCTCTATGCTCGATGTTTTTAACATCTATAAAATTAATTTGATTTAACATTATTATACAAAAGTTTCGATATTAATTAGATTTTTATATATGTGCATGTTTTGGTATATTGTATTTGATAATGACACCAAATACAAAAGATATGGACACTGTGTTAGGCCATCATTTACACACTGAGTTGTCCAGGGATTCTTTTCATTAACTTTCCGATGATTATTAAAGGTACTTGGACACAGATTTGAAGTTAATATTTTCTCATTTTTTCTGTATAATATCACGAATTATATATTTTATTAGCATTTCACACAAAAAATAATTAAAAATCTTATTTCATTTAAAAGTTATTAAAACTTTAAATTTTTTGGCGGGTTTGATTGACACATCCTTGCACTTTCACAAATTTAACTGTATTCTTAATCCTTAGGAAAAGTGGCAATTATGATGTGTTTTAATGAGAAATATTAAAACTTTCATCAAGAAAACTAATTTTATTCAGAGTAGAAATGTTAGAAAGCAAAACACCTTCACAAGTATCGTCATTCCGAATTAAGAGATGCGTTCAGAGTTTAGTAAATCGAGCACACTCGTGTTATGTATACAGTTTTTGTAAACAGAGCACGAGTTCTGTTATTGTTTATATTTAGAATTCACCGGGTGCGTTCAATCGTCACAGTCTGCTTACCACAACTGCACGGACTGACAATATAATGTGTGTTTGTTTTGCTTTCGAACGTGTCTACTCTGAATTTTCTGGATTATAGTATTAATATTTTTCATTTATACAAAACGAGATTGCCACTTTTCCTAAGGATTAAGAATAAAATTAAATTTGTGAGAGTGCAAGGATATGTCAATCAAACCCGCCGAAAAATTTGAAATTTCAATATCTTTTAAACGAAATAAGATTTTTAATTAATTTTTGTGTGAAATGCTATAAAATATATAAGTCGTAATATTATAGAGAAAATAATAACTTCAAATCTGTGTCCAAGTACCTTTAAGAAATGAAGTCCGCGTTTTCGTGAATGTTGCAGAATAACCTCCTCGGTCTCGAAATGTTTGAAAAATAAAAGTCTCAGCTTTTATTTTTCGAACAACAATTTCGAGACCGACGAGGCTTTTCTGCAACATTTACGACAACAAGGACTTTATATCTATTCTACTACATGTACTAGCAGCTCTAAAATACGACTGATCGTTTCTCAATCAGGTCACCATGCTGCGATAACGCTGTTCCATTTAGCACCAAAAGTATAAATTTGTTTGTTTACCTGTGAATAGAATGCAAACGATCTGTGCTTTTGTTGCTTTAAAATAAGCCTTTTATTAATTATAAATCTGTTTATAGCTTATTCAGATTAATCTTTTTGAATATACAATAACAAAATCAGCGGGCATGCTTATGAAGCTGTCTTAGGACTAAGACGAACTTAGGATATATCTTAGTCCTAAGTGGGGCCAACGAAGCTATCCTATATTAGGAGAGTTCTTAATATTAGTCATAATCAGGACTACTATGAGCTTGTCCTAAAACATGTCTTAAGAGAGGAAGATGTCCTAAGTTGTAAACAAATATGGCGTATGTTCTGTGGGTGGACAGACAAAGACGGCTTCGAAGACGGGATAGGATATTTAGGGACGGGGACAACCGTTTTGACTACGAGTCAGATGAACGTATAGTCCTTAAGTCAGACTTTCAAGGCCTTTGATCGTCTGTCTTTGTCAAATGTTCCAACACAATCTTGAACGACCCACAATGAGGTCATCCGCATTCCCTGAATCACTTCAAATCATGGTAGCACTGAGGTATCATGCCACAGGAAGTTTTCAATCTGTTATTGGAGATGTCCATAATATGTCTCGACAGAGTGTATCATGTATATTACACTATGTAACTGAGTGTCTGAATAATGTGGGTAAACAATACATTTATATACCTACAAATCAAGATGATTAAATAAAAAGAGATTTTCATGATATTGCACAATTCCTTAACACGGTTGGTGCAATAGATGGTACTCACATACGAATAAAGTCGCCAACTGTTGATGAACACCTGTATGTGAACCGGAAAATTTTCCAGTCAAAAAATATGCAAGTGTGTGCGATACCAGACTGAAGTTTTTAATTATTGTTGCAAAGTGGCCTAGCTGGTAGTACCCACGATTCCTTTATTTTAAATAATTGTGCTTTAAAGGAATTTTTTGTAAATAGTACAATTCATGATGGACGGTTACTGGGTAAAAGTGCGTACCCTTTGAGGCCGTGGATACTAACACCCGTATTCAATCCGAGCACCCCTTCTGAAAGCAGGTATAATGATTCTCACACAAGAACCCGTAATACCATCGAACGTGCCTTTGGAGTGCTAAAATTCGGTTTCGATGCGTTGACAGAAGTAATGGATTACTTCTCTATACCCCAAGAAAACCTGCAAAATTGCAATAGCTACAACAGTACTCCACAACATGTGTATCAATTCTAATATTCCCTTACCCGAGGGCTGTAACCCGGTAAACAATGGCCAAATACGTGTACAATATGTGGGACGTCAGCTAAATGACGGATCCAGAGTTAGGGAGAGATTGATAAACGGACGTTTTTCACATTGATTTTTCGTGATGCTTACATTCAACAAGTTTGCATTTAATTCATCATAAACAAGATTGATGCAATGTTTCCAGATATCTCACATAAATTTTAATTACTACATATGGTTAATGTAGTTTTAGGATCCTCAGTTTTATACAATTTTACATGCGTCTGTGTGAAAAGATAAAAAATGGCAGTGTAGCATCAATGTAGTCAATGGATTTTTTTTATATTTATTACTTTCAAATGATACATTTACATAAAGGATGTTCACATTCAGTTTCACTCCCGTTAGAAGTGCTGCATTCTGCTGTATCAATACCACCTTCAACGCCCTCAATGGAGGTATCCCCCAAAATCCCTGATACTTTCTCCTGAAGTGGTGTATTAGGTCCGTACATGTGGAAGCTGCTTTCCCTCCTCCAGTCCTAGTAGACTCTGCGGTTTTGTGCGATTTTATTTTTCGTTTCACTTGTGTAAGACGAGAATTTTTTTCTTAATATATCTTCTAGTGTTCTGACCTGATCGCTTGAGTTGCAAGCATTCACTTTTTCACATACAAGCTCCAAAACGCGTTTTTTATTATTATTTGAAACCAAGTTAGAGAGTTTTGAAAAAAATCACTCTTTTATTCTTTTACACCTCATCAAGAAGAACTTGCAGTTCATTTTCCGAAAAGTTTGGGTTTCTTTTACGGCTCATGTCTGACACGTGCGAATTATTTCCGAATGCTGTTCTTCTCATGTAGTGGAATAAATTGTATCTAATAACAATAGGGTCCCCCCAAAAGATCTATTCAAAACGGACCGGTTCCAACATAGCTCGGACATGGGTGAATAAGCAGTGGCTTCTCTTGTATAATCCCTGTAAGAAGCAGTTGTTTATGATATTAGCAATTATTTTAGATTTAATTTCCTATGATAATTTGTGAACAGTTTAAAAGTCAACAAGGAATTGGAGAGATTGTGAAGGATACTTTAGACATGGAAAACTGCATGTTATTAAGGTATGATTCTTCTCTGATAAAAGAGTAGATGAAATATTCAATGAACATTTGCTTAAATGTTTTATATTTAGGTGTAAGAGATTTAAAAGACCATATTTTTCTTTCCTCATCACAATTGTACAACTTTAAACAGGCCGAGGAAACTACCTTATTTGGACATTGTTGTTATTGCGCACAAAGGTGCTCACAGCAAACAATGATCCAGTCGAATGAATGAGCCGCAAAGCATGCTGGTCTACTACTTGTTTACATTTTACTACAAACACGTGGCTCAGGTCAATTTACGACATGATTTCAAATGCCCGTCGGAGAGTCAACTAATGTCTATTTTTAATATTTTTGTTAAAAATAGAAAGAAAAAGTAGTAAATAAGATGTTTCATGCTCACTTTAACAAACAAACCTAATATTCTGTGTGAAATAGTAGGTTGAAATACCGCTCACAAACTCTTCACAAGTAATAAAAATTAAAGTTTTTAGACTTGATTTTCGTATATTTACCATATGCTACTGGTCTAGTTCATGTTCATACATTCTTACACAAAAGTGTATTGCTGTACGACATTTATTCTGCACAATTTTCCAAAAGTCTCACGTACATTGGTATATAACTGCCGTACATGGATTAAGTAGCATGCATATATATGTATATACATATATAATACTTACTGTATTTATATCTCTAAGTTGTACAGGTCGGAGAGAATACTCGAAATCGGGTATTATCCGTGAAATCGCGTATAATACTCGTTATTAGGGTATCGTTGAATCCGCGAAATCGGGTATTCCGTGCAACTTTCAATAAAAACTAAAGAATAAAGCAACGGCGCATTATGCCAGTAACTGTTACTAGTACATCAGTATCTTGTGGTTTTATTTTTATTAAACCTAATTCATAAGGTTGTCAAATAAGTTTAAAATCACACGACAAACACTACTGGGGTTACAAAGAGGACACAATGGGTTATTATTTTTCAATAATTTCTAAAAACAAATAACTACACTTCGTTTGTCTTTATTTCCCATTAAAGTATTCCATATACTTAATTTTATAATTTGTGCACTATTCACAAAACGTCAAATTTTAAAGAAATTAAACGACTAACGCCGTGTTATGTATTTTTACTGAAAAATGTATGGCGTCCCTTTCTCGTTAAATATAAATTACTCCTAACAGTTAGAGAGTACAGTATAAGCGAGTCATAATTGTATATCTCTGCAATAATAGAATACCAACGTTGTTATAAAGAAGAAAATAAAATAAGATGAAATAAATACCCACGGGAAAACAGTCTGAAAATAGCTAATTGAAGGTAAGTATCTTTTTTTTATGTCAATTTAGCATGAAATTTTTATTCAAAGAAACCGTAAATTTTTATACCCCCGCTCCGAAGGAGAGGGGGGTATACTGTTTTACCCTTGTGTGTCTGTCCGTCTGTCTGTCTAGCTGTCTGTCCGTCCGTCTGTCTGTGTGTCCGTCCGAAACAAATTTTCGTCGCAGTTTTCTCAGCAACTACTCATCGTAGATGCTTGAAATTTTAACACAATCTTCTCTGAGACATGCCATATGGTGGGATACATTTTCGTTCAACTTTTTTGGGGGGGGGGGTATAAATATGTCAAATGTGTACATCTTTTCATGAAGTTAAAATACATTGAATTTCACAATATAGATCGTGGTACAGTCATATTGAAATATGAATTACATAGTCAAGTTTTCACATTTCTTATACTGTTTACGTTTATGAACATGTTAATGAACAAACTGAAATAATGGAGTGTTCAATTGCCTTGGAAACTCTTGTCTTACTTTTTGGGAATATAATCCCTCATCGGACATTAAAATTTCATAAAAATCGTAGCCACTTCCTTCCTTTATTATACTATTTGATAGACAGGGTAAATTTTACCTCTTTACCTTCTATATTTTTTTTATATCGCTATCTTATACCTCATTATAATATGCTAATACAACGCACTATCTGATTGGTTCTAGACAATATGTCACAGTTTTCTTTTAGTTATTTTATCTACGATACGTATTACTCATGGCAATAACTTTTCCTAATACTCATCTATAATGAAAAAAATTTAATGTGTTTAAAAAATAAACATGAATTCTAGTTACTTGTAGTCTTATATTGTGTTAGAAAATAACAGGTTGCTTTTTGTTTACCTACAATGTATATGATTTTTATTTGATGAATAAATCTTCCCTACGATTAAAAATATATGACCGAGTTTAACCGACCGTGACATTCAAAGAGAGGTCTCTTGGACACATGTAGAACACAGTCGAGGTTGTTTTGTCAGAGGTGGTCAAGAAGCC
>PRKT01000028.1:2028818-2072772 GCA_003671525.1 Saccostrea glomerata
AAGAGGTGAATAATGTGTCTAGAGCCCTTCTCATGTGAGGTAGCCACCTTGTAGAATTTACTCGGTGAGGTAGAGTACCTATCAAGTTCAAAACCTGATTGAAGAAAAAAAATCAAGATTGTAATATGACAAAACTTTTTTTTTTTTTTATAATTAATAGCAGATGTTCAGTCACAACATACTGTAAGTTAATTTGATTTTATTTCATTTTCTTGTTAATTGTATGTGACAATATTTCATGCCAGAATAAACAACATATATACCTTCATGCATTCTTTCAAGTTTTTAGCTCTACTGGTCAGAGACCAGAAGAGCTTATGCGATAGTAGGGTGTCCGTCGTCCGTCCGTCTGTCTGTCTGTCTGTCTGTAAACAATTTTTCAAAACGCTACTCCTCCTACAGTTTTAGTCTGATTTAATTATAGCTTGGCACACAAGAAGACTACACTAAGATACATAAAATAGTGCATCGGATTTTGATTGCGATGAACGGTGTTGCCATGGTTACTAAAAATAGAATTTTCTGTGAAATTCCTGTAAAATGATACTCCCCCTACAGTTTTGGTCTGATTCCAATATTATTTGGCACACAAATAGACTACACTAAGATACATAAAGTAGTGCATCGGATTTTGATTTCGATGAACGGTGTTGCCATGGTTACTAAAAATAGAATTTTCTGTGAAATTCCTTTGAAACGCTACTCCTCCTACAGTTTTGGTCTGAATTCCAAATTACTTGGCACCCAAGTAGACTACACTAAGATACATAAAATAGTGCATTGGATTTTGATTTCGATGAATGGTGTTGCCATGGTTAATTGGTTACTAAAAATAGAATTTTCTGTGAAATTATTTTTAAAACGCTACTCTTCCTACAATTTTGGTCTGATTTCAATATAACTTGGCACACAAGAAGACTACACTAAGATACATAGAATAGTGCATCGGTTTTTGATTTCGATGAATGGTGTTGCCATGGTTACTAAAAATAGAATTTTCTGTGAAATAACTTAAACGCTACTCCTTCTACAGTTTTGGTCTGATTTCAATATAACTTGGCACACAAGTAGACTACACTAAGGTACATAAAATTGTGCATCGGTTTTTGATTTTGATGAACGGTGTTGCCTATGGTACTAAAGATAGAAATGTCCGTGAAATTCCTTTAAAACGCTACTCCTTCTACAGTTTTGGTCTGATGGCAATGGCTTCTTTTCTCATCCTTTGTTATAAGTACAAACCAGTAGAGCTACAGTCTCAACAGAGACTTCTGGGTTCTCTGTTTGGAACTGTTTTTGTAAAAGTAATATAATCCAAGAAGTAGGGTGGTAAGGCGATTGTAAAGTGGATCATTCTTAACTGCATCCTTGTATGCTAATTCAAGTCGATGTGCCAGGCAATGAACTCCGATTATCTCCGTGAAGTCTTTCTGCAGTAGTGCAACAAGGCCATTACGCTTTCCCATCATGTTGGATGCTCCATCGCACCCAAAGCCCACGAGTTTCTCCATTTGATCAGACAGTTTATTTTCATCAAGTTTATCTTTAACAAACTTTAATAGGTCAGCCGAAGTTGTAGATCTTGGCTCTCCAATACAGAGAAAATGACAAATTATTTTCCCAGAAGAGCAAAATCTAATGAAAAGTGTCTCTTGCTCAGCAGTCCCACTGTCAGTGGTTCCGTCCATAGTTAAAGAAAAAAAACTTAGTTACCTTTAATCTGTGATAACATTTCTTACTTCAAAGTGTCAGAAATACACTCTATAAATGCTGTAGCTGCCCATCTGTTGTTGTAAGTTAAGCCATGTTGCATTCCCTTTGCCTCATCAAGGGAATTCATCCAAGCAAAATCGGAAATACTTCGGTTATGTTTAATTATTGCGTGGATGTTTCGAAACTTTAGTTCTATCATGTTTCTAATGGATTGATTCATGGTTAGTAATGTTTTCTGGGCAACAGATTGTCGGTTTTCCTCCGCATCCCTTTAGCTCGTAATATTTCCATGGATCTTCGATGGAGAGCAGAATTTTCATGGTCAGAGATTGTAGAGTATCGGAAATTAGTAGAACCGACCAGAAAGTTTTGTTCACGGTTCTTTGGCACGATGGTACTGTTATTGTTATTTTCAATGCAGATACTGCACGTCATTTTCTCACTGTCGTAGTTTAGCCATTCCCGCCCCTCTGTCCAACTGTGTTTAAATTCCCTCTTCCGAGATTGTTCATATCTAGCTTTGTTTCCATCTTTGGTTTTACGTTTTTTACCTGGTATCGCACCAGTACTGAACTTAATTGGCCACGAACTCGACGAAGCCATGCTGGTTTCACTTTATCTTAATATTAGCTTCGATCTCGTTGAAAGAGGAAGTATTACGCAATCGCATTTTCAATTATATGATAACTGCGCTGGTAAGTGCGCCGAAGATAAACGAAAAAACAAAACTTAAACAAAAAACATGACCGGTCATTTGGACCGACATTGATGGCATTTTTACCGGTCACGAGCATTTCTAATCGGTTTTGCCGGCATGACCGGCAGTTTTCAACAACTCTGCAAACTACAATTATGATAGCTTTTAAAGGTTTCAAATCTTAGTACAGATATAAGCCAAAAATCCGTAGAAAGTGTTTCACTCTCTTACTAAACGGTCAAAACATTTTGTTTTTGTATCATTTGGTATCTCTATATGACTGCTTTACCATATGTGAAAATTAGAAAAATTTCGATATAGAGCTCGTGTAAAAATAACTTTAATATCTTAAAAATTTAAGAAAAATAGAGAAAATTCGGATTAGCCAAAATTCATTTTTGTCAATTTGGCAGTACATGTATCATCTTATAGACCTAATATGGTAATATCTTTTTATGCAAAAAGAAAAATTTAATCTTTTGAAATATAAGGCTATCTCGTGATTGGATTTTTATTCTTAATGACCAGGGAAAAGGTAATGACCTAAATGACTCTAATATAAAACGGTCAAAACTAATTAAATCTAACTAATACCGTCACTTAGTAATATTGTCTTCTTGATTCTGTGAAAATTTCATTAAAGGTTCTCCACACCATGTGACTCGTGACGTATGCAGAGAAAAAAATACTTTTATTTTCAGTATTATGTAGTTTGTCCACTCACGATTTGCCGAGGCACCGTCTGATAGAGAGTCTTTCAAATGCTTTAGAGATAAAGGTTTTGTTAAGGGAATAGTATGCACTTCACTGAGAGCGACACCGCAAACGTAAACAATGAACACATGGCATGGTCACGAAGTGAACGATAGAAAAAGATGTCCGATTTTTTCTTTTAAAAGAACAACAGACGTTTTGGTTTATATTACATAAAAATTCGTATACAACGGATGTCAGTATGGCGAGAACTTTATGTTAATTTAGACTTTCAGACTAATCAACCCATTGCCATATGATTGTCAACATGCAGAGTCTGTGTTGAAAGTTTATATTTTTACGCACTTATTAGTGCGTTTCAATGTTATCTCACTGTGTGTTTATAAATATTGATAAAATAGTGTGCGTCTCTAGTTTTCCTCTTTTCTATCTGTCCAGTTCCGTAGCTAATAAATATATATCTATAGTCATACGTAACTTGCCAAAGTTTATGAGTCCCGGACAACAGGAAGGATAACTCCAAAAAGGAACTTTGATACCAAAAATTTTGAAAATATTTTTTCTACATCAGTGCATTTAAGGGGTACCGACCCTCTGATAAGACAGACAACTTTCAAAGTACAAAATATGAATACTACTCACAGTTTTCTTAATCAGAGTTTCCTAATTGAGACCTCTGAGTAGTCAATTTGATGGAATCTAACATATGATGGAAACATGATGGAAACATTACTTTCTATTTTCTTTTACCAATTTCTTTGTAATTGTTTTATCCTATTTAACAATAAAACATTTAAATTCAACATCAAAAGCCTTAAAAATTCAATAAGTTGTATCTTTTGAAGGACCAATTTAAAAATGGTTTAATTTTTTTCAAATGAAGAAATATTCCTCCTCACAGATGTATTTTTTTTCTTACAACCACATACAACATTGTGATTTTCTGACTCAGGGAGCATCGCTTCATGATGTTTTCTAACATTATTTTAATAGGTATGATACTAAGTATTATTTTCATATGCATCTCATATATTAAATTTAATGTTGTGATAATAAATCGTTACTCTTTCTATTCTATGTGTTAAATTTCTTGATCATGATCTGACATAAAAATCATTTCTGAAAAAATAAGCAGCGCTTCAGACTTCAGACTATTTTCCAAGTGGCTCTAATGTTATCGTTGTTTATGAAAATCAATAATACAAATTTTAAATTATCTAAAGTAAAATTTATTGCAGAGGGTCGGGACCCCTTAATTTTAATTCAATTTTTTTATGTAATCTAATTCATTGATGCCTTTTCTATACAAAAGGAGTCTTCCTTGATTTTTCTTTGAATGTATTTTAGAGAAAATGAGTTTAATTTATTTTTATAAAATAAAAAACAAGATGTGTTTGTGAAACACTATGCGCCCTGCAGCAACAAAGTTAAAAGAATATTTTTAGCATAAAGGTCACAGTCAAGGTCACAAGGTCATTGATCTTGGGGTCATTTGAAAGAACTTAATTAGTGGAGTATGCATAAAAATATGAAGTCTCTATCTTTCATTGTTCAAAAGTTATAGTGAATGTTCAAAAAAGCTATTTTTAACATATAGGACACAGTCAATGTCACAAGGTCATTGACCATGTGTCATTTGAAAGAGCTTAATTCGGGGAGTGTGCTTACCAAATATGAAGTCTCAACCATTCATGGTTCAAAAGTTATAGCGAAGGTTAAAGTTTGCAGACAAACAGACAGACAGACAGGACAAAAACAATATACGCCTCGGATCTTTCGATCCTGGGGCATAAAAATTTCTAAAAAATGTCAATTTATAGAATTAAGATTTTATGGTAATCTGTGAGCTTAAAAATATACGATAGATTAAGACAAAATTTGTTGTGCTAGAGATGAAAACGCCTTTGTAAAAATATCTTGAAACATTATTTAAAAAAAAAAATTGTATAAATTTTATTTAAATTCCTGGCCAGTTTTAAAAGGTTGATATACTTGTTAAAAGTAATGCTCAGTCACATGAGAACATCAATTGTGTGTGTGTGGAGGACCCTTAATTCTTAAATACAAGAAATACAGTTTTGTGTGAGAAGAATCCTACCTCAAGGAAGAGTCTAGCCAGAACCCGAAATCAACATGCAAACAGTTTAAAAGTGGAGCCTGAGCATGGCTTTTCTCCCTCAAGTGTTGCGTGACAGTTTAACTATTTTTGCATTTAATCGTTGTATCAACCTGTCACGATTACGGTATGTCCATTTAATCACAGAAACAGCCATGAATTTACCTCTTTCTACAAACTCTAAGGTGCGCTATTATAATAATCCACATCCGATTTACTTCTTTAATCATTGACAAATAAGACTGAGAATTAGAAATGACAGTAATATGGCATGATGATTTATGAGTTAATATTTTAAGAATTTTGAATTTCCTTATACATAATGCTTAATACATCTTAGGAGAAGATGTGAAAAAAATTCCATCTCGTATAGCATTTAAACTCCCTCTTTTACTTATAAATCGAGTTAAAAATACTAATAATGTACACAACAAAAATATCTGCAAACATCAAAGATACCTCGGAGGAACTGCACCTCTTTGGTCGGAACACTTGTCGTGGGCCTCATGTGTTGATCAGGAAGAGGGATCTGTATGCACTCCTTCGGAGAAGGGGGTGTATAGTGCTTTGCTGCTGTCGGTCTGTCAATCCACCAAAAGTTGCCGTTCATTTTCATCACAGAGGTTGCATATACTAAAATGTAATTTGGTACACAGATATGTCATAGGAATATCTAGGTCAAGTCCTGACAGAGTTATGCCCCTTTGACCTAGAAAAATTCCAATTATTTTCAGTTTTTGTTTATCTTCTAAACAGAAATTGCATAATTGAATTCAAAGCTTTCTGACACCATTGACAGCTGCTTTATCGATAAAAATGAAACTTGTAAATTTACTTACCTTGTCATTGGTCATATGCAAAATACCTTAGTTAAAAACATTCTGATCGTATACACAAGTATTCTGAAATTGATATTAAACGATATTCGAGTTTCTGATTGACAATATCTATGTGGTTTTAGGAGACCAGGTCTTCGAACAATCTATTGGAATTCCAATGGGTACCAATTGCGCCTCGTTATAAGCAGACTTACATATTATAATTATATGAAGCAGAATTTGTTTAAAATTATACTTGAAAGTAACTTTTTTTGTAGTCAATATGAAACAGAATTTGATGAAAAATTTTTACTTGAAAAGAAGAAAACAGTTGATGTGGCCATGAAGTCGACCTTTAGATATATCGACGACGTATTATCCATTAACAATAGTTATTTCTACTCGTATGTCGACACGATAAAACATATGAAGATAACGAACGGTATTCAAGATAAAAAAGTCCAAAAAACAATACAAAATAGGAGCAGAGCAAACACGGACCTCCAAAACATCAGAGGTGGAATCAGGTGCCATGGAGGAGTGAGCATCCCCTGCCGACCGGTCACACCCGCCTTGTGCTCCTTGTCATGATCGGGAAATACCAGAAAAATTTATCTTTAATCCAGTGTATTAGTAATGAACTAACAATTAGTGAGTAAGAAAAACGTTAGTCGAGATTTGGCTCAATTATAAATTATATTTGCTAACAAGGTCATTGTATCGACCATAAGTCGTTAATGGTTATCTAACAACCAAGACCTATGATAACAAGAGGACTTTAATTTTTTAATCGTCAATTGCCCTTAGTTACACAGCTATATACATGTACCTTTGTCACCAGCATACGGAGTTTATGTAGAGCATATGTCTCAGTTGATTATTTTTAGTGTATACAATGAATTTTGTTTAAATCTTTATGTTCTTATTCATGAGTGAACATTTAAACGTGAATGGTTATACCCGAAGATGCTGTCCCCTTTATGACACCAGATCCAACGTCTGATGGATTTAGCTGTATTTGCTGCGCTTACATTTTGTAATGGATCTGTAATTTTAGTAGACTTTTCAGATATTTAAATATTGTTCATTATTTTCATATTTCATAAATTCGGTTTTCGTTTTTTTTTTAATTCAGTGTTGACTAATTTTCTCACACTATTGTTACAAAATAGGAATTGTACTGTTTTGAAACATCTTTGGCAGGATATGAATATCAGAAATTTCACAAGTCACATATCAAAAAAGAGATAATGTTATGTGAAATTATATGAGGTATATAAAAATATATACGCCGCAAGATATCAAAGCGAATGATTACTATATACATAAAATATTGATTCTTTTTCTTCATTTCCAATCTAAGAAGATGTGTCATTAGCCGCAAGAAACATTTATGAAGAAAAAGTAATTTTATACATGAATTGTATCCCCAGGGTTGCGTGTAAAGTTTCCAATTTGACAAACGGAAGCAGAAAAATCGATGGTATGTGTGGACAGTCGCTACATTGGGAATATAGTGTTCTGCACCTGAGCTTAACTTGTCTACACCTTTTGGAATAAATACTGACAGTTCCAATTGCAGCATACCTCCAAGACATGTCGTGGGACAGTGTTCAAGTCCTTAATAAGGAAGGATTTATTGTACTCCATTATCGGAGCAAATACTATTTGACAATATATGATGAATTATAGAACGTTTCCAGAACAGGAGTTTCAGTTAATGTAACAATACGCTCAATTACATTCTTTGAAATGGAAGAAGGAGATTTTAATGTATAAATACCATAGTATGTCATAAAAAATCTTTTATCTTTCAGCTCTTCGAAGTCAGATTAGAAATAAGACACGAAATGATTGTCATTGCAATTTGACTTATGAATTTGCTTTGTATCATATTTCACTCAATTAAGAGGTTTCAACTCAAACCAATCAAGACTTAGCTGTAAGCATTATATGACCCAAATTTCCACAAATGTTATAGAACAATTGCATGTTTGGAGGCACTAAGGGTTGACAATTATATTATATGTCATTGAATACGAGTCCTCCGGGTTATTTTGTATTTATTTCATGTTTATAGCAGCTATTAAATGCCTGTAAAAGTCCCCGTCACCAAAGTAACGCCGTTGTCATGTTGCTAAGATACGGAAATGAATCTTTACAAGAATTTTATTTAATTCTCAAATAATGTGTTTCTGGGGGATGATTTGACTGTTAGGTCAATAAAGGGACAGTAAACGAATGCACTGTTATTTATACTCACAAATACATACCATTGATGCTTTTTTTTTAAAAAAATAATTGACTTATGCAATTAAAAAAATCATCAAATCTTATTCTAAAGGGTGTTAAGAAAGTTCATTCCACATTTCCGTTTCTTCTTCGACTAAAAAATACAATGAGAAGATATTTACAACTTGTGATATTTCATGTTCAAAATGTCTTTTCTTGCTTCTGATAAGGATTTCACTGTCTTTTGTTGAATCAACAAGGGGAGGGCAGGTTTTAAAACAGATGATGTCAGATAAGAAAAATCAGGGATGCAGCATATTTGATGCATATATTTACAGACTAATATATCCTTCCGAATACTATGCAAAATTTATCAACTCAGTTGTTCAATATTTCACCTTTTTATATGATAAAACTCTTCTTTTGAAAAATGATTAACCTTACCTAAGCTCATCAGTTTTGTATGATGCAATATAAGCTGTACGTACTGTCAAGAAACAACTGAATAATCCTATACTTTCACAAAAAATGACCAGTATTTTGTCATTTGTCTGCTTTAAAGATGATTATATGTATTTTCATATGAAAGAGCAAGAGACCCACGGGCCTTATAAGTCACCTGAGTAACATGTAACAACTTTTCAACAATTGAATTTGGTTCGATTTTTAAACCGAAGGCCATAGAATTTTGAAAGAGGCACCAAACCAATTGTGCACCCCATTCCACAGGAAACAAGGACCATGGGGCCAAATAATTTCAAAATTTTAGAAATTTTATCATTAATTGTATTTCATCATAAATTGTTGATCAATATCAATGAGCAGATTTCAAAGCATTAATTTGTTATCAGACTTTATACCTCCCTAACCCGTACCCCTGACCAAGGGGCTCTGTCCTGACCATTTTGGAAGAGGCACCTTTCATCATAAATATTTACTTAGATCATTGGCCTAATACCCAGGACCAAAAGAAAAGATTTTCAAAAATTTCGTGCTTTTTTTCCTTAATCAATAGAGCCCCACCCCAACACCAGAGCCCCTGACCCATGGGTCCTAAAATTCATACATTTGGAAGAGGCATCCTTCCTCATCATAACTATGTACACAGTTCATTGGTTTATTACCCAGGAATAGATTTTCATGCAGAGAAAAATTTATGCATTTTCATTATATGATCGATATAGCCCCGCCCTAACACCAGCTCCCCTGACTCTTGGGCCATGAAATTCACAATTTTGGAATACGCAGACTTCCTCATAATAACTATGTATATAGTTCATTTGTTGAATAAGCAGTAGCAGAGACAATTTTTTTGAAAGAATTTCTGAATTTTTACTATATGATCAATAGAGCCCCGCCATGACACCAGAACTTCTGATCCTGGGGCCATGGAATTCACACTTTGGTATAGGACTCAATGTAGATTACAAGCACAAGTGTAACTGCTTGATGTCCATGAGTGAAGATTTTAAAGATGGCATTAATTTTAGCCCCGTTCCTCAGGCCCCAGGAGGGCAGGGACTATGAAATTCACATTTTTTTTACCCTTCATCCATAGATGTTGTATACCAAAGTTGGTATAAATTGGTTCAGCGGTTCCAGAGAAGTTGAAAATGTCCAAATGTCTAAGCCCCAGTCACACTCTCACGATTTCAGAATCACTGTCACCAGCATCACCCTCTAAGATCGCAGTAGGGGTTCTGGATTATTGCTCTCTGGTGTCAGTCTTGGCAAGTCCTGAATGTAGTATGACCAAGGGCTCAGTTGCGTCAAGGTCAGGTTTGGGGTAGAAAAGGCTGTCCAGCAAATGGAATTGACGTATCCCAGTTGATGATGTTGTTAGGTGAAGAGTGCTGGTTCCTGAGGGAATGATATGTGGGCTGCTCACGATTCAGTGGGCTAGGCTGGCTGTAGTTAGGCTGGTATTGCCAGCTGTCGTGTGATGATGTGAACTGTTTTTGGAGAAGGACATAAGCCAGTTGTTGTTGTTGTTGTTTGTCACGCTGTGTTGTTCTGGCTTCCGAGGCCCTCACTATGTTCGACTCTTCCACAAAATCCATGACAAGATTAAATGATTGCCTGTAAAACTTGAGGAGTAAATGGTCGTGGATTCTGCTCGACATGGATCCAATCCACGAAGCCAAGCAACACGGGACGAAGCCGGGTCCCCTGTTTTATTTAACACTCTGGCAAACTGGGAATGTAAATCATTTGTCGTTTCCTCCTGTTGGTCCAACTTGCTTATCAAAAGTTCCGTCTTCCCGTCAAGGTCTTTGGTACACTTTGATTTCTGTTGAGATCGAGAAAGGGTATTATTCGCAGTTTGGCCCTAAAAAAATGATACAAGACTACATGTAGTATACTTCTACATTTATTGCATAAAAGTAATTTTGCCAAGAACTTAAGATCTTTACTTGTATAAATTAACAGTTCTCATACGAAACCCTTTGACATCAACAGAAACGAGTACTTGTACCATTTCCAAAATATTCATTGTTGTTATGAAATTTGAGATCTAAATACATATAATCTTAAAGAAATCTTGTTTATCTTTTGCTTATATAAACCTTTTAAAGCACACATGTATAGCAATCTTTGCTTTCAACTGCAAAGAATAATTATTTAGAATAATGTCAAGTCAACACTTAAAATGCAGTTTGCAAAAACCCAAAATAAGGATAGCATCTTACAGAATCAGCGCTGTAAAAAATCTTCGGAATAAATGCTTTATTTACTTACATTTATTACCTTTCTACTCGGAACTCTTGCGATGTGCTGTTGAAGAAATAAAAAAAATTATTCATCATAAATTGATCTCTCTGCGTCATTTCCCTAGCCTCTGCCCCAGACCTGTTCAACGTCTGTTTGCCCAGCCTTGTTCGAATGCTCTCATACCATCTTCTAAGTTCTACTGCAGACTCCATTTTTAACTATGTAGCTTTTAGGTCCCATAACTGATTCTTTTTACCGGTGTCCCGATAGGCTTTTAGTCCCTTTGAATATAGGCAAGGATTTTCTTTAAGCCAGTCCGCTAGATTTACTTCATCTGACAAGAGGATAGAGCTTTTTCTTTTTTTTTCTTTGAAGAAGCCTCTTCGTCACTGGTGATGGGAGAGGGTTGGTGGTTGTTCACTCTCGTTTTCACCTTTATTTTCCTCGACTTCATGATCGGTCACTGTGGGGCTCTAAACGACAGGTATAGTCTTATTTTTTCTCTTTGGTGGAAGAGTGATGATTTTTTAGCATTACCTCTTCTGAGAGGCATCTTTACTACAGTGTATCTTTGACAAGTTTAGCTTTTAAAAAAAGCTTAGAGAGTCAGCCAGAGGATTTTTTTCTCTGTGATAATGTTAATGATAAGAAAAATAATAGGGCACTCACTGAAAAAATGCTTTCAACATTTTTTTAATCCTTAGCAGATTTGGCTACTTTAAAAACCTCGTCTTAAGGTAATCCCACCATCCTATGATGTCATAGGTTTTTGCAAAAACCGTAATTAATTTAAATTCATACCTAATAGAACAATATCTTTTGGAAGAATGCTTTACAATAGGTGTAATGACAAATATTGTCAAGTAAAAGAATTTTAAAAATGCATATTTTCTTTATTTAATCAATTATTCAATCTTTAAGAAATGTTGACAAGGGCAATAACTCCTTTTTTCTAAGGACTCTTCTTTCAGGCATTTGCTTTATTGTACTTCCAAGGTAGAATAGTTTCCCTGATATTTAAATTTCAAAAGTATCTTATAAGTAGAAAGTACTAGTATTTAGGAACATTCAGCATCAGAATTATACATTTTAACCAGTTTTTCATATTTTTCATAATAATGTTTACAAAAAATGTGCGATTTTTTTATGCTGACATACACTTCTGTTTATTATGTTTCACATCTTTTAAAATTATGGTGACCTATACATTTTTTGCAATAACTGGAAAATTTTGAAGTATATTAAATGAAAATAAATCCAGTTTTGTACTTTGAACCATTAAAATTGTGAGGGTGGAAACACCTTAACAGTTTTCCGCATAGGAACAAAGCGTTGGTGCATGTAGATTCTATTGCATTTTTTTCTCTTTATCAAAAGAACAGAATGTATAATAATAATTTAAGTTTAAATTCACAAAACATTATTCCATTTAGTTATAAACCAAACTCTTTATCTGATTTTTAGGATTTTTGGAAGGGGGGTGGGCATGAACATTATTATTCCTTTTCTTATTAAGGAGGAGTATGTAAATATTTTTAGAGCTGAAATAACTTTTAAAATAGAAACAGTCACGGTACAGGTGTCAAGGTTTTTTTAATTATGTCTTAGGAGTTTATAAGTACTTTTAGGGCCGAAACAATTTTATATTAGAAGCTAAGCTACTGTATAGTGTGTAAATTCTTGTTTTATTTTTAGTTGGTCTACCACCTCTAACTTTATTTTTACAGCACTATATAGAATAGATTTTACTAATTGTCATCTCATCACTTTATTTCTTTTGTTTTTAATTTTTATGCCTTTTATGTAACCACCTTCTCGGGTGCTCCTTATACATAGGAGGGAACTCCATAATTCAACTGAACTGAACTGAACTATGCTAGTAACGAGTCATCCGAGTGTTGTGTAACTTGAAATTTTACTGCAAAATCTCAAAGGGTTTCTAGAAATATTGCAGGGAAAGGAAAGTGTTGCAGACAGACAGAACTACAGACAGATGGACAGAATGACAGACAGACCGAAATTAATATCCTCCACCTTCAACGGGGGACAAAAAACGAGCAAGCTCAGTCAGTTGTGTCTCTTCCCGAAGTATCCGTTGAATGCATTAACAAATCAGTTCGCTAATTTGCATCGGGATCAAAATGATTTAATGAAAACGAAAGTATGTAAAACTGAATAACTTCAAAATCTGTAATAAACTTATTTTTATGCTGTAGATTTTAATACATAAGTAAAATACCTTCAATATACTTTACAAAAGACCTTAAATTGACGCTTCAAACACTTCGTGAAATAAATTCATACAACTGTATGCTTCGCTGCGTAGATCCGATGAGAACCAGTCAAATTTCTGCATTAAATGTTTGGAACTGTTCACGAAGCTTCTATAAATAGATAAGCATATATGGCCTTCTTGTTTGAGTTGAATTTAAATTTACAGTTTGCCATGGTGTTAAATAGGGATTTCTTGGTTTAATCTATACTGATTTTACTGAAATGAAATTAGCAAGAGTGATTTACTGCAGAACTACTCCCAGAATTCCAAAACGCGCAAGCGCATTTGAAGCTCTTCGTATCATAACTAGTCAGCCCACGGGCTGAGTAAACATGCGTTGATGCTGACATGTTTCTAACACGTGATTTTCTGAATTCCTTATAAAATGCGTAGACAGCAGACTTGCATATATACGAGGAGACTTTTTACATTCTGTTGCTCAAGTTCGCATAGCTATAGATTCATAAATCTTGCTGTCAGTATTCCAGTTTCATTAATCATTGTCGTAGTACTAGTCAAATCAAATTCAACTTGTTCAATAACTTTAATCAACTTGCAATATATATTGAGATATATTTAATAACATTATGTAATAGGGTATGTGTAGTAATTAATAAATCAAATGTGCCTCACATGTTTCTAGTAGGGTCTGTAATATATCTGCGCCTAATTGAATAACTACCGGTCTTTTCATCGCAAATATTGCAAATCGATATTAAATACATTGTAATCCATTTTTAACATCGTTTATGTTTAATTATATTATTAAAATTAAGTAACAAAGAGTATAAAGAAGGGGAGAAACAAACTTGTACTTATTCTTCCATCGCTCAAAAAAAGATCATCACATTTGCATTTTGCGCATGATACTTTCCTTTTACATTCATCAAAAACACTTTTCATCAGGGGCAATTAAACATTCATGCTTTAATCCTGAATCAAGTATTTGATTAATTTCATCTTCTCAATTAAGAACCACTGTGCTAATTTTAACCAAACTGGCCACAAAGTATCTTTTAGTGAAGGGGATTCACGTTTGTTCAAACTAGAGGCACCGTAAGCACTGAGCTCACTAAATGAAACCCCCGCCTCGCATACCATTAAAATGGTATAGTGCATGTTTTGCTCAAGGAAATCTGAAATAAGTGTCAAAAAGTTAAATAGGAGGTGCACAATGGCATTACGCAACAAAGAATTTGTGAAAGTATTATTAAAATTACATTCAGTCGAATAGAAAAAGTTGCGGGTAAAAGATTAGTACATTTTAATATGATAGAAAGAATGTCAGGATTTGCTTTGTATATAAAACCTGAAATATGTGTCCGATCATAAAATGAGTAGGAGGTGCACAATACGCTATGTAACAAACAGTCTGTGGAAGTCTCATTAGCTTTCCAACAGTGGAATAGGACTAAAAAGGTCGATTGTAGGTTGTTTTACGTCCCATACGAGAACATTTTTCTCTCATATAGAGTCGTCATTAAATGATGAAGGGCTTCAAATGTTGACCATAAGTCGGCACTTAGGGCCATTGAACAGTGAAGGATATTTATCGTGCGAGTACCATTCTAGTGAACTAACCTATCGGGATTGAGATGATTAGAAAACATGCTATGCACCTGACTGTGCAAACGATTTCCTGCTTAGAATAACTGTAGAGGAAAAAGACATTTATTTAATGGAATTCGAAACGCAAGAGGAAAGCTCGCGTTTTTTGAGGACAACACCCATATATGGGATACAGAAAAATTTCTCCTAATACGAGTTTTGTCCAAGAAAAACGCGAGCTTTTTGAATAGTTCAAATGCTATTCAACCAAAACTAATAATTTTTGGCATTCTGTTGGAAAATGATCTTTTTGTTATATTGAACAAATATCATAGGCCTGTAATGTCTTCTGCTTTATGAAACAGCATTTAAAGAGTGTGAGATATCGGTGGTCGTCGTACATTTTTTTTACTCAACAAGAATGAAGGATAAGGAGATAACGAACAGTATTCAATCTCAAAGTCCATAAGGCAATACGAAATAGGAGCAGAACAAACACGTACACCAAAAACATCAGAGGTGGGATCAGGTGCCATGGAGGAGTGAGAATCCCCTGCTGACCGGTCACCCGCCGTGTGCTCCTTGTCATGATCGGGAAATAACGGAAAAATCCGTCGTCAATTCAGTGTACATGTGTATAAATAATGGACTAACAATTAGTATGAAAAACGTCAGTCATCATTTGTCTGGATGATAAATTGTATTTGCTGACATGATCATTGTATCGAACGTAGAACTTGCGAAATGATGACTTTAAACGAGACTGCTGGTATTCTTGTTTCATCATCTTGTTTGTCAATAATATACCTTGTTTTAGAAATTGTTGCATGCACTTGCAAATAACAGGAGCAGGACGTCATAAGCCTTCGTGAAGAACGCTGAACAATTCGGTCATGATCAGTTAGGTTTATGATCGGGATTGTGAAATTACCTATTAAGAATTAACTGCGCGATTTTATAAGTAGCACTAGTACTTGAGATGTTAAATTTCATGAACTTGGTAACTAAAACAAAATTAAGAACAGTGCAAAATTTATGAAAAATGAATTATATAAGAGGCAGTTTCCAGAACAAATTCATAAACACTACGAGCTACGTTTTGAGGACGTCAGTGGTGCGCCGACAGCTGATTTGTTAAATGCGTTTACCTGAGAGGGAAATGTTATTTATAGAGATAAATCATTCAAATTTTTTAGGCATTTCATTATTAAAACAATTTGAATACTGTAAACCAACTTTTATTCACGTCCGAAAAATTTTCGCGAGCTTCGCGACAGCCTCGTCATCGCGAATAATTCTCGCCGCGTTCAGGTCCTTAAAGTCCCCTTTTCTATTAAAACAGTTCCAAAAAGGGCTTGATCGCGAAAATAAATCGTTGCAAACTACTTTACTCCCATTAAATCGCGAAATAAAGTCGTCGCGAATAAAAGTTGGTTTACAGTATAATGTATGCCAATTTTTAACTTAAGTTAACAAAAGATATTGAAAATGTTCGCGTGTTCTGGGACAACCCTCATTGGACTAATTTAAGATGATGGATGGAGCCATTACCTATTGCAACACAGAGCATCGGGTTACGGTCTTGACCTAAGGACCGGTCACATTGTCCCGCAGTGAAAGCCCGTGATATAATGATCAACTTCTTATTTCGCGATTCAGCTGTATACCGGTCTAACCGACAATTATTGAATAATCTTTCAGAATTTCTCAAAAAAGTACATCTTACAACATAAAAATGATCTGATGAAGTGATCTACTTTTTTATTATAGGCAGTCAACCTATTTCTAGGATTTCAGACAGAATTGTTTTCCCATTTCAATAACGTTCCAACAAAAAATCGATATAGACAGATAATTTGTAAAAACGTGTATTTACCTGGTCATGTTTCATATTGTGCTTGAGCTTTCCATACATCTCATTCAAGTAGAATTGCGTTTTTCTTGGCAACATCATACGTCGTGTTCAGAAACTTTCATTATTCATTTGTGTGACCGGTCCACAGGGAATGCTTGCCCCTCCATGGCACCTGATCCCACTTCCAATGTTTATAGAGATCTGTGTTTACTCTTTAAAATTTGTATTTTTCGAATGGACTTTTGACCTTGCTTACGGTTCTTTATCGTGATAATTCACAAACGTTACTTTTCGGACTACACAATCGTGTACCAGTAGTAAGTGGATATTTCAAGCTCATTTTTTCATCCGAGTCACACCGGAGTCCCTTTATTGTTGTCTGACTTCGACCTTTGCATATCTTCACCTCCTTCTATGAAATTGCTGAACCAGCTTCAAATAATTTTGATATACATGTATAGTATTTAGGAATGTCCCTGGGGCCTGATGCGTGGCCAGGAGCACAACAGTCCCCCTGGTCTACCAAACCCGTACACCGTATCAAGTTTTAAGAATCCTTTGACAAAAACCCCAATTGATGATCATTGTGGAGGGGGATAGAGGAAATAAAGGCTCATCGGCTCTCCAGCTAGGAATGCTGAAACTTAGTTTGCAGCTAATAAGTTAGAGAAGATATTAGATTTTTAGCTCTACTGGTCTGGGGCCAGAATAACGTTGAGCCTTTATACTGAGTACCCTCTTTTAAAATGCTCCTCCTCCTACAGTTTTGGTCTGATTTCAATATAAGATGGCACACAAGTAGGTTAAACCAAGATGCATATTTCTAAATATTATTATTTTTTTTTTTTCGATGAAAGGTGTTCTCTTGTGTACTTAAATTGGAAATTTCTGAGAAATTCTTTAAAAATGCTACTCTTAAAACAGTTTTAGTCTAAGTATAAGATAATGTTGCTTAGTAGATTTCACTGAAAAAAAAAAAAAGCACAAGTATATATTTGTTTCACTATGTTGGATTTGTTTAAGTTAAGACAAAATTACAATTTCATAAAAAAAAAAAGAAAAAAAAAAAGGAATATTTGTTTTTACATTCAAAAATTTTTAATTGAAAAGGATACTAATTAAACTGTACGTGTAGATAACGGGAAAATTCAGTTCGAAGGCAATCCTTCGAAACATAAATACTTAGCTACTTAAAATTATTTTCATTGTTCAAATGAAAAAGTGGAACCAGCTGCAAGAAAAGCGAAGACTATTAGAGATGCAAAATAGTGTTTGTGTTCCCACCTGCTTCAAGTCGTAGCATGACAACCAGAAAAATTACCAGTATATATATAGAATTCTGAACAGTTCAATTGATTGAAGTTAGCTGCATACGTGAGAATTTTCTTCTTATTCCTGTACAGGTCACATCTAAAACGAAGTCTGATTTACGAAAAAAACAACATGAGTATAGAGTATAAAATGACTTTGCCTTTAATTATTATAAATTGAATATATTTTAGTCAACAATTAAAATATTCTATGGTTGATACAATTACTTCGTTAGCAAATACAATCTACATTGTATAATTCAGTACTGGCGTTTTCCATAAGAAATGTTTGTTATTTATTTACACAATGAATTGTTTGGGCGGATTTTCCATTTACCCATTCATATCAAGGAGCTCACAACGGGTAAGCAGAGATGCTCACTCCTATATGGCCCCTGATCACATCTCTGGTGTTGTAGGGGGTCCGCTTGCTTTACTACTGACATGTATTGTATCAATTGACTTTGTGGCTTAATAACTACATACGTTATCTCCATATTTTACCAAAACTTATTAAATTCGAGAACTAATTATATCCCTAGCCCCGTGCCCTGCGAAACAGGAGTTATGGGTGTTTTAATGAACAAAATAAATTAATCTTGTTTGAAGGATGATAAATATCTAACTTGCCTGAGTAAGCTGGAAAATTTTGCAAGGTTAATAGAATCTTCCAACCCTGTTGCCACATGCAATGAACTTTAAAATAAATCATCAAGTTCTCATATCAAGATTAAAAATAGTAAAACAATACTTTAAAAGTGTATCACCCTTATTCCTCTCTCGAGGCCTTTCAAATAAATAGAAATCACCCATTTTCCCTCGATTTCATTTAGTTGACAGTCTACTTTTTACAACAAATTAGATCACGCAACTGTTCCTGACAAAAGTCATTTAAATGGATCCAGACATTTGTCAACTATCTTGTTTAAAACATTTCGAACGAATCATAACGGATGATAACGTTACATCAAAATTAGGACTTCTGTTATCAAAATGAATGACATTGTGTAATGGAAAAGTTTCTAGAAAATCAAATTATCGAGTGCTGGGAGATGCTTCTATCTCTCACATGTAGTGAGCAGGTGAAAGTCAATTTCTAGGAAAAAAAATATTTGCAAACATACGTTTGATAACCACTCTCGGCTAGGGCTGCGTATTGAGCCAAAAATTTCGATACGATACGATACAATATTTTTTAAAGCGATATGCGATATATTGGATATATTGGACGATGATTTACAGTTCTCATCCAAATATTGAATTGCTGACAAAGTTGACAGAAGTAACATACATGTAGGCCTACATAACAGTGTCAAATAAAAGTTTGGTTGCTGCTATGTACGCAATCATTGCTTCAAATACTATTATTTGAATATATATACCTAGTCCATGATTTGTTGTATGAGATGCATGTCTCATTCAACTTATTTTGGAGGTGTGTATGAATGTGGGATTATTCTTATAAAATAAAAGAAAATAGTGAGCAGTGGAAACAGTCTTTATCATGTATATGTTGTACTTTACAATTTTTACACGCATAAGTGCTTAGCTAACGAAAGAGTCAATGTAGCTGATATATATACTTTTATATGTAGCGGTAATGTAACATTTTTGTAGCGGTAATGATTAAGTAGCGGTAATGAAAATTTCGAAAATGTAGTGGCAATGATACGCTCCTCAAATCACTTGGTACACTCCAAGCCCAAGATTTGAAGTTGGATGACCACGCCATCGAGTGCATGTGGTGATTATTGTTGTGGAACCGAATAGTTCGATTAATTGTATTTTGTTTAACGCCGAGTCAGCAATATTTCAGCCATATTTCGGCGGGCAAGTTTGTTTATTAACCGGTTTTTGAACGTTTTTGGTTTCTCTGGCGGCCCCAAATGAGCCTACTCTTTTTCGAACTCTAGAGAAACGGTCTTTTACGTGCCAAGGGGGTTGTTATCCCTGCCACGGGGTACCATTTAATGTCCCATCCGACGGACTTAAAATTTAAAAATATGTAAACTGTTATAAATATGTAAACTGTTAAAAATGAAATGATCTAAATATATGTCATAAAAGTGCTCTTATCATTTCTATATTTTATTGTAAAAATCAGTTTCATGTAAATATTCCAAAATTGCATGTACATTAACATTTGTAAAAAGTTCATGTACTAGTATGGGTTTTGCATTACCAAACAGTCTACTCCGAATGGGCGTAAAATCAGAACATTCTAATGAAATATGATTCACAGTAATCGGGCAGTCACAGGATATACTTTCCGGCTGAGATTCCCGACTCAGTAAGTATGCATGTGTAATTTTAGAGTGACCAATACGTATTCTTGATATAATTACTTCGTCTTGACGCTTCAGACCGAAGTCACATGATTTGTTAACTTTGTTTTCAATGGCATAAAGCTTACTTTCATCACAAAAATTCGAATAAATTTGCCAAAGAGAATAAACATAAATTTTAACGAGATATTTCAAATCAGTGTAAGGAATTTTGAATAAAGTGATTTCATGTTAAAGTGCTATTTTTGCTGCACTGTCAGTCCTAGTGTTTCCAGGGATGCCGATGTGGCTCGGAATCCAACAAAAATTAATTTTTTTAACCTTTAAATTGAGATGATTATACTGAATTAATATATCTAAAATATAAGGGTGATCAAGATTCTTGTTTTTAATAGATTGTAAGCTAGAGAGGGAGTCTGAAAATATAGTAAATATGTTGTCACTGGAAAATTTTATGTATTCAAATGCAAGTTGTATGGCCTTCGCTTCCGCAGTAAAAATTGTTGCTTCATGAGAATATAATATCATCAATCACTGCAGCTGACGCAACTGTATCCTGCTTGTTTTGACTAAATTGGAGGGAATGCTTGGCCTATCTGGATGATGTAATTGTGCTGGGGACTTCATTCAACAACCACCATCTCAACCTCCGAGCTATCCTTACCAGGTTTAGACAAAATAATTTGAAATTAAAATCTAGGAAATGCTGTATGTTTAGAAAAAAAATAAATACGGTTTTTGGGTGTATCTGTAACTCCGGATAGTATACAGTATGTAGCCCAGTGGAATACCAAGAAACCGAAAAGATGTGGAGACTTTCTTGGGATACATGAATTTTCACAGAGAACACATTAAGAATTATGCTGCCCTGGCCTCCCGCTTGTATGATCTTACCAAATTATCCAAAAGCACATTTATTTGGGATGAAGCACAAAACCATAGTTTTCATTTTCTAAGAAAGGTAATGTCAGAGCCAGCCATACATGTATTTAGCATTCTCCAAGCCGGATGGTTTATTCATTCTTGACACGGATGGCTCGGATCAATCATTAGGTGCAGAATTATCACAAGTACAGAATGGAAAAGAGGTACTCGTAAGCTATGCAAGTAAAACCTTATCAGCTACCCTAAGACGTTACTGTGTAACAAAGAGGAACTACTTGCCATTGTTGTCTTCACACGAAAGTTCAGATTCTACCTCCTCGGACGACCCTTCATTGTTGGCACAGACCACCACAGCTTAGCATGACTCCTGGATTTTAAAGATATAGAGGAGGGGCAACTTGCAAAATGGTTGGAAGAACTCTTGCAGTACAATATGACTATTCAGCACCGCAGTTGGAAAGCACACAGCAATGCAGATTGACTCTCAAGGATACCTACGACAGATCCCCCATGTGACTGCTATGATGCTGGAAAGGACATCAGTGAGTTGACTTGTAGTGGATGTTAGTACTGTCAGAAAGCCCATGGACAATGGAGTAGAATTGGAGAGGATATCGATGATGTTGTTCCACTAGCTTTCCGTATGGCACAAACAGAATGGTGCTCAGAGGATTCTGAATCAGATAACGTCACCGACGGATGTTACTGGTCAAATGGGTTAAGTCACAAGAAACAGATCAGGATCTAAAATATCTTCTTCGTTAGAAAACAGGATGTGGTTCGAGTGAAATAGGGCTTTTTCTTGCTAGTCCAGGTGTTAAACACTGATGGAGCTCAAAAGAGCAACTTACAACTGTTGATGGAGTACTTTACTACATCTGGCCTTTTTATTGATGGCCTTGTCATTGGTTGAAGGATTCATTGCAAGAATGGGGTGTACTCTTCAGATCCACTCGGATCTAGGTAGAAACTTCACGAGTGACTTATTCCGAAGACTATGTAAAATGCTAGAGACCACAAAAACACGCACAACTGCATACATACCATGTGCGAATTGACAAATAGAGCGGTACAATAGAACTGTCTTACAGTCGATGCGTTGCTATTTAAAGAATGTGCGTTTACAGCGAAAATTGGGATGGATCGGCATTTGCAACTCATTGCCGGTGCTATAAGGGCCACTGTTAACAGACAAACCGGATAAACCGCCAACAAAATGATGCTAGGACGAGAGATTCTACAACCTGTATACATCATGATGGGTGTGGGTGAAAATCAACAACCTCGAGAACCATCTGACTATGTGAAGGATCTCGAAGAAGTGATGTCTCAAGTCCACGCAATTGCCAGAGAAAATTTACATACTGCACAAATGCATCAAAAACGGACCTATGATTTGCAGCTTCACAACCACACAACCCGAAAACCCAATTGTTTAAAGGGGATGGGGTTTCATTTTAATTTTAAAACCAAATTTCTTTATATATTACAACATTAGCCTTTCACTAAGCATTTTCTATTGTAAAAACACAACAAAATTTCGGATTTTATTCTTTCTCTCTTTTTTTGCAAAGGGGAAGGTTGTTTGCAACCCCTCTCCCTCTGGATCCGCCACTCAGTGGAATACAATCAGAAGAACGTAGTTCGTTTTGTCTGAATATCAAACAAGAAACATATATTGACGCAAGCGTCAAAAATCGGCCGCAATCCAACTAATTGTTCCTTTAAAGAAGCAACTAAAGATCGACTGTTCAAAATGCGTGATCTGTTTTTAAAATATCTTATATTCATCTGTTAAAATATATCCTAGTGACATTAAACGCTTGTGCACGACATTGCATGATTTTCTTGATTATATAATGCATGTTCAGTATTACATGTACATATATAAGCAAAGTACCCCCTGGTCCTCTGCGTCAATAAACCATGGGCATATATAATTTTAGGTATTTACATTAAAAGTTTAAAAGTAAAGTTTAATGTTACTCTACAACTAGATATGTAGTGTAGTTTTAATTTAATAAAAACGCAACAAATATGTTGGCCCGGGCTCCTTGCCCTCTCTTAGAGGAAAAAACTATACTCCAACTTGATCCGCCACTACATTTCTTCTCTTTTGAGAAGTAGCTGGAAAATTCTTGGCACATTAATGATAATAATGATTGGATTTATATGGCGCTTTTCTAGCATAAATGCTACTCAAAGCGCTTTACAATCATTATTACCCCAGCAGACCTTAGCAATCCAGAATCTTTCTCGGTGCAAGCTGCCGTAATCAGCGCTAGAACACTAACATTCTGACAATATCTTTCACTGTCTATAGCCAGGTACCTCTTTTACACTTGGGTGGAGTGAGGAAATTCGTGTAAAGTGCCTTTCCCAAGGACACAACGTCGACTTGTCGCGGCCAGGATTCGAACTCACAACCTTTCGGTTTGGAGTCCGGCACCTTAACCACTAGACTACCGACGCCACATTGTAAAACCTGCATTATCCTCGTCTGCTAGGGCCAAATCTTGTAATATTCTATAGCCTGCTAGGTCTTTTGATGAATTAACATTTAATCATATTTTTGAAAATGTTTATATACTTATTATGTACATGTGTACACGTCATTTTAAAATAAATACGTACAACAAATCCTGTTTAAAATAGAGAAAGTAAAATTGTATAATATACATAACGCAGTCTTTGCTTTAGATTATGCCAAACACGTGTCCTAATTTTCTCCGCACCTCAAATACCGGGTATGTCAAAGTTTGTCAATCAGGATTGGATGAAATATTTACCTCATTCTTCATGAATTTTTTTTATTTTATGTTAATTGTGTGTTTTTGTAAAACATTTTAGACAATCTTTTAATATACTACTTTATTAATGTTAAATATTTTTAAAAAAAATTGTTTTAACTCCGCAGAAACGCACAGCGACTTCAAACTTTCATATCAAATAACCGACCGCCTCCTGGCGGCCGGTAATGATCCGGTTCCCAAAAGATGATTTCTGGCATTGTGTGTTTTACAACTGATCTTGCTTGCTGACGGAAGTTACCGGTACTAGTATTCGATGGATTCTAATATTTTCCATCTGGTTAAATTTTAGTTCCAATTGATCTACCAAGATCTAAATTGCAGTAAAAAAGGTTATAAATCGTACCGGTATCTACATGATTTAAGAAAATAAGGCTATCATGTCATTTAGGTTGATAGATGTGGTCTACGGTAATCTTTTCCCTTTCACGAATTTCAAGGTCACTTCAGGTTTGACAGCTGCATCAGAAAGGAAATTTACCAATATATGGAAGTTTTCATTCATGTCCAAGATTTGACCTAGTTCAGCGTAGCGAACTGGTTAGGGGTCACTTGTTTTAACAAATATGTATGCATGACCTTTTACAAGAGCTTACGAGTTGTACATGATATTTGACATCATCAAACTGATCGCATACAATAGTAGTTTTTAGAAGCTAAAAAATTTGCTTATTAACTTTTTTAAAAATCAAAACCAAGCTTATTCAGAGAATATGTCTCCCGCTAAAGGAAAAAAGGAGAGAATGTGCTGACCTGAGAAGGGAAGGGTGGTGAGTTTCGAGTAGGTTATTTAAGAAGGGCATAGGGAGTTATGGTTACCACCTTAACCTTTGACCTTTCGAATAGGCGGTCCCGCGGAGCGCAATGGTTAGAACATCTGCTCTAGAGTCACGTTGTAAAGAGTTGATCCTTATCATGTCGCGGGTTCGAATCTCACTGTGAGACGTGGACTTCATATAAAAACCGAGGTCCCGTGTCGCAGTAGGTGCTGGAACGAAAAGATCTCTCACTGCTCAATGGCCCTAAGTGCCGAGTTTAGGACAAAATTTGCAGCTCTCCGTCGTCATCGTTAAGTGAAAACTTCTCAATAGGGACTTTAAACCAAAAAAAAAACAACCAACAAATTAAATAGCGGTCTTCGTTAGGCCATTGTGATATGAATTGTCATTGTAAAAGCTTAAAGGCTTCTTGAGAAATCACTATCAATATTCTTGAGAAAAACAAGTGTTACAGACAGACAGAAATACTGACAGACGAACTGAAGGATGGACCGAAAAAATTAATATCACCACTTTCAGCGGGGTACAAAATTTACCAAATGTACTTTCACTGAAAGCCAAACAGGAGGTTTGTGTAATGTACTTTAGTATGTTTATGTACGACTTATCTAATAACGGAAGTTGGGGTTATCTGCCCTTGCTATCTCTGAAAATTACCCGCCATGTCAGATGTCTGAATGCTCCACTGTACTGTCAGTGTATAATAAAATATTCTGTTTCATACACCACTGCATGGTTTTCTCGCTATCGGCATGAGTTTAATACCCCAAGTTGCACGAACGTAACATATTATATATGAACGTCGCATATGCAACAAAAAGGTAAAGGTTAATTGCGCAAACGCACTTAACAAAACACCTTCTAGACAACATTGAACAAATTGAACAAAAGACGGATGAAAGCTTGACTGCGAACGGTACCTACAAATATTTCCAACTACCGACTTTTAATTACTATTAATTTCTCCTCTTAGGTGATGAAAATGATGTAAACGTTCTCTTTATCGCTAATAAAATATTTTACATAGTTTCCGAAAATGTGTTTCAAACACGCATTTAATGGGATGATTAGAAAACACGCGGGAAAGAAATATAAAAAGTAGCATCTGTTTACCAAAAATAGGTCGTGCTTATCTTCCCAGTTCCTGTTGCCGGCTGCGATTGTCGCAAACCAATAAAAAACACCAACCATTAATGAAGTATACTTGTAATTACAGGAAGAGAAATTTATGGTGATAAGAACACTCATTCAATTTGAGCAGGGATCTGTTTTGCATCGATGTGTTGTGAATGCAAATGGACATTAGTAATAATTTAATGAAATAGAAATCGAACGACAATCTTGCATTGTTTTGTTTTGTTCTGCAAGCGGAAAGGAAACACAGCGGATTTAAGTAATGTAGCACGCTTAAGATGCACAGATTCAACGAAATAAAGTTATTTAGGAGATGTGAAATTTCAATAAAATCTTTTTTTTCTAAATTGGAATGTTTTTCTATGTTAATTATTTTGAAACACGCAACTAGTTTGTGGCCCGAGGTCAAAATACAGTGTTGTAAAAGCTTTCATAAAGTGTGTGGGATTTTAAAGCTTAATTCAATAAATGATCAGCGTATACAAAGAGAAGGCACAATATGTCAAAAGATGCTTTAAATAAAAAGATGAAGCAAAAGAAAATCAAATTAGCTGGAACGACTAGTCATTTCGAAGAAGAAAGATAATTGCCAAGAAAGCAGAAAAGAAACTAATTTGACAAACCAACAAGGTTGATTAACCTGGTCAATGGCTTGTAAAGCTGTTTATCGATTTAAGAATGAGTTCAAAATACAGTCTTGGAAGAAACTGTTAAGGAAACTTTGGTCAGGATCTCCATCATGCCTCTGCAACTTGTCAAGGTGGTCCACCAATGAAACAAAGTTATTTTAAAGAGGAATATCGTCTTTCTTCTCAGGGATACCTTCATATTGAGGAGATCGACACCTAAATACTGAATATACTCATCTTTTGCAATACACAACTATTATTTTCGCTGACAAATAGGCATTGATTGCCTGTCTCATTAATCGGTAGATAAATAATTCATCTGTCGTCAGTCTGTGAAAAAGTGACAGAAATTTGACAAATGTGTTCAAATGTTCGCATGGTTATACAAGAATTCCACTCGAGCACTTCTCATTAGTCATTTACTGTTATGTGGCTCATAAAACATGCCAACACTATAAAGTAAGCAATCTTCTAAACAACTGATTTATAAAACTAATCAAAAATGAGAGAACTTTTTTATATTTCTAATCTTGTGAAATGGAATATTTTTGACACTGTAATATTTGGACTTCGTAACAATGAATTTTGTATGATCGTCACGCTTTCAACATGTGCTGAAGAATACCCTTATTTTAAATAACCATTCTTATACAGACTTGATTGAAAACATTAAAAGCATTTTATTATCTTTTTATGTCTTTATTGTTTAGTTAAATTGACAAGAGGCACGTGACTCAAAATTAACTTCCTTGTCTTCTCGGGTCAAGGGAAAAATACTATTTAGAAGGCTTCTGGCACAAAGAAAACTTCTATACACGTGAATTATGTGAGTAATGTTCGATTATTTCCGATTGTTGAAGGCATTGGTTCATTACGAATCTGAGTTCCGGCAATTTGAACCACTATTTCTGTTTGATTATTGTATATTTCGCATCGCAAGCGTGTTTTATTTTACTCCAACATTTTACTTTTTATGAGGTTTTTCATTCATTCAGTAGCTGTCTCTCAACGATTTATTCCGTTCAAATCATGGTGAGTTATAGAAATAACCATTGTTCATTTAATGTTAAAAGACACCGCCATTGACACAATAATAATAAGGGATGTTAAAAAATTTAGATGGCTTGTTGCAAAGAAACAAAATTGACAGAAACAAAAACAAGAGGCCCATGGGCCTTATAGGTCACCTGAGTATCAAGCAACAACTTTCCAACAATTGAATTTGATTCATGTTTTAACCCAGAGGCCATGAAATTCACAATTTTGAAAGAGGCACCATTGCTTATCATAATTATGCACTCAGAATGTTTACTTTGGTTAGTAAAACCCAGAGGTACATGTAGATAACAGCAACAAAGAGAAAATTCATTTCCACTTTATCATTATCAGTTGTGCACCCCATCCCACAGCAACCACTGACCCTAGGGCCACATCTTTCAAAATTTTGGAAATTTTATTTCATCATGTTGTTGATTAATACCAAAGTGCAGATTTCAAAGCATCAAATCATTTTCAGACCCCCCCAGGTACCTCTGTCCCAGGGGCCAGGAAATTAAGCATTTTTGGAAGAAGAATATATACTAAGATCATTGCCATAATACCCAGGATAGGAAAAGAATTTCAAAGAATATGTGCATTTTCACTATATAAACACTAGAGCCCCGCCCTAACTGTAACACAAGAAGCCCTGACTCAGGGGCCCTGAAATTCACAAATCTCAAAGAAGCATCCTTGCTCCTCATAACTATGTACACAGTTCATCGATTTAATACCCAGGTGCAGAAAAGAAGATTTTAAAGAGTTTATGCGTTTTCACTATATCATCAATAGAACCCCACCCTAACATCAGAACACCCAACCCAGGGGTCATGAAATTCACAATTTTGGAAGAGGAAGCCTTATTCAAAATAACTATGTACTTGGTTAGTTTATTTAATACTCATGAGCAAAGAAGAAGATTTTCAAAGAAATAATGCATTTTCACTATATAATCTAAATAGCCCTGCCCTGTCACTAGAACCCCTGACCCTGGGGTCATTAACTTCACAATTTTGGAAGATGCAGCCTTATTCAACATAACTTTGCACTTGGTAAGTTTATTTAATGCCAGCAAACAGAAAAGAGGAATATCAAAGAATTACTGCATTTTCACTATAATAACCTATATTGCCCCGCCCGAGCACTAGAACACCTGACCCTGGGGTCATGAATTTCACAATTTTGGTAGAAGACTTAATGCTGATTACAATCATACCAACAGTTTGACTGCTTGAAGTCCAGGAGTAAAGAAGAAGATTTTTAAAGATTGCACTAATTTTAGTGGTTTTTGCCCCACCCCCCAGGCCCCAGGGGGGCAGGGACCATGATATTCACAATTTTTGTTTCCCTTCACCCTTAGATGCTATATGCCAAATTTGGTTGAAATTGGTTCAGTGGTTTCAGAGAAGAAGCTGAAAATGTTCAAATGTTAACGCACGACGGCCATGTTGTTGATTAATACCAAAGTGCAGATTTCAAAGCATCAAATCATTTTCAGACCCCCCCCCCAAGTACCTCTGTCACAGGGGCCAGGAAATTAAGCATTTTTGGAAGAAGAATAGATATTAAGATCATTGCCATAATACCCAGGATAGGAAAAGAATTTCAAAGAATTTGTGCATTTTCACTATATAAACACTAGAGCCCCGCCCTAACTGTAACACTAGAAGCCCTGACTCAGGGGCCCTGAAATTCACAAATCTCAAAGAAGCATCCTTGCTCCTCATAACTATGTACACAGTTCATCGATTTAATACCCAGGTGCAGAAGAGAAGATTTTTAAAGAGTTTATGCGTTTTAAATATATCATCAATAGAGCCCCACCCTAACATCAGAACACCCAACCCAGGGGTCATGAAATTCACAATTTTGGAAGAGGAAGCCTTATTCAAAATAACTATGTACTTGGTTAGTTTATTTAATACTCATGAGCAAAGAAGATTTTCAAAGAAATAATGCATTTTCACTATATAATCTAAATAGCCCTGCCCTGTCACTAGAACCCCTGACCCTGGGGGCCATTATATTCACAATTCTAGAAGAGGCAGCGTTATTCAACATAACTCTGCATTTGGTAAGTTTATTTAATGACTGCAAACAGAAAAGAAGGATATCAAAGAATTACTGCATTTTCACTGTAATAACCTATATGCCTCACCCTAGCACTAGAACCCCTGACCCTGGGGTCATTAACTTCACAATTTTGGAAGATGCAGCCTTATTCAACATAACTTTGCACTTGGTAAGTTTATTTAATGCCAGCAAACAGAAAAGAAGAATATCAAAGAATTACTGCATTTTCACTATAATAACCTATATTGCCCCGCCCGAGCACTAGAACACCTGACCCTGGGGTCATTAACTTCAAATTTTTGGAAGAGGCAGTCATTTTCAATTCAACTATGCACTTGGTTAATCTATTTAATGCCCAGGAGCAGAAAAGAAGAATTTCAAAGAAATAATGCATTTTCACTATATAACCTATTAAGCCCCGCCCTAGCACTAGAACCCCTGACCCTGGGGCCATGAATTTCACAATTTTGGTAGAAGACTTAATGCTGATTACAATCATACCAACAGTTTGACTGCTTGAAGTCCAGGAGTAAAGAAGAAGATTTTTAAAGATTGCACTAATTTTAGTGGTTTTTGCCCCCCCCCCCAGGCCCCAGGGGGGCAGGGACCATGATATTCACAATTTTTGTTTCCCTTCACCCTTAGATGCTATTTGCCAAATTTGGTTGAAATTGGTTCAGTGGTTTCAGAGAAGAAGCTGAAAATGTTCAAATGTTAACGCACGACGACAGACAAACAAACGACGGACGACGACTGACAAAAACAGATAACAATAGGTCACCTGAGTTTACTCAGGTGACCTAAAAACACATTTTATAAGAATTGTTTTACACGTTTTACACGCCTTTTTTCAAATATCAATGGAACTAATTAATTTACTCACCTTGTCATTGGTCATTTGATAAATTACTTTGCTAAAAACATTCTGTACAGTACAAGTAGTATGAAGTTGATATTAAAAAGATGCTCTGATTGAGAGTTTCTGATTGATAATATTTTTGTTTTGGAGACCAGGTTTTCCAACAGACTATCTGTCTGTCGGTAACTAAACTTAGGTACATTAACAGGATAGTGTATATTCACATCAGAGCAGGGGTATTACTAGTGAGTATTGGCTCATAGACTTCTTGTTTTTAAGTCACCTGAGTAATGACCTATTGCTATCTGTTTTCGTCCGTCGTCGTGCGTTGTGCGTTAACATTTGAACATTTTCATCTTCTTCTCTGCAACCACTGAACCAATTTGAACCAAATTTGGCACAAAGAATCTATGGGTAAAGGGGAACAAAACTTGTGAATTTCATGGTCCCTGCCCCCCTGGGGCCTGGGGGGTGGGGCAAAAACCACTAAAATTAATGCAATCTTTAAAAATCTTCTTCTTTACTCCTGGACATCAAGCAGTTAAACTGTTTGCATGATTGTAACCAGCATTGAGTCCTCTACCAAAATTGTGAAATTTATGGCCCCAGGGTCAGGGGTTCTAGTGCTAGGGTGGGGCTAAATAAGTATATAGTGAAAATGCATTATTTCTTTGAAAATCTTCTTCTCTGCTCCTGGGTATTAAATAAACTAACTAAGTGCATAGTTATGATGAGCAAGAGTGCCTCTACCAAAATTGTGAATTTTATGGCCCCAGGGTCAGGGGTTCTAGTGTTAGGGCGGGGCTCTATAGATTATATAGTGAAAATTCATGAATTCTTTGAAAATCTTCTTCTCTGCTCCTGAGTGTTAAATAAACTAACTAAGTGCATAGTTATGATGTGCAAGAGTGCCTCTACCAAAAATGTGAAATTTATGGCCCCAGGGTCAGGGGTTCTAGTGTTAGGGTGGGGCTCTATAGATTATATAGTGAAAATTCATGAATTCTTTGAAAATCTTCTTCTCTGCTCCTGAGTGTTAAATAAACTAACTAAGTGCATAGTTATGATGTGCAAGAGTGCCTCTACCAAAAATGTGAAATTTATGGCCCCAGGGTCAGGGGTTCTAGTGTTAGGGTGGGGCTCTATTGATTATATAATGGAAATACATGAATTCTTTGAAAAAATTTCTTTTCTGCTCCTAGGAATTAAATAAACTAAGTACATAGTTATGATGAGCAAGAATACCTCTTCCAAAATTTTGATTTTATGGCCCTAGGGTCAGGGGTTCTAGTGATAGGGTGGGGCTCTATTGATTATATAGTGAAAATACATTAAATCTTTGAAAATTTTCTTCTCTGCTCTTGGGTATTAAGCAGATGAACTACCTATGTAGTTATGATGAGCAAGGACCCTAATCTTCCAGAATTGTGAATTTCAAGGCCCCAGGGTCAGGGGTACCAAAGGGGGGGGTGTACTTATATACTGAAACTGGATGAATTGTTTGAGATCTGCTCCTTGGTATTAATCAAATATTTTTGAAAAGCAAGGGTGCCTTTTCAAAAATTGTGCAATGTGTGGATCTAGGCCTAAGGGTCAGGGGTTCATGTGTGATAGGGGCATTACTGATTATTGCTGAATATTACTGATTACTTGAAATGCATTTTTTGTTCCCCTACCCTGCCTATGGGTATTAAGTAAACAAACTAAGCAACTGCTAAGTGTATTGTTATGATGATCAATGGTGCCTCTTTCAAAATTGTGAATAGCATAGCATCTGGCTTAAAACATGAATCAAATTCAATCACTGGAAAGTTGTTGCATAATGCTCAGGTGACCTATAAGGCCCATGGGCCTCTTGTTTATGTGTTTAACGCCCTTCCCAATAGTTTTTCACTCATGTTAAGATATCACCACTTACCGGTGGAGAGCTGCAAATTTTTATGTATACTCAGTACTTAGGGCCATTGAGCAGGGAGGGGTCTTGATCATGCCAGTATTCATTGTGACGTAGGGTCTAGTTTTATATGATCTCACCTGAAGGACCGGTCTTCACGTCCCATATTGGGATTCGAAACTGTTAGGATTATATCTAGACGCCAAAACTCTAGAGCAGTCGCTCTACTACTGTGCCACGCGGGTGACCCCAACTACTAGCCTAGATGTACATGATGTGCCTGAAAACAGATTTCTATCCTTGTCTCATTCAAACTTTTAAGTTGGGAGTCAATTTCTCCGTTTTTAAATCATAGATTTCTTGTGGTTGATGAAAAAAAATTCACTTTAATTATTGATATATTTGTTAAAGTCCAGGAAGGTGATGATTATTTTTCAGCAGAATTTTCTTCTCTTTCAGTGTGTTCAAAAGCTCGTCTTCTCTTGCTCCATCATGTGTAAGCTGTACGTGCTTTATGGACAGTCCATGGAGCCCTATATCAGAAAATAAGGTCTTCGACAAAACACACCTTGTCAGCAAATATAATTTACCATTGAGTCAACTGCTAACTGACGTTTTTCATACTTATTGTTAGTCCATTATTAATACACTGAATTGACGACGGATTTTTCCGTTATTTCCCGAACATGACAAGGAGCAAACGGTGGGTGTGAACGGTCGACAGGGAATGCTTACTCCTCCATGGCACCTGATCCACCTCTAACGTTTTGGAGGTCCGTGTTTACTCTGCTCCTATTTTGTATTGTCTTATGGACCTTTGATCTTGAATACTGTTTGTTATCTCCATATGTTTCACTCTTATCTATTGGGCATAACTGTCATTTTTATTTGATTCGCATTTATTTTCTGAAGTGCTACATGCTCGACGGAGAAAGCAGATAGGTGACGAGAATGAGCTAAGGGTTTCTAACAACTTTTGTCAAAGTACAGATACATCGTTCACAACATTTTTGGCTGGGACTGATAGCGGATACCTAGCTGTTACATTTTTGGATCAATTTATATTTAGCATTTAAAAACCTCTAAAATAAGAGACTGATGCTTTTTAAAAGACCTTTAAAGAGTCGGAAAACTAAACAATTGTTCTGGAATTTCCTGAGGTCCGTGTTTTGCCCTGTTCACAGAATTTGTATTGTATTATTTATGAGATTGATCGCTTTTCGTTATATACTGTCATTTCCATTTTTGGTTTGATAGTCCCACGTCTTTAGAATGAAGATACTGCGATCCGCGCATCAGAAGCTGGGCATTGGGACTGTAATATACTGTATACTTCTAAATCCATTTTGCAAACTTAAGAGGTTCCCATTTTTCCTCTGTGAATTTGACAGACATCCACGTAGAAACAAGGAGGTGTTTTTTCGCATGTTTAGGAAATTTTTGTGGTTGATAATGCGCCAGTAGACTGAATTCTATGATTGCTTCTTATCGATAGGACAGGAACCATGCATTTCAATATCCCTCAGACTTGAAAAGAATATATCCATTCCGATGTCTAACGTACCTAGAAAATGTATCCTCAACATCACAAAGACATGAGTCCTGTGTTAACTTTTTGCCGTAATACCTCCGACAAAACTGCAGTCAACATCTCGGACACAGATTTTGATTGTATGTTATTTAACGTCCCTCTCTAGAATTTTTTCAATCATATGGTGACACACCCACTTTCCGGTGGAGAGCTGCAAATGTTTTCCTTTGCTTGACACTCTGGGCCATTTAGCAGTGAGGAATCTTTTTCGTACCAGCACCTACTGCGAAACGAGACTTTGGTTTATACGGTCTCATTCGAAGGACCTATGTCCAGGCCTGGCCATAAAACTTAGACAAGCTCCCTTTTGATCTCAGTCTTACGTTTTCGCTATATATTCCTTCAGTAAAAGTGAGACTGGGGTCAAAAGTGAGCTCGTCTTAGTTTTATTTCGTTAGATTCAAAGTTTTTTTTATCTGCTATAAGCATTTTCCTAAAAAAATAATTTCTGTGAAGCTTTTATAATTTTCCGACAAGCTTATCTTTGAATTCCAAAAGACAATAACTTCAGTCTATGAGAACTCGCGTCCACACCATCTGGGATTTAATTAACTGTGTATAGATTTTTCGGATGTGCACTGTGTCCTCTTTGTTTTGCTGAATTGCATATGGGTATGTGAAGCATTTCTTTAAATATTTTATAGTCAAATTTTACTAACTAACTTTATATAAAAGGGGTTTAAGTAATTTCAAACTACATTTTTTCGCTATATTTCAAGATATCTGAAAGTGCTTTTTAAGTCTCACGGATTGAATCGCAATTGTCTTCCACTCGGAATTCCTCGGATGGCTCGTACCTCACACACTATCCTTGGACGTCAAAGTATACTTTACGATACGCCTGACAATTTGCTTTTGCTGTCAAAGCCTACTAACATACGCAACCGTTTCGAAAAACTGGATGCAAAGCGAAATATTAGAAGAGTGACAAGGCAGTTTCCGGCGGAGAAAAGTAGCGACCTGATGCGTATTCCTCCCCCAACCACATCTGAGGTTTGAAGTGAGCTTAGCGGAGTCGGCCTATGATTGCCGATTGATCGTCTAACACACGTCTCTTCTACATGTATTTGCCAATTACAAGGAGTTTTAATTTTTCGGTACCGTCCATATTTAAGACATCCAATAAGGTTTATCTGTCCTTTGATTTTCTGCTCCCTGAACATTTTTCACCTTTCGGTTAGAGAGATTTTTTTCGGGGTTATAAAGTAGACCTGTCTCATCCTCGTAACTATATCACAAGGCTACCCCTTGATTAATTTTGGAATTTAAATAGTTTTCAAATCATTTTCAAAGTTGGACTTCTTCACGCTCACTACAAATTGAGGGACACGCGATCGAGGTCTAACCACTTCTGCTGGCCCGAAACTCGGAATCGCCGTGTTTCACAGCGATTTCTTCTGCCTTTTTAGAAGGATAGGGCTCCTAATTGGAGTATTTTTAACGTGTTTGTCCGTGAACCATTTGAACATTGCATTGTCGACGTTGTCATGTTTCTCTAGTAGTCCGGTACCGCTTTCTGAATTGGGTAAGGTCTGGTGTTTCGTAATTTTTATAGAAATTCATTCTTCTTTCCTAAGGGATAATTGACTCCTCTACTTATTTAATAATTTCTTATTTTGTTTCTAATGACATAGCTTTAACGGCCTGTCATAGCTTTCCTTTTGTGTGACGCTGATTCCTTCGTAACCACCGAGACTGATTATAGGAGCAGGTGGAGAGGGCGCAGTGGTTAGAGCGTCTGCTCTAGAGTCGCGAAGTAAGGAGTTGACCACTGTGGGAAATGGAGACCGGTCTTTCGGATGAGACCTATAAATCGAGGTCCTTCGTCGCAGTAGGTGATGGCACGAAAAAGATCCCTCCCTGCTCAATGGCCCTGAGTGCCGAGTATAGGACAAAATTGCAATTCTCCACCGGCAGGTGATGGCATCTCCATATGAGTGAAAAATCTTGAGAGGGACGTTAAACAATATACAATCAATCAAATCAATAGGAGCAGGTCATTGATTATATACTAATATCCAATGAACAAAAATATAAGATAAATATCAAACGTAACCAACGTGCAATTTATTATACATGTACGCGTTGAATAACAAACACTTATACAAATAGATGTTGAATTGTTTTCCAATTTTCTTCGACTTTTATGAATTCGTCATGAAAGAAGTAAACTTCGTTACCGATTTTGTTTTGCCTCTGCGGAACACAAAAATGATTCGTTACATCCATAAATTCTTTAGAACTGTAAAATTTGACAATGAAATGTGATGTGAAATAAATTCCAAGAAATAACATAGCCCAAAGCATACATGTTGTCTAGAAGTGTGTTGATTTATAGGACACAAATATTAAGAGATGTTATTGCTAATCAATCTTCTGCAGCTCAGCGCATGAGTCTTGTCTATGTTCGTTTGGAGTCTGCCTAAAAGTCTCTAAGCCAATTTATATGTTTATCTTCTCAAGAAAAGGCGCTTTTTACAAAATTAATAAAAATATGTAAATGCATTGATTGGATAAAGACATTAACCATCTTGTTACTTTCAATATACTTGTAATAACATGGAACAACACTTTATTTTCGTCTTACGAATCCTTAAACATGTTGAAAGTTAAAAGTTCCGAAACTCGACAATTCTTTTCAATTTACGGGTTCTTGTTGATTGAATGTTTCGCGTTTGAAATTCTTCATAATGACAGGAATGACATCTAGCGAGCTTTCACCAGCTGTTAATCAGTAAGAAAACTTTTCTCCGAGACCGAATATAACAAATTAACTTCCTACAGTGACATGATATAGACATGACAAATATCGTGAAATCTAACTTAAATTTAGTCTTGAATTTGGTAAACGTTATATAATGTATATCATTTTAATACCATATAATCATAAGCTAAAATTAAACAGCAAGATAGAATCGACTTATTGTCTAACTAGATTAGTATTTACTCCGCGATTTCTTACGATGAAATACGAGTATATGGAGATAACGAACAGCATTCAAGCTCAAGTGTCCATTAAACAATTCAAATAGTAGCAGAGCATACACGGGTCTCTTTATCAGAGGTGGGATCAGGTGCCATGCATGGAGGAGTGAACATCCCCTGCCGACCGGGCACATCCGCCATGTGCTCCTTATCATGATCAGAAAATAACGAAAGAATTGACAATTCAGTAATAATTAAATATTATAATACGTATTTATTATCTTTATAGTAAACTGACCCAAACCGCCGAAAAGCGGAGTGCCTGGCAATTTTCATTTGATGATCCGGACCCTTCAAGGAGACTTTATACGGCTTTTTGGATCAAGTTACTGTTATAATGATTTATTTAATATACATGGTAACCCCTATTTTAAATGCACAAATTTGGAAAAAAAACAAGCTAATTCAGAGAATTTTTGTCCCCTGCTTAGGGAAAAAGTAAACCATGCGCAGTTCGGGGAGGGGGGAGGAGTTGGATCCCCCTGACTGAATTTGTAAAATAATCTTATGTATACTGAAGCAAATAAAATATTCCAATATGAATACAGTATAAAGACTTGGTTGTTTATTCTTTATTGTGTGTATAGAAGATTTTTTTTTACATGGAATATTTATCACCATGCAATGATGATTTTATGAGTTTGTACAAGCCAGACCTCATAAATTTTTCATTTCCATGCTGAATACTATCATTTAGTAAAGAAAAAGTATTTCGGGGAAAAAAAGAAAATGGATAGTCCCTGATTCGAACCCGAAACTTCTCGATCACATATGAAGCGAGAGACATACCACTACACCACGGAACCGCTTCAAGCTTGCGAAAATTATAATTATGCAAAGATGAAGTCACATACATGTATACGTATATTCACGTTCGATATTGTCGAAATTTTACACAATGCATGGTGTCTAATTTAGCCTTTATTAAACAGTTCTAATTGATGTAATAAGAATATAAAGTCCACCGAAAACCTGTTTTATACTTGATAACTCTTCTCATTCCCCTGTGCTAAAAATACAGGTAATACAATAAATACTAATAAAACAAACGGGGCGGGACACTTTGAGAGGGGTGAGAGAGGTCCTAGGGAGTTTTGGTATACAATTACATAGCAAAAGCTCAAAATCGTCTTGAAATATCACCCGGAAAGGATAGTGTTACACACAAAGAATGTATACATTCACGACCTTGAACTTTGACCTTTTCACCTCAAAATCTATAGAGGTCTTCCTTAGGCCACAGGGTATTGTTATGTAAAATTTCATTGCAAATGCCCTAAGGGTTCTCGAGATATCGCGCGGAAACGAAAGTGTTAAAACAGACAGAATTTGCACATTTATGACCTTGACCTTTGGACCTCAAAATCAATAGGGTTCTTCTTTAGTCCATAGGGAGTTGCGATGCAAAATTTCAATGCAAAAGCTCAAAGGGTTCTTGAGATATCGTGTGGAAACGAAAGCGTTACAGACAGACAGAAAGACGGACGGATAGACCCAAATCAATATCCCCCACTTTTCAAGCGGGGGACAAAAAAATTGCACCAATAATACAACTTTTAACATGTTTTTTTTTTCAAGGCAGTTTTTAAACTCAAGAAGAAAGGCCAGATGATACAAACAAAAAATGGATGCCTGAATTGGTATTATATTTTGGGCCTAATTTCCTTGAAAATGATGCAAATAATATAAATTTGTAAAAATTGTAAACTTACGATGTTCAAAATTCTGTCTCTTTGAAACCGTACTTATTAATCTAACATACAAATATTTTTCACTTCAAATCCCATTTTATTGAAAATTTGAATAAAAAATCCAAATTTACGCGGTGAAACCTATTCATTCCACTCATTAAATCCACTGTTTCTTAAATTAAAGTAAATTCTCGCAAGATAATGAAAATTGACTCAATTTTTTCAAAACATGCCAAAATTTGAAGACCGAAAATCACATAAGTTGACATCCGGACATTCTACCTTTCATGTGCACCTGTGACGTTGACTTTTGTTGCCTGCGTGGCGTAAAGGGTTGTAACTTTTGCTCTAGAGATGCGGAGTAAAGCATTGGCCTCCGCTTCTCAAAAAATGAGGCCCACGGGCCTTATAGGTCACCTGAGTATCACTTGATTGAATTTGGCTCGTGTATAAACCAGAGGCCACGAAATTCACAATTTTGAAAGAGGCACCATTGCTTATCATAATTATAAACTTTGCATCCTTACTCTATTTACTTAATACCCATGCACTTCCACTTTATAACCAGTTGTGCACCCCACACCAAAGAAAGCACTGACCCTGGAGTCACATATTTCAAAACTTTGGTAATTTTATCATAGATTTTATTTCATCATATATGGTTTATTAATCCCAAAGAGCAGATTTCAGAGCATTAATTTATTTTCAGACTATGTAGACCCACCCACCCCCTCCAATAACCCTGACCAAGGGGGCATGAAATTAACCAGCCCCTCTATCGAATGGCAAAACCAATGACACAGGGGACATGAAATTCACAAATTTAGTTGAGGCATTATAACTTTATACTAAATAAGTTTATTTAATACCCAGGAGCAGAGAAGAAGATTATCAAAGAAATAATGCATTTTTACAATATATTCAAAAGAGCACTACCCTAACACCAGAACCCCTGACACTTGGGCCATAAAATTCACAATTTTGGTAGAGGCACTCTTGCTCTTCATAACTATGTACTTTGTTGGTTTATTTAATACCCAGGAGCAGAGAAGAAGTTTACTCAGGTGACCTAAAAAAGATCCTTCACTTCTCAAAGGCACAAAGTTCCAAATACAGGTCTAAATTGCAGAATGCTACCAGCAGTTGAACCCCACTATAGGCAGATGCTGATTAAAAAGAGCTTTGTAGCCATACCCGCGGTTACTAAATAAGGGATTATATATCAGACGTCCTTCCACTGCATGTCTATCGGGAGGTCAATATGTAATACTTTGTTTAGCGTAAGATAAATTCCAGAGTTAGCTAAGCGTAACTCCGTGGATGTTTTCCACACAAACTGTAGTATATTATCAAGTATCAACAGACATCGGTTTGGTGTATGAAACGGAATATTTTATTATACACTGACAGTACAGTGGAGCATTCAGACATCTTACATGGCGGGTAATTTTCAGAGATAGCAAGGGCAGATAACCCCAACTTCAATTATTAGATAAGTCGTACATAAACATACTAAAGTACATTACATCCCCCTCACTAAAATTAAAGACAGATTTTTTTTTCATTTAACATACAGATACTGTTTTAAATGTGAAAGGCATTCAATAGTTCATGGCAAAAGTTTTGATTTTGTTTCAAACACTCAATATAAACAAATCAAATAAGAACACTAACAGACATAGCAGAACTTTTGTTCTGGTAGCTGCACGGGAATTATTATGCCCCTAAAAACAGTGCAAACTGCTGACTAGATGCAATTTAAATCAAAAGTTACTAACAGAATTATTTACAAGCACTTCACAACTCGAGTTTCTCAGGAGGTTTAACGAGTCGTGGTTTGGAGTGCGTTTTTGTGATTGGCGGGCTTGTCGCTGACTTGAGGTGTAGCAGCATTTTCTATGGTAGGCTCATTGGGACTGCTGTCGTCCATGGGAATGTCCTGCTCAACCGGTTCGTCCTGAGGGTGTTCGCTTGATTTGTGGAGGTGAACCCGATTTCTGCGATAAAGTCTTCCTTTGCTTTTCACTACATAAGATCTAGGTTTGTCCATTTTCTCTACGACAATTCCTGGGGATAAGGACTTTGAACCAGGCGTTTCCATTCTGACTGTTGTTTCATTGTCTAGGGGTGATAACTCCTTCACATTTCTTCTCCTGTCATAGTAAAATTTCTGCTTGGCTTTCTGGACATTAAGGTGTTGCTGTACTTTTCTTAGGTTGTGTGTTGCTGGTTTAAGTAGATCTTGTGATGCTGGAAGCGTGTTCCTAGGTCTGCGTCCCATTAACAGTTGAGCTGGTGACAGATTAATGTTTTCTAGTGGAGTTGTTCTGTAATCTAGCAGAGCAAGTTGCTTGTCGTCATACTTTGTCCATAGGTTCTTTATGGTTTGTACTGCTCTCTCAGCCTCGCCATTCGAGCTTTGAAAATGAGGGCTGCTTTCGTGTTCAATTCCAAGCTCTGCGCAAAAGGTTTTGAAGGTAGCTGAGCTGAATTGTGGTCCATTGTCAGACCTTAGTTTTCCTGGAAGTCCATGGCATGCGAAAACTGTTTTCATGGCCTCTGTTATGGCTGTAGTTGTCTCTGATCTGAGTTCTACGGCGTCAATGTATTTTGAGTAGTAGTCCACCAGAATCAGGTATTTCTTGCCTCTAAATTCAAATACATCAGTTCCAATATGAGTGTATGGTAGATCTGGAGTTGGTGTTGGCATTAGAGGCTCTCTGTTTTGCTGTTTCTGATGCTCTGCACAAGATGGACAGTTGCTTACGGCCTGTTCTATGTCAGCATTCATGGCTGGCCAATACATGACCTCTCTGGCGCGACTCTTTGACTTGACTATCCCAAGGTGAGACTTGTGTATAAGGTTAAGCATCTCTTTCCGCAAGCTAGGTGGGATGACTATTCGACTTCCCTTGTACACAATGCTGTCAAGAACGGATAGCTGATCCCTTGAGTCGAAGTACTGTCTGACCTCAAAAGGAGATTCATTCTTTGTGTCTGGCCATCCTGTTTGAATGGTGCTCATGAGAGTTTCAAGTTCACTTCTGGTTGATCTCTGGATATCGGAGTATTTCTCGGGTGTTATGGATAACATACAGATCATGTCCGCTTTCTCTGTGTCCTCTTCACCGCTTTCCTCTAGGTAGGCCCGTGATAGCGTGTCTGAAATGTACATCATAGTTCCCTTCCTGTATTTGACATTGATGTCGTACCACTGTAGTTTTATCATCATCTTTTGAATCCTCATAGGAGCTGACAGTAAGGGTTTGTTGAACAAAGTCTCTAACGGCTTATGATCACTGTACACTGTGACCTCCTTGCCAAAAATGTAGTTGTGAAATTTCTGACAACTGTACACTATAGCTTGCATTTCCTTCTCAATTTGTGCATACCGTTTCTCTGTTTCTGTAAGAGCTCTAGAACCATAAGCTACTGCACGGCCTTCCTGTATCAAGACTGCTCCAAGTCCATCTTTACTTGAATCGCACTCGATCTCGACCGGTTTATTCACGTCAAATAGAGCTAATACTGGTGGCTTGGTACACACGTCCTTAAGTTTATGGAAACTTTCGTCCTGTTCATGATTTCATTGGAATTCCACATCAGACTTGAGAAGGATTCTTAGTGGAGCGTCCAAATCACTCAAGTTTGGAATGAATTCCACTAGACTTACGAATTTTGTATTTTTCAAAGTTCAATTTCAGATTGTAGTCTGTTGCCCGTTCCACAACTTTTCTAAGTATGGCATCATGTTCCTCGAGTGTTTCACCTGCGACGAGGATGTCATCTATGATGGCAGACGCACCTTTGATTCCAGATATCATGTTGTCCATGATCGGATAGATTTCTGGTGCTGATTTTATGCCGAAGTGTAGTCGGAGCCAACGATATCTTCCTATCGGTGTGTTAAATGTTGTCAGGTTTTGGCATCCAGATTTGGCATCCAATACTGAGAATATCTTGGCTTTCGGTATGTCTGATATGACATCGTCAATAGTTTTCATAGGGTGATGCTCACGTTTTATGGCGCGATTTAAATCCCTTGGATCTATGCAGATGCGTATCTTTTCTCCCTTTACACTCACTACCATAGAGCTGACCCACTCTATTGGCCTGTCCACTCTCGTGATGTATCCATTAGCTTCCATCTCTCTCAGTTTGTCAACTACCCTGGGCTTAATTGCTGCTGGGAGTTTCCTTACCGGATGAATAACTGCAGGTATGGATTCGTCTATACTGAGATGGTATACTCCAGGTAGTGTTCCTGTAGTTTCTACGAGTTCTGGATAGTCTCTCGATAGTTCGCTTTGTGCACTTTCTTTAGTCTCAGTCACATCTGATATCGAAGTCTGCAGATGCGGGTCGGTTTTGTATATCAACCCAAGAGTAACTGCAGTATCACCACTAATGATATTCTCTGGATCCAGGTCGACCACTTCAAAGTGAACGTTAGTTTTACGATCACGGTAAACAACTGGAAGAGTTACTGATCCTATTGGTTTGATCTTATGGTTCGTAAAGTATATTGAAGGTATTTTACTTATGTATTAAAATCTACAGCATAAAAATAAGTTTATTACAGATTTTGAAGTTATTCAGTTTTACATACTTTCGTTTTCATTAAATCATTTTGATCCCGATGCAAATTAGCGAACTGATTTGTTAATGCATTCAACGGATACTTCGGGAAGAGACACAACTGACTGAGCTTGCTCGTTTTTTGTCCCCCGTTGAAGGTGGAGGATATTAATTTCGGTCTGTCTGTCATTCTGTCCATCTGCCTGTAGTTCGGTCTGTCTGCAACACTTTCCTTTCCCTGCAATATTTCTAGAAACCCTTTGAGATTTTGCATTAAAATTTCAAGTTACACAACACTCGGAGTTCCTCGGATGACTCGTTACTAGCATAGTTCAGTTCAGTTCAGTTGAATTATGGAGTTCCCTCCTATGTATAAGGAGCACCCGAGAAGGTGGTTACATAAAAGGCATAAAAAAATAAAAACAAAAGAAATAAAGTGATGAGATGACAATTAGTAAAATCTATTCTATATAGTGCTGTAAAAATAAAGTTAGAGGTGGTAGACCAACTAAAAATAAAACAAGAATTTACACACTATACAGTAGCTTAGCTTCTAATATAAAATTGTTATGGCCCTAAAAGTACTTATAAACTCCTAAGACATAATTAAAAAAAACCTTGACACCTGTACCGTGACTGTTTCTATTTTAAAAGTTATTTCAGCTCTAAAAATATTTACATACTCCTCCTTAATAAGAAAAGGAATAATAATGTTCATGCCCCCCCCCCCCCC
>PRKT01000028.1:2073074-2084837 GCA_003671525.1 Saccostrea glomerata
GAAAATATGCATTTTTAAAATTCTTTTACTTGACAATATTTGTCATTACACCTATTGTAAAGCATTCTTCCAAAAGATATTGTTCTATTAGGTATGAATTTAAATTAATTACGGTTTTTGCAAAAACCTATGACATCATAGGATGGTGGGATTACCTTAAGACGAGGTTTTTAAAGTAGCCAAATCTGCTAAGGATTAAAAAAATGTTGAAAGCATTTTTTCAGTGAGTGCCCTATTATTTTTCTTATCATTAACATTATCACAGAGAAAAAAATCCTCTGGCTGACTCTCTAAGCTTTTTTTAAAAGCTAAAATTGTCAAAGATACACTGTAGTAAAGATGCCTCTCGGAAGAGGTAATGCTAAAAAATCATCACTTCCACCAAAGAGAAAAAATAAGACTATACCTGTCGTTTAGAGCCCCACAGTGACCGATCATGAAGTCGAGGAAAATAAAGGTGAAAACGAGAGTGAACAACCACCACCCTCTCCCATCACCAGTGACGAAGAGGCTTCTTCAAAGAAAAAAAAGAAAAAAGCTCTATCCTCTTGTCAGAGGAAAATGAAATAAATCTAGCGGACTGGCTTAAAGAAAATCCTTGCCTATATTCAAAGGGACTAAAAGCCTATCGGGACACCGGTAAAAAGAATCAGTTATGGGACCTAAATGCTACATAGTTAAAAATGGAGTCTGCAGTAGAACTTAGAAGATGGTATGAGAGCATTCGAACAAGGCTGGGCAAACAGACGTTGAACAGGTCTGGGGCAGAGGCTAGGGAAATGACGCAGAGAGATCAATTTATGATGAATAATTTTTTTATTTCTTCAACAGCATATCGCAAGAGTTCCGAGTAGAAAGGTAATAAATGTAAGTAAATAAAGCATTTATTCCGAAGATTTTTTACAGCGCTGATTCTGTAAGATGCTATCCTTATTTTGGGTTTTTGCAAACTGCATTTTAAGTGTTTGACTTGACATTATTCTAAATAATTATTTTTTGCAGTCGAAAGCAAAGATTGCTATACATGTGTGCTTTAAAAGGTTGATATAAGAAAAAAATAAACAAGATTTCTTTAAGATTATATGTATTTAGATCTCAAATTTCATAACAACAATGAATATTTTGGAAATGGTACAAGTACTCGTTTCTGTTGATGTCAAAAGGTTTCGTATGAGAACTGTTAATTTATACAAGTAAAGATCTTAAGTTCTTGGCAAAATTACTTTTATGCAATAAATGTAGAAGTATACTACATGTAGTCTTGTATCATTTTTTTTAGGGCCAAACTGCGAATAATACCCTTTCTCGATCTCAACAGAAATCAAAGTGTACCAAAGACCTTGACGGGAAGACGGAACTTTTGATAAGCAAGTTGGACCAACAGGAGGAAACGACAAATGATTTACATTCCCAGTTTGCCAGAGTGTTAAATAAAACAGGGGACCCGGCTTCGTCCCGTGTTGCTTGGCTTCGTGGATTGGATCCATGTCGAGCAGAATCCACGACCATTTACTCCTCAAGTTTTACAGGCAATCATTTAATCTTGTCATGGATTTTGTGGAAGAGTCGAACAGAGTGAGGGCCTCGGAAGCCAGAACAACACAGCGTGACAAACAACAACAACTGGCTTATGTCCTTCTCCAAAAACAGTTCACATCATCACACGACAGCTGGCAATACCAGCCTAACTACAGCCAGCCTAGCCCACTGAATCGTGAGCAGCCCACATATCATTCCCTCAGGAACCAGCACTCTTCACCTAACAACATCATCAACTGGGATACGTCAATTCCATCTGCTGGACAGCCTTTTCTACCCCAAATCTGACCTTGACGCAACTGAGCCCTTGGTCATACTTCATTCAGGACTTGCCTAGACTGACACCAGAGAGCAATAATCCAGAACCCCTACTGCGATCTTAGAGGGTGATGCTGGTGACAGTGATTCTGAAATCGTGAGAGTGTGACTGGGGCTTAGACATTTGGACATTTTCAACTTCTCTGGAACCGCTGAACCAATTTATACCAACTTTGGTATACAACATCTATGGATGAAGGGTAACAAAAATGTGAATTTCATAGTCCCTGCCCTCCTGGGGCCTGAGGAACGGGGCTAAAATTAATGCCATCTTTAAAATCTTCACTCATGGACATCAAGCAGTTACACTTGTGCTTGTGCTTGTAATCTACATTGAGTCCTATACCAAAGTGTGAATTCCATGGCCCCAGGATCAGAAGTTCTGGTGTCATGGCGGGGCTCTATTGATCATATAGTAAAAATTCAGAAATTCTTTCAAAAAAAATTTCTCTGCTACTGCTTATTCAACAAATGAACTATATACATAGTTATGATGAGGAAGTCTGCGTATTCCAAAATTGTGAATTTCATGGCCCAAGAGTCAGGGGAGCTGGTGTTAGGGCGGGGCTATATTGATCATATAATGAAAATGCATAAATTTTTCTCTGCATGACAATCTATTCCTGGGTAATAAACCAATGAACTGTGTACATAGTTATGATGAGGAAGGATGCCTCTTCCAAATGTATGAATTTTAGGACCCATGGGTCAGGGGCTCTGGTGTTGGGGTGGGGCTCTATTGATTAAGGAAAAAAAGCACGAAATTTTTGAAAATCTTTTCTTTTGGTCCTGGGTATTAGGCCAATGATCTAAGTACATATTTATGATGAAAGGTGCCTCTTCCAAAATGGTCAGGACAGAGCCCCTTGGTCAGGGGTACGGGTTAGGGAGGTATAAAGTCTGATAACAAATTAATGCTTTGAAATCTGCTCATTGATAATGATCAACAATTTATGATGAAATACAATTAATGATAAAATTTCCAAAATTTTGAAATTATTTGGCCCCATGGTCCTTGTTTCCTGTGGAATGGGGTGCACAATTGGTTTGGTGCCTCTTTCAAAATTCTATGGCCTTCGGTTTAAAAATCGAACCAAATTCAATTGTTGAAAAGTTGTTACATGTTACTCAGGTGACTTATAAGGCCCGTGGGTCTCTTGCTCTTTCATATGAAAATACATATAATCATCTTTAAAGCAGACAAATGACAAAATACTGGTCATTTTTTGTGAAAGTATAGGATTATTCAGTTGTTTCTTGACAGTACGTACAGCTTATATTGCATCATACAAAACTGATGAGCTTAGGTAAGGTTAATCATTTTTCAAAAGAAGAGTTTTATCATATAAAAAGGTGAAATATTGAACACCTGAGTTGATAAATTTTGCATAGTATTCGGAAGGATATATTGGTCTGTAAATATATGCATCAAATATGCTGCATCCCTGATTTTTCTTATCTGACATCATCTGTTTTAAAACCTGCCCTCCCCTTGTTGATTCAACAAAAGACAGTGAAATCCTTATCAGAAGCAAGAAAAGACATTTTGAACATGAAATATCACAATTTGTAAATATCTTCTCATTGTATTTTTTTAGTCGAAGAAGAAACGGAAATGTAGAATGAACTTTCTTAACACCCTTTAGGATAAGATTTGATGATTTTTTTAATTGCATAAGTCAATTGTTTTTAAAAAAAAAAGCATCAATGGTATGTATTTGTGAGTATAAATAACAGTGCATTCGTTTACTGTCCCTTTATCGACCTAACAGTCAAATCATCCCCCAGAAACACATTATTTGAGAATTAAATAAAATTCTTGTAAAGATTCATTTCCGTATCTTAGCAACATGACAACGGCGTTACTTTGGTGACGGGGACTTTTACAGGCATTTAATAGCTGCTATAAACATGAAATAAATACAAAATAACCCGGAGGACTCGTATTCAATGACATATAATATAACTGTCAACCCTTAGTGCCTCCAAACATGCAATTGTTCTATAACATTTGTGGAAATTTGGGTCATATAATGCTTACAGCTAAGTCTTGATTGGTTTGAGTTGAAACCTCTTAATTGAGTGAAATATGATACAAAGCAAATTCATAAGTCAAATTGCAATGACAATCATTTCGTGTCTTATTTCTAATCTGACTTCGAAGAGCTGAAAGATAAAAGATTTTTTATGACATACTATGGTATTTATACATTAAAATCTCCTTCTTCCATTTCAAAGAATGTAATTGAGCGTATTGTTACATTAACTGAAACTCCTGTTCTGGAAACGTTCTATAATTCATCACATATTGTCAAATAGTATTTGCTCCGATAATGGAGTACAATAAATCCTTCCTTATTAAGGACTTGAACACTGTCCCACGACATGTCTTGGAGGTATGCTGCAATTGGAACTGTCAGTATTTATTCCAAAAGGTGTAGACAAGTTAAGCTCAGGTGCAGAATACTATATTCCCAATGTAGCGACTGTCCACACATACCATCGATTTTTCTGCTTCCGTTTGTCAAATTGGAAACTTTACACGCAACCCTGGGGATACAATTCATGTATAAAATTACTTTTTCTTCATAAATGTTTCTTGCGGCTAATGACACATCTTCTTAGATTGGAAATGAAGAAAAAGAATCAATATTTTATGTATATAGTAATCATTCGCTTTGATATCTTGCGGCGTATATATTTTTATATACCTCATATAATTTCACATAACATTATCTCTTTTTTTATAGGTGACTTGTGAAATTTCTGATATTCATATCCTGCCAAAGATGTTTCAAAACAGTACAATTCCTATTTTGTAACAAGAGTGTGAGAAAATTAGTCAACACTGAATTTAAAAAAAAACGAACACCGAATTTATGAAATATGAAAATAATGAACAATATTTAAATATCTGAAAAGTCTACTAAAATTACAGATCCATTACAAAATGTAAGCGCAGCAAATACAGCTAAATCCATCAGACGTTGGATCTGGTGTCATAACCATTCACGTTTAAATGTACACTCATGAATAAGAACATAAAGATTTAAACAAAATACATTGTATACACTAAAAATAATCAACTGAGAAATACGCTCTACATAAACTCCGTATGCTGGTGACAAAGGTATATAGCTGTGTAACTAAGGGCAATTGACGATTAAAAAATTAAAGTCCTCTTGTTATCATAGATCTTGGTTGTTAGATAACCATTAACGACTTATGGTCGATACAATGACCTTGTTAGCAAATATATTTTATAATTGAGCCAAATCTCGACTAACGTTTTTCATACTCACTAATTGTTAGTTCATTACTAATACACTGGATTAAAGATAAATTTTTCTGGTATTTCCCGATCATGACAAGGAGCACAAGGCGGGTGTGACCGGTCGGCAGGGGATGCTCACTCCTCCATGGCACCTGATTCCACCTCTGATGTTTTGGAGGTCCGTGTTTGCTCTGCTCCTATTTTGTATTGTTTTTTGGACTTTTTTATCTTGAATACTGTTCGTTATCTTCATATGTTTCATCGTGTCGACATACGAGTAGAAATAACTATTGTTAATGGATAACACGTCGTCGATATATCTAAAGGTCGACTTCATGGCCACATCAACTGTTTTCTTCTTTTCAAGTAAAAATTTTTCATCAAATTCTGTTTCATATTGACTACAAAAAAAGTTCTTTTCAAGTATAATTTTAAACAAATTCTGCTTCATATAATTATAATATGTAAGTCTGCTTATAACGAGGCGCAATTGGTACCCATTGGAATTCCAATAGATTGTTCGAAGACCTGGTCTCCTAAAACCACATAGATATTGTCAATCAGAAACTCGAATATCGTTTAATATCAATTTCAGAATACTTGTGTATACGATCAGAATGTTTTTAACTAAGGTATTTTGCATATGACCAATGACAAGGTAAGTAAATTTACAAGTTTCATTTTTATCGATAAAGCAGCTGTCAATGGTGTCAGAAAGCTTTGAATTCAATTATGCAATTTCTGTTTAGAAGATGAACAAAAACTGAAAATAATTGGAATTTTTCTAGGTCAAAGGGGCATAACTCTGTCAGGACTTGACCTAGATATTCCTATGACATATCTGTGTACCAAATTACATTTTAGTATATGCAACCCCTGTGATGAAAATGAACGGCAACTTTTGGTGGATTGACAGACCGACAGCAGCAAAGCAATATACACCCCCTTCTCCGAAGGAGTGCATACAGATCCCTCTTCCTGAGGGCCACACATGAGGCCCACGACAAGTGTTCCGACCAAAGAGGTGCAGTTCCTCCGAGGTATCTTTGATGTTTGCAGGTATTTTTGCTGTGTACATTATTAGTATTTTTAACTCGATTTATAAGTAAAAGAGGGAGTTTAAATGCTATACGAGATTGAATTTTTTTCACATCTTCTCCTAAGATGTATTAAGCATTATGTATAAGGAAATTCAAAATTCTTAAAATATTAACTCATAAATCATCATGCCATATTACTGTCATTTCTAATTCTCAGTCTTATTTGTCAATTATTAAAGAAGTAAATCGGATGTGGATTATTATAATAGCGCCCCTTAGAGTTTGTAGAAAGAGGTAAATTCATGGCTGTTTCTGTGATTAAATGGACATACCGTAATCGTGACAGGTTGATGCAACGATTAAATGCAAAAATAGTTAAACTGTCACGCAACACTTGAGGGAGAAAAGCCATGCTCAGGCTCCACTTTTAAACTGTTTGCATGTTGATTTCGGGTTCTGGCTAGACTCTTCCTTAAGGTAGGATTCTTCTCACACAAAACTGTATTTCTTGTATTTAAGAATTAAGGGTCCTCCACACACACACAACTGATGTTCTCATGTGACTGAGCATTACTTTTAACAAGTATATCAACCTTTTAAAACTGGCCAGGAATTTAAATAAAATTTATACAATTTTTTAAAAATAATAATAAGTTTCAAGATATTTTTACCAAGGCGTTTCCATCTCTAGCACAATAAATTTTGTCTTAATCTATCGTATATTTTTAAGCTCACAGATTACCATAAAATCTTAATTCTATAAATTGACATATTTTTAAAAATTTTTATGCGCCAGGATCGAAAGATCCGAGGCGTATATTGTTTTTGTCCTGTCTGTCAGTCTGTTTGTCTGCAAACTTTAACCTTCGCTATAACTTTTGAACCATGAATGGTTGAGACTTCATATTTGGTAAGCACACTCCCCGAATTAAGCTCTTTCAAATGATACATGGTCAATGACCTTGTGACATTGACTGTGTCCTATGTGCTAAAAATAGCTTTTTTGAACATTCACTATAACTTTTGAACAATGAAAGATAGAGAATTCATATTTTTATGCATACTCCACTAATTAAGTTCTTTCAAATGACCCCCAAGATCAATGACCTTGTGACCTTGACTGTGACCTTTATGCTAAAAATATTTTTTTAACTTTGTTGCTGCAGGGCGCATAGTGTTTCACAAACACATCTTGTTTTTTATTTTATAAAAGATAAAATAAACTCATTTTCTCTCAAATACATTCAAAGAAAAATCAAGGAAGACTCCTTTCGTATAGAAAAGGCATCAATGAATTAGATTACATGAAAAAAATTGAATTAGAATTAAGGGGTCCCGACCCTCTGCTATAAATTTCACTTTAGAAAATTTAAAATTTGTAATATAAATTTTCATAAACAACGATAACATTAGAGCCACTTGGAAAATAGTCTGAAGTCTGAAGCGCTGCTTATTTTCATGATCAAGAAATTTAACACATAGAATAGAAAGAGTAACGATTTATTATCACAACATTAAATTTAATATATGAGATGCATATGAAAATAATACTTAGTATCATACCTATTAAAATCATGTTAGAAAACATCATGAAGCGATGCTCCCTGAGTCAGAAAATCACAATGTTGTATGTGATTGTAAGAAAAAAAATACATCTGTGAGGAGGAATATTTTTTCATTTGAAAAAAATGTCATATTAATAAAAGTGCTGTATTAAGTACTTGAAACATTAAACCATTTTTAAATTGGTCCTTCAAAAGATACAACTTATTGAATTTCTAAGGCTTTTGATGTTGAATTTAAATGTTTTATTGTTAAATAGGATAAACAATTACAAAGAAATTGGCAAAAGAAAATAGAAAGTAATGTTTCCATCATATGTAAGATTCCATCAAATTGACTACTCAGAGGTCTCAATTAGGAAACTCTGATTAAGAAAACTGTTAGTAGTATTCATATTTTGTACTTTGAAAGTTGTCTGTCTTATCAGAGGGTCGGTACCCCTTAAATGCACTGATGTAGAAAAAATATTTTCAAAATTTTTGGTATCAAAGTTCCTTTTTGGAGTTATCCTTCCTGTTGTCCGGGACTCATAAACTTTGGCAAGTTACGTATGACTATAGATATATATTTATTAGCTACGGAACTTGACAGATATAAAAGAGGAAAACTATTTTATCAATATTTATAAACACACAGTGAGATAACATTGAAACGCACTAATAAGTGCGTAAAAATATCAACTTTCAACACAGACTCTGCATGTTGACAATCATATGGCAATGGGTTGATTAGTCTGGAAGTCTAAATTATCATAAAGTTCTCGCCATACTGACATCCGTTGTATACGAATTTTTATGTAATATAAACCAAAACGTCTGTTGTTCTTTTAAAAGAAAAAATCGGACATCTTTTTCTATCGTTCACTTCGTGACCATGCCATGTGTTCATTGTTTACGTTTGCGGTGTCGCTCTCAGTGAAGTGCATACTGTTCCCTTAACAAAACTTTTATCTCTAAAGCATTTGAAAGACTCTCTATCAGACGGTGCCTCGGCAAATCGTGAGTGGACAAACTACATAATACTGAAAATTAAAGTATTTTTTTCTCTGCATACGTCACGAGTCACATGGTGTGGAGGACCTTAAATGAAATTTTCACAGAATCAAGAAGACAATATTACTAAGTGACGGTATTAGTTAGATTTAATTAGTTTTGACCGTTTTATATTAGAGTCAAGGTCATTACCTTTTCCCTGGTCATTAAGAATAAAAATCCAATCATGAGATAGCCTTATATTTCAAAAGATTAAATGTTTTCTTTTTGCATAAAAGATATTACCATATTAGGTCTATACATGTACTGCCAAATTGACAAAAATGAATTTTGGCTAATCCGAATTTTCTCTATTTTTCTTAAATTTTTAAGATATTAAAGTTATTTTTACACGAGCTCTATATCGAAATTTTTCTAATTTTCACATATGGTAAAGCAGTCATATAGAGATACCAAATGATACAAAAACAAAATGTTTTGACCGTTTAGTAAGAGAGTGAAATACTTTCTACGGATTTTTGGCTTAATCTGTACTAAGATTTGAAACCTTTAAAAGCTATCATAATTGTAGTTTGCAGAGTTGTTGAAAACTGCCTGTCATGCCGGCAAAACCGATTAGAAATGCACGTGACCGGTAAAAATGCCATCAATGTCGGTAAAAATGCCATCAATGTCGGTCCAAATGACCGGTCATGTTTTTTGTTTAAGTTTTGTTTTTTTCGTTTATCTTCGGCGCACTTACCAGCGCAGTTATCATATAATTGAAAATGCGATTGCGTAATACTTCCTATTTCAACGAGATCGAAGCTTATATTAAGATAAAGTGAAACCAGCATGGCTTCGTCGAGTTCGTGGCCAATTAAGTTAAGTACTGGTGCGATACCAGGTAAAAAACGTAAAACCAAAGATGAAAACAAAGCTAGATATGAACAATCTCGGAAGAGGGAATTTAAACACAGTTGGGCAGAGGGGCGGGAATGGCTAAACTACTACGGTGAGAAAATTACGTGCAGTATCTGCATTGACAATAACAATAACAGTACCATCGTGCCAAAGAACCGTGAACAAAATTTTCTGGTCGGTTCTACTAATTTCCGATACTCTACAATCTCTGACCATGAAAATTCTGCTCTCCATCAAAGATCCATGGAAATATTACGAGCTAAAAGGGATGCGGAGGAAAACCGACAATATGTTGCCCAGAAAACATTACTAACCATGAATCAATCCATTAGAAACATGATAGAACTAAAGTTTCGAAACATCCACGCAATAATTAAACATAACCGAAGTATTTCCGATTTTGCTTGGATGAATTCCCTTGATGAGGCAAAGGGAATGCAACATGGCTTAACTTACAACAACAGATGGCAGCTACAGCATTCATAGAGTGTATTTCTGACACTTTGAAGCAAGAAATGTTATCACAGATTAAAGGTACGAAGTTTTTTTCTTTAACTATGGACGGAACCACTGACAGTGGGACTGCTGAGCAAGAGACACTTTTCATTAGATTTTGCTCTTCTGGGAAAAAAAATTGGCATTTCTCTGTATTGGAGAGCCAAGATCTACAACTTCGGCTGACCTATTAAAGTTTGTTAAAGATAAACTTGATGAAAATAAACTGTCTGATCAAATGGAGAAACTCGTGGGCTTTGGGTGCGATGGAGCATCCAACATGATGGGAAAGCGTAATGGCCTTGTTGCACTACTGCAGAAAGACTTCACGGAGATAATCGGAGTTCATTGCCTGGCACATCGACTTGAATTAGCATACAAGGATGCAGTTAAGAATGATCCACCCTACAATCGCCTTACCACCCTACTTCTTGGATTATATTACTTTTACAAAAACAGTTCCAAACAGAGAAAAAACTTGAAAGAATGCATGAAGGTATATATGTTGTTTATTCTGGCATGAAATATTGTCACATACAATTTACAAGAAAATCAAATAAAATCAAATTAACTTACAGTATGTTGTGAATGAACATCTGCTATTAATTATTAATAAAAAAAAAGTTTTGTCATATTACAATCTTGATTTTTTTTCTTCAATCAGGTTTTGAACTTGATAGGTACTCTACCTCACCGAGTAAATTCTACAAGGTGGCTACCTCACATGAGAAGGGCTCTAGACACATTATTCACCTCTTCCCTAACAAAAAAATACTATAGTTAACTATAGTTTACTATAGTAAATCAAAGTTCCAAAGTTTTCACCATAGTAAATGAAAGTTCCAAAGTTTTTACCATAGTAAATCAAAGTTCCAAAGTTTTTACTATAGTAAATCAAAGTTGCAAAGTTTTTACTATAGTAAATCAAAGTTCCCAAGTTTTCACCATAGTAAATCAAAGTTCCAAAGTTTAAACCATAGTTATTCAAAGTTCCAAAGTTTTTTCCATAGTAAATCAAAGTTCCAAAGTTTTTACTATAGCAAATTAAAGTATTGAAGTTTTTGTATGTTATTTATTAATTTTTAGGTCACCTGAGTAAACTATTGCTATCCGTTTTCGTCCGTCGTCGTGCGTCGTGTGTCGTGCGTCGTGTGTTAACATTTGAACATTTTCAGCTTCTTCTCTGCAACCACTGAGCCAATTTCAACCAAATTTAGCACAAAGCATCTATGGGTGAAGGGGAAATAAAATTGTGAATTTCATGATCCCTGCCCCCCTGGGGCCTGAGGGGTGGGGCCAAAACCACTAAAATTAATGCAATCTTTAAAAATCTTCTTCTTTACTCCTGGACACCAAGCAGTCAAACTGTTTGCATGATTGTAATCAGCAATGAGTCCTTTACCAAAATTGTGAAATTCATGGCCCTGGGGTCGGGGGTTCTGGTGCTAGGGCGGGGCTAAATAAGTAGGTACTGAAAATGCATTATTTCTTTGAAAATCTTCTTTTCTGCTCCTAGGTATTAAGTAAACCAACTAAGTACATAGTTATGATGAGCAAGAGTGCCTCTACCAAAATTGTGAATTTTATGGCCCCAGGGTCAGGGGTTCTGGTGTTAGGGCGGGGCTCTATTGATTATATA
>PRKT01000028.1:2086572-2137917 GCA_003671525.1 Saccostrea glomerata
CAAAAGTATCTGTCTGTAAATTATTTTCCTCCCCCAGGTTTTAAACTGCCTGTGGTAGCTATTGCATATTGCCAGCGACATTGTTTAGGTCTCTGTTATAGCTTACAGTCTAAGCATTCTTCAGAAAATGGTTGCTTATGCATCAGATTCAATGAATAAAACTATGGGAGAAGTTAAGTCCATTTGAGGAAGAAATAAACAATAAACCTGAAGAAATGAAAAAAAATTCAACTATTAAAAGGCAAGAATATACAAATACATACAGGCATGTAGTATCATTTGTATCAGCCAGAAAAATTATTTTACACTTAATTGGAAAAATGTTCACCCTACTCCCCAATACTCCCTGTCTGTTTTATGATAGGAATTATAATTTTAGGCATCAAGTAAATTTTAGAACAATGTCTACACATTCACCTAACACATATTTAAAAAAATGAAGATATATTGAAAGACTTTTAAAGAATTGATTTTTTAAAATATATTTTGCCCAAAATGGCAGATATTGAAATAAGCAATTAAATGTTCTACTTTCCTATTTGTTAGCATTATGTGTCCAGTTATTAAGGATCCTATTAGAATAGCATAATTAAAAGAATGTACAAATGTTAATAATTGATTTATCAAAAATTTCTTTTTTAATTTCCTTCTCCGGGACTTTTTTATTCTCATGTTCATAACTAAACTTAAACATAAAAAATACTGGCCTTATAATGAAGAAAGGGACCTCTTTCAAAATAGATAATTTCAGGGCCGCTGGGTCAGGGGTACCAGGGGGGTACTTTGACTAAAAATAAATTAATGCTTTGAAATCTGCCCTTTGATAAGCAATGGTGCCTCCTTCAATATTTGTGAATTTCATGGCTTTTGGATTAAAACACGAACCAAATACAATCGCTGGAAAGTTGTTACACGATACTCAGGTGACCTATAAGGCCCGTGGGCCTCTTGTTTAAATTATTTATTTGTTTTAAGGGTAATGATTTTGGTTTGTTTGGGCTGATGTATGATGTTCATCTCAATTTAAATATGCAAAGTATTTAATATACATGCAATATTTACATTGAACGGTAGAAAAAACATAGTGACTTAAGTTAATAAAGCAAATATTTTGATTCTTAATGACGGAATTTTTATCTTATAATAATTTTTTCTCCATAAATGATGATAAGTATTGCTTTTTTATCGGTGCTAGTACATTTTTTTTAATTAAAATTCATTTCTTGTACTTTGTTCTTTTAGCGGAGGGGTCTGGTTTTTCTAAGGTTCATTTAAGCTTCAATAAATATTATTCTTGACATTTCATAAAATGTACAGAATGAGAAGCAAAACCATAATTCCACAGGTTTTATAGTACTTAATCAAAGTTCCAAAGTGTTCATCATAGTGAATCAAAGTTCCAAAGTTTTCACCATAATAAATCAAAGTTCCAAAGTTTTCACCAAAGTAAATCAAAGTTCCTAAGTTTTTACCATAGTAAATCAAAGTTCCAAAGTTTTCACCATAGTAAGTCAAAGTTCCAAAGTTTTCGCCATAGTAAATCAAAGTTTCAAAGTTTTCTCCATAGTAAATCAAAGTTCCAAAGTTTTCGCCATAGTAAATCAAAGTTCCAAAGTTTTTACCATAGTAAATCAAAGTTCCCAAGTTTTCACCATAGTAAATCAAAGTTTCAAAGTTATTACTATAGCAAATCAAAGTTCCAAAGTTTTCACCATAGTAAATCAAAGTTCCAAAGTTTTAACTTTGGCACTATAGTTAACTATAGTAAACTATAGTTAACTATAGTTTACTATAGTATTTTTTTGTTAGGGTTACCCGTCTTTTTCTCACCACCTGCAGGATGCATCACACGAATGCAAAGGCGAATGGGCTTGCACGCTTGCTTGAATCATCCTCAATTATGACATATGAAGGTTTGTTATTGGTAAGTAACTGTTATCAAATTTTCAAAAATGGTTACAATTATACACATACAAGTGTTATGTTTTAGTTGTATATAATTTCCTTGATGTATTTTGGCACAGGAGATCAATAGTCCACTTGTCAGACTTTCACTCACACTGCAAAGACAGGACATTACCATTGAAGATGCAAGAATTGCCATTTTGGCCACAGTGGATTTTCTTAAACAGTATGATGCAAAGTAAGTTGAACCTAAATAAAATGTTTATTAAAATTTAGTTGCATAGTAATATTTTCAAAGGAAATGTCCTAGTTAGTATTTTGAATTTTTTTTACAATTTTAGCAACAGTGAAAAACTACAAGGCATTATTCAAGAGCAGTCCTGGGCAGGTTATGAATTGAAAGGTGGCTCATTTGATGTGAAACAAAGGAGTTGTAGTACAGTTGAGAAGATAATAGAGAAAATCAGTGAAAGATACCAAGACCTCAGTGGGGAGCTTTTGGATGCCACCACTATTGGATCTTTGAAGAACTGGCCAATTAAAAACAAAGAAAGTAAATAAATTGTTTTTGTTGTTCTGTTATTGCATGACAGTTCTTGTTCTTTTCCCTCCCTAGTTTAATGATTTTTGTTCACAATTTTTTTTTCCAGCCCCTTTTGTTCAATAAATGATGCTGGACCAAATGGTAAGCCTAAAAGGGGTATTGAGCATTTAACAAAATTCTATTTTCATAAAAATCATCTAAAAAAAAGGCTGATGTTTTAATATGCAAGGTTATATGTTAAATTTCTTCATAACAATTTTTTTATTAATATGAATTGTTATTATTTAATGAATATTTCCAAGTATATTTACATGCATGTCTTTCCACAGAATTTGGATCAGATCACGTGAAAAACTCTGGTGAACAGGTTCAGCAATACACTGGAGAATGCCCAAATAAATGTCTCTGAGATTATGAAAGAGTGGCAAATGTTGAGATGTCTTGTTTACAGAAGGTATGTTTTTTCAGTATACAGCACACACCATTTCTAACAGTTTAAATGGCACAAAACAGCTCAGTTTAAAATAAATCTACCAGGACAACAAGGACTCCATGAATTATAACACACTTCTGTAACTAGTGCAAATCAACTGTTTTGTTTCAAGAATTATCGTTGAATAAGATAAATTTGTGTCAAGTCACCAGACATTCACAAATATATGACATGCATTACATTTTTGAAAATTGAAAATGAGTTTCACGAACTACAACTCTTCACACATATGAATATACCGCGCTTCATGATATATTTCGGAATAAAGTGTTGTATAATTCAGGTTCTCATGAATTCTCCAATATTGAGTGACTATCTTAGAATAATGAATACATACCAGTGTAAATAAGTACACACAATTTAACATTTTAGATAAAATACTAGGTTTTTTTGCTATGTGGTATCTATTTTTAACCGCATTTGCGAAAGCTAAAAAGAGGAATGGGGGTATAGATCCCCATGTTAAATGAAAAATACTCTAAAACATATTACTAGTCATATTTAGATGCAAATAACAGGCAGTAAACTTCAAATCTGCAGGTATGCTCATGAATTTTCATAAGATACATCATATGGTAATGTATTTGTAAATAATCAGATTAAAACTGATCAGAATATTCAAACAAGTGTATACACAACATAGACAAAATTACATATAGACACTCTCCATCTCATTTCCTAATGTGTAATTCATTTAGAACCGCCCCTTTTAACAATATTTATTTTAAGTACATATAAATAGACTTCTATTATAGCCTTAATTATCACTTATTATTTAGAAAAGGGACGGAAAGACCTATACATGTATGGTTTTTTTTTGTTGAACCTCAGAGAAAAGCTTTAAAATTGTATGCATGTAAAGTTATCAGACAGAAGAGAATACGGGTTGAGTTGTCATTTTAGTAAATAATTTATTGCCATTGCTCTTTCACAGTATTTTCTTTCCCTTGCCCTCTCAACTTCGAAAAAAAATCCTACGTAATACTTTTATTACTAGTATTTATGAACAATTTAACTCCTATCAATTCATCTCCCAGTCAAAAGTCCCTATGTCGTCCCAAACATTTGTTCATATCTACAAACCAACCAACTGTATCCATATAAATATAATAGAAAAATAACTACTACTAAGTGCTACTGTTTAAAAACCTTAAAAAATACAATGTTTCAATCCATAGCTATGTTACAGATACATAGTTATAATATATAGGCCCCTTAAAATAAAGTACAACTTCCCCTTCCCTCCATCACAAATTGTGTTTTGATATTTTTTTTCGTATATCTTCAGCTGAGCGAACCTATCTCTCCACCTTTAATTTTAAAGTTGAATGTTTTATTTAAAAAAGAATTTTCCCCTCTTTTAACATGTTTAAAGATATCAAATTCCTGAATCCGCTGTTGTCCTGTCAATTGACCTGCTTTCATAGTTTTATTCGTGCATACTTAATAACGATAAAATACTGAAAGTAAGCAATTTCATTGATGTGGAAAAAGTTGGCAATTGCGATTTCCATCTGGCATTGTAATTGCATTTTAGAAGCTTTCAATGGATATCGTTTTAAAATACGGAAAAAGAAAAAAACCCGGGCGTATTGTGAACATGCTAAATTACCCTATTTGAAAACATAACTCCTGTAAACCTTATGGTATAAATTAAGAAGAGCATATAGGTGTGAAAAAATCCCTATCACCTAAATTCTCCAAATCATATATTCAAACTGATGATAAAACGACAGGAGAAAAAAAAATTTTTTTCTTGTAAATTAACTTAAATTTTTAAATGCACTAATATGATACAGTTTTTCGATATGCATGAGTAAAGTTTATGAAAAATCAATTTAATAAAGAGGTAATTCATTGCAACATATAAATTCGTAAAGGTAACTCTTAGGTACGATAACAAACAGAACTATACATACATACAGGGGACCTTACTCAAACTGCATGATTTCTTCCTTCAAACAATTATGATTATTAATAAAATATGGACAGGCCCCTGACTGTTTTTTTCTCAGAAATGGTATACGCCCATGAAATTCTTATATATTAAGTGTTGAATAATAACATTACATTATCATGTAACGTTTGTTATAATCTACTTTTGTAAAAGTCTGTATCATTTTGAGCTTTGGGGGGTTTTAGCCACTCATTTTTTCTTTCCACTCGGAGCTCCTCGGATGTCTTCTACCTAACCTTGTAAGGCCTTCTGCAATTTGTAAATATAAACAAAAACAGCAAAGCAAGGTTGATTCTCTTCTAATTAAGTTATTCCACTTTCATATAATTAGTTGCTGCCAAGTACAACTCTTGAATTTTCATAAGTGTTTGTAAAATTCGAAATCGGACATAAAACTTAAGTGCATGCATGCATGCATGCACTTTTTAACATTAAATTTTGTAAATTGACGTATTGATTTAATTTACACATTATATTTTCCTATACTTTATGCATATCTTTTTAAACTCATACATGTCTATGCTTTTTGTACCGTCTTTTTAAAAAGATTATTTCTCAATTTAAATATATTTTCCAAGTATTTTTTTTTTCAAGTGATACTTTCTATGTGTTAATCAATGAAAAATTTATAAACTGTAAAAGTTTTAACTTTATACCTCACATAGTTTTGGAGTTATTGTAAAAATAAATTTTTGGACATGTTGACCTTTGACGAAACCTTAATAGAGTATCCATACAGTGAAAACTGGCTGAAGAGTATGATTCACTAGTACTCAAAAGACCAATGACTCTAGAGTTGCATGCGATTAAACTTTTGTAAATCCATATGTAAAAGGGTGAATAAGCGACACTTAAAGCTTGTTCTCTGCTTTCAAATCAAAAATTTCACCGCTGGGGTCAAGGGGACATTCTGATTGTACACACAAATTAAGTACTCTGAAGTTGACATAAAAAAGATGCTGGGATTTCTGATTGACAACATTTCTTTGGTTTTTGGAGATCAGGTCTTTCAACAATCTATTGGAATTTCCATGGCTACTAATTGTGCCCCGTGTATCCATATGAAGCAGACTTTGTCCAAAATCATATACAAGACAAGATGTGTTTTTGAAACACATTGCGCCCGGCGGCAACAAAGTTCGAAAAAAGCTATTTTTAACCTATAGGTTAATGTCAAAGTCACGAGGTCATTGGCCTTGGTATAAATAGAAAGAACTTGATTAGCGGAATATGCATACCAAATTTAAAGTTTCAATCTCTCATGGTTCAAAAGATATGGTTAAGGTTAAAAAAAAGTTATTTTAGCATACAAGTCAAAGTCAAGGTCACAAGGTCATTGACCCTGGTGGCATTTAGAAAAACTTAAATTGCGGAGTATGCATACCAATTATGGAGTCTCTATCTCTTATGGTTCAAAAGTTATGTTGAAAGATTAAATAAGCTTTTTTTCGCATAAAAGTCACATTCAAGGTCACAAGGTCATTGACCTTGGTATCATTGACAGAGAAAAGTGTGCATACAAAATATGAAGTCTCTATATTTCATGATTCAAAATTCAAAAGTTAACGGTGAAGGTTAAAGTTTGCAGAAAAACTATTTTAGCTTAAGGGTCACAGTCAAGGTCACAAGGTCTTTGACCTTGGTGTCATTTGAAAGAGCTTCATTAGTGGAGTATGTATACCAAATATGAAGTCTCTATCTTTCACAGCTCAAAAGTTATGACGAAGATTAAAGTTTGCAGACAAAGAGACAAACAGACAGACAGGACAAAAACAATATACGCCCCGGATCTATCAATTCGGGCGCATAAAAAGAAGAAAACACTTGCTATGGTCTTCAACTCGATATCCCGGTATATACCGACGAAGTATTGTCAATTAACATATTTCATTTCTATTCTTATATCGATACGCTATATCTCAGTTAGCTTGTAATAAAACATACCACAGAGACTGACGCGTCTGATTCAAAGATATTTTATAAAAAAGACGTTAATGGTAATCTATCACAATTAAACTTTATGATAAACGTAATGACTTTAACTTTTCAATCTTCAACTTCCCTTACTTTCAGCAATATACCTTCATCACAAGGATACGGGGTTAATATTTCTCATTTGAATTGATACGCAAGAGCATGCTGGATGTTCAATTTCTAAAACGAGGTAGATTATTGACAAACAAGTTAATGATGCATGAATATCAGCAGTCTCGTTAAAAGTAATCATTTCGTTATATAGTTCTATGTTCGATACAATAACATTGTTAGCAAATACAGTTTATGATTGAGTCAATTTTTTTTCTAATGTGCGTAATGATTGAGTCAATTGCCGGATGACGTTTTTCACACATTGAATTGTCAACGGATTTTCCCGTTATTTCCAGATCATGCTAAGGAAAACACGGCGGGTGTGACCAGTCAACATTTGATGCTCACTCCTCCATGGCATTTGATCCCACCTCTGATGTTTTGGAGGTCCATGATTGCTCTGTTGCTATTTTGTATTGTTTTATGGACTTTTGAGGTCGTTACCTCCATACACTTGACTGACAATATCTATGTCGTTTTTGAGAAACGTAGTAATTGGGTCCCGTTATTAGCAGACGGATTTCTGTATTCCTTAGATACGAAAGCCCAGAAGGCTCATTCGAGATTCAAGGTTCGAAATAGGAGATTCGAAATTCGAGTTTCGAGATTCAAGATCCAGATTAAACAATCAAAAGCGGGTTCAAGATTTGATTACTCCCCTTTATTATGATTTTATTATCAAGAAATCGTTTAGTATATTTAAAACAAATGAGTCATTTAATTGAATTACAATGCAAGAAAGAGTGTTATATATATTAGAAGGAAATTTAAATAATCATTTGATTTTTGATCAGCAAGATATACTTCAATTTATATTATGGCTTCTTAAGTATTAAATAGAATACATATATCAGGAATATATATTTTTGTATTGTCTACTTTGTTTACGGGGTTGATAACATATAAATAAAGTTATAAATAAGTGACAAGTGTCTAAAGATTAACAATAACCCCACCTCTACTACCCACACCGCTTGTCCATTTTTCCAAACACACTGAAAGGCTTGAACCTTTAAAGACGACGTAGTATTAATAAACAAATAGAGGGCATACATAAAAATTAAGTATTTGATTACTAATCTTCATCTAAGGCTTTGATTTCTTGAATTAATTAAAAATTATATCTACAAAACAGCTTGGCAATATGAATTAAAATAAATGCGGCATTTATTTTATCTTATATCAAATAGTAGATGAGTCTAAATTAGATGCAGAACTATAGCGTTATGGTGTTATATTTCAGTCTCTGACCATAGCTTTATGGCCAAAGACTAAAATATACTCTTATAAAACCTTATATAACGCTACAGTTCGATTCAGCAATCAAGTCTCAGTGCACAAATGTACCCTTTATATACACCCCTACTAATGTTATTGTGATTTAAATTCAAGACACGTGGTTTAGATTTACCTATTCAAAGGTTATAGGGTAGATCCGGTTTTATAAATAAAATTGGCAGTAAACAGGAAATTGCTATAGTCTGTTTCTTCCGAAACATGTCCTGTGAAAAATGTGTGTTTGCACACCTTTCTGAAAGACTTTCATGATTTTCAACATGGATGGCTTAAGGGGGGGGGGGGTAAATAACAATTAATATATCTTATACTTAACTGCAAAAATTACAGCATACTAGCGACCGAGATGCTTGTAAAAAATGTATAATATCATTTACACTGACAAACCTTTGTTTGCCTTATATTGCTATTGCTATTAATGCGCACAGAGGATCTTACCACGAGCAACGCCAAATACATGTTTACATGTTACTTCGAACACGTGGTTCAGGTCAATCTATGATCATATCAATGGAGTGCAAAGTAAAAAAAAATGTTCCTATGAAACATTAGAAACTATTAATAATATCACTGGCGTTTTTAATTTGTTAATAACTATAGAGAAAAATATGCTAAATAAAACGTATACGTAGTTCGTGTCAAGTTCAGAACACCAGCAATTCAAGGATAAGGAAAACGAGCAGCTTCTCCTATGCGTTTAAATGGACAAAACATTTTTTACATAACTATACATGTATACTCGTGATCACGTGTGTTGGCAAGGGAATCCACCTGGCAATTGTATTCACCGATAGTACAATAAAGGAATTTATCAAGCGTAAAATTCCTGTAGTATTCGTATAGTAACCCATAATGCAATTCTCATTCATCTGATTTGTCAGTTAAAGTCACATTGGTGCCCCATTTGCTAATCTGACGCCAAAAAATATAGTCCCGGTTCCCATGCAAAATATTTGTCTAAAAAGAAATTCTAATTCATGACAGCAGAAAATTGTATCATAGAAAAAACTTTCTAATAATTTAAACTTGAATGAATTCAAGAAAGATCGATTGAAGTACATTTCTACAGAATGATATTATAGGGTGGTGAAAACTAAAACACAACATAACTTTTCTGTTTACCATGTCTCCACGTGCTAGTCACTTCCTAGCCACATTTCCGTGAATAATTTACTCTATCTCGCTAAAGTCTCGCTATCTCTCGCCAGAGCCAATGTCAGAGCTACTCTGAACTCATCGGGTTTTATAATATGCAGAAATTCGACAAATAAAAGGTTCCGAACACATTAGTAGGGGTGATATATGTAATGAAATATATACCCTTAAATTACTGTGCAGTGTAGATACGATTCATAATATTTCATATATAATTATAATTAAATGCAACATTCTCCATCAACAATGATCTGGTAAAAAAAATTAGTTGACCTACTTGGTCCGCAAGTCAACGATAAAACCATATAATATTCCATATAATACGTATTTACTATTTTGTTAAATTAGAAAAATAAGATTATATATGTATTTTTCAAAATGTAATCCAAATTTTATTTTTATTTTGTTTTAATACATAAAACATTTTTTCTTGCATTATCATTTTAGCAAATGATCCATTTGTTATAAATATATTCAACGATTTCTTGATAGTAAAAACGTAACAAAGGGGAGTAATCAAAAGTTGAACCCGCTTTTGATTGGTTAGTTTGGATCTTGAATTTCGAAACTCGAATTTCGAATCTCGTATTTCGAACCTTGAATCTCGAATGAGCCTTCTGGGCTTTCGTACGATTGAGTCATTTGACGGCAAACAAAAAAATTGAGTGTGACCAGATCCCAGATGTCAATCCCTGACGTTGCCTCACATCATCCGCACTTACAGAATATTGCACCGCCTTTGAATTCCGACGAAGAAATAATTCTTTTGATTGGTAAGGATCTGATTGAAGCCCATCATGTCCTTGATCAACGAATCGGACCGACAAACTCTCCATATGCGCAGAAATTGCCCCTCAGTTGGACAATTATCGGAGAAATATGTCTTGGCAAGGTACATTGTCTAAAAACTGTTAACGCCTTGAAAACTAATCTGACAAATGAAGGCCGCCTTACACTCTTCAGTACTTGTATCAACTCGTTTGCCATAGGTGAGGAAAATCCGGATCAATCTATGAAACTCGGAAATGACTTATTTCTTAGAACGGAATCTAATGACAAGCCTGGACTGTCCACAGATGACAGAGCATTCCTAAAGGTAATGGATGAAGGATTCCACAAGAATGAAGACGATAACTGGTCAGCACCACTTCCATTTCGCAATCGGAATTTCAAGATACCTAATAACAAATCCCAAGCTATAAAAGATGTAAAACACTCGAGTCAAGCTTGAGACGTGACCCAGTGAAGAGAGAACACTGAATTCATGAGTGGTATCTTTGACAATGCACATGCCGAAAAAGCGCCGTTAATCCCAGATAAAAGTGAGCGCTGGTGTCTACCAATATATATTTCCATTTCTAATTTTTCTCTGTGATAACTCTTTAAAAGTTAGCAGAGTTGATTTTTTGATAATTTTGCCGGAATGTAAATTAGGCAGGTCGATAGGTCAGGAGCTAAGGAGGCCTAATATGCATGCAAATGTCGTGCGTATCTGTCTGTGTGTCTGACGCTAAGGAGGCCAAATATGCATGTAAATCTTGTGCAGCTGCCTTTGTGTTTGACGTCAGTGGGCGAGGACTATTGAAATAGGCATGGGAGTCCTCGTGTAATTTAAATCGATAAGTCTATATTTTTAAAGTCTAAATCTACAATTTTATTTCACAATGAAATGAAAATATGAGGAATCACTGTCTAGTTAGTATAGTATGCCAGGGACATCAACGATAGTGGGAAACATGGGATAATTTATGCATAACGGGCGATCCAATGTTTCCCACTATCGTTGATGCCCTGGCATATTACACTAACTAGACAGTGATTCCTTAATTGAAGTCTAACATCCTCGTAAGCCAAATCAACTGCGTGCCGTATTTGACTCTTCAGCTAAGTACGGAGGAGTATCGTTGAATGATATACTTCTTACAAGCCCGGATCTCAACCACAGATACTGGGAATTCTACTTCGATTCCGTCGCGAAGCAGTACCAATCATGAGAGACATTAAACAGATATTCTACTGTTTCAAAGTGGATGAAAACATAGGGACTTTCTTCGTTTCCTGTGGTATCAGGACAATGACTTCAGCAAACCGCTGACAGAATATCGCATGTGTGCACATGTAAGACTGTCGGCAATGAAAATTATGGTAATTTTATTTTAAAAAATTCGTTGCAGGGACTTTTTCGTAGATTATGGACTGCCGACTGACTTCATTACAAAGTTCCTGTAGTATATTATCAAGTACCAACAGACACCGGTTTGGTGTATGAAACAGAATATTTTATTATACACTGACAGTACAGTGGAGCATTCAGACATCTGACATGGCAGGTAATTTTCAGAGATAGCAAGGGCAGATAACCCCAACTTCCGTTATTAGATAAGTCGTACATAAACATACTAAAGTACATTACATCCCCCTCACTAAAATTAAAGACAGATTTTTTTTTTTCATTTAACATACAGATACTGTTTTAAATGTGGAAGGCGTTCAAAAGTTCATGGCAAAAGTTTTGATTTTGTTTCAAACACCCAATATAAACAAATCAAATAAGAACACTAACAAAGATAGCAGAACTTTTGTTCTGGCAGCTGCACGGGGATTATTATGCCCCTAAACACAGTGCAAACTGCTGACTAGATGCAACTTAAATCAAAAGTTACTAACAGAATTATTTGCAAGCACTTCACAAGTCGAGTTTCTCAGGAGGTTTAACGAGTCGTCCCGATCTGGTTTGGAGTGCGTTTTTGTGATTGGCGGGTTTGTCGCTGACTTGAGGTGTAGCAGCATTTTCTATGGTAGGCTCACTGGGACTGCTGTCTTCTATGGGAAAGTCCTGCTCAACCGGTTCGTCCTGAGGGTGTTCGCTTGATTTGAGGAGGTGAACCCGATTTCTGCGATAAAGTCTTCCTTTGCCTTTCACCACATAAGATCTTGGTTTATCTGTTTTCTCCACGACAATTCCTGAAGATAAGGACTTTGAACCAGGTGTTTCCATTCTTCCTTGTCTAGGGGTGATAACTTCTTCACATTTATTCTCCTGTCATAGTAAAATTTCTGCTTGGCTTTCAGGACATTAAGGTGTTGCTGTACTTTTCTTAGGTCGTGTGTTGCTGGTTTAAGTAGATCTTGTGATGCTGGAAGCGTATTCCTAGGTCTGCGTCCCATTAACAGTTGAGTTGGTGACAGATTAATGTTTTCTAGTGGAGTTGTTCTGTAATCTAGTAGAGCAAGTTGCTTGTCGTCACACTTTGTCCATAGGTTCTTTATAGTTTGTACTGCTCTATCAGCCTCGCCATTCGAGCTTTGAAAATTAGGGCTGCTTCTTTCGTGTTCAATTCCAAGCTCTGCGCAAAAGGTTTTGAAGGTAGCTGAGCTGAATTGTGGTCCATTGTCAGACCTGAGTTTTCCTGGAAGTCCATGGCATGCGAGAACTGTTTTCATGGCTTCTATTATGGCTGTAGTTGTCTATGATCTGAGTTCTACGGCGTCAAAGTATTTTGAGTAGTAGTCCACCAGAATCAGGTATTTCTTGCCTCTGATTTCAAATACATCAGTTCCCACATGAGTGTATGGTAGATTTGGAGTTGGTGTTGGCATTAGAGGTTCTCTGTTTTGCTGTTTCTGATACTCTGCACAAGATGGAAGTTGCTTACAGCCTGTTCTATGTCAGCATTCATGACTGGCCAATACATGACCTCTCTGGCGCGACTCTTTGACTTGACTATCCCAAGGTGAGACTTGTGTATAAGGTTAAGCATCTCTTTCCGCAAGCTGGGTGGGATGACTATTCGACTTCCCTTGTACCCAATGCTGTCAAGAACGGATAACTGATCCCTCGAGTCGAAGTACTGTGATAGGGTGATTTATTTCATATATTAATTATTATATTTCAGGATTAAATTAATTCAGTTGAATTATCATATTTATTTCTTTTCAGCATTTTATTTATTGAATAAATCCACATGGAATTATTTACATCAATCTGTGTTCATTGAGTAATTTATAGATGTATGACATCACAGTGGTCATTTAAACCCCTGTCCCTTTTCTATTTATATCTTGTGTAGTGTCAGGGCCAACTTGGATTTCATTGGTTGGTTAGTTTCCCTCTCTTTTGGTTTTTAGCTTAGTTAATTACTTTTGTTTGAGATCTTGGTCTGACCAGCAGACATATTGGTGTTTGATATACATATTTTGTTTGTCTATATTGACTTATTTATGACAATGACCAAGACTGGACAGAATGTAAGTTGACTTTTACTAATTTCATTATCTCTATATAATTGTTTATCTATTCAATTCCCAAATATTAATATTCTAACATAAAGTATGAAGATTCAGTCTTTGTGATTATTTTATGACTTTGTAAATAATGAAAGTAATGATTTCATATATCAGTGTATTTTATATTTTTGAGAGCAATACAGTAAAGTTATGTATTATTTATATACAGATCACTGAATGAATTAAAGTTCACTCATCATTGTATATTTGGAGTGTACGGGCTTTATATCACATATAGGTATGATGTATATATATTTTGAATATTGTCCATTAATTATTTTATTCTGGAAAAGTTCAGTATAATTGATCTGATTGTTTTATCTATAAATTCCAGAATGTTTACACTTTGTACATACTATTGATTAAGAAAGACAACTCTTGATGTTTTATCCATGAGCACAATTAAAGGGCAATAACTCTTCATTTTTACCGTGCTATCTGGCAAGTGATCTTCAAGTAATGTATTGTTATAAAATATTTAATATATTGTTTTTATCTTTCAGAGCTGTGATATTACTTTGAATACACTTATCCATAACGATGGCATGGTGTTTGTCATTATTTAGTAATACAACGAACCCCATTTCAGTACTGTCTGACCTCAAAAGGAGATTCGTTCTTTGTGTCTGGCCATCCTGTTTGAATGGTGCTCATGAGAGTTTCAAGTTCACTTCTGGTTGATCTCCGGATTTCGGAGTATTTCTCGGGTGTTATGGATAACATACAGATCATGTCGGCTTTCTCTGTGTCCTCTTCACCGCTTTCCTCTAGGTAGGCCCGTGATAGCGTGTCTGAAATATACATCATAGTTTCTTTCCAGTATTTGACATTGATGTCGTACCACTGTAGTTTTATCATCATCTTTTGAATCCTCATAGGAGCTGACAGTAAGGATTTGTTGAACAAAGTCTCTAATGGCTTATGATCACTGTGCACTGTGACCTCCTTGCCAAAAATGTAGTTGTGAAATTTCTGACAACTGTACACTATAGCTTGCATTTCCTTCTCAATTTGTGCGTACCGTTTCTCTGTTTCTGTAAGAGCTCTAGAACCATAAGCTACTGCACGGCCTTCCTGTATCAAGACTGCTCCAAGTCCATCTTTACTTGAATCGCACTCGATCTCGACCGGTTTATTCACGTCAAATAGAGCTAATACTGGTGGCTTGGTACACACGTCCTTCAGTTTCTGGAAACTTTCGTCCTGTTCATGGTTCCATTGGAATTCCACATCAGACTTGAGATGGATTCTTAGTGGAGCGTCCAAATCACTCAAGTTTGGAATGAATTTCGACAAGTACTGTATGAGTCCAAGGAACCTGCGGACACCTTCCTTGTCATGTGGAGCTGGCATGTTAAGTATAGCCTTGATTTTGTCTGGGTCTGGTTTGAGTCCCTGATCCGACACTATATGGCCCATGTATGGCACACTAGACTTACGAATTTTGCATTTTTCAAAGATTGTAGTCTGTTGCCCGTTCCACAACTTTTCTAAGTATGGCATCATGTTCCTCGAGTGTTTCACCTGCGATGAGGATGTCATCTATGATGGCAGACGCACCTTTGATTCCGGTTATCATGTTGTCCATGATCTTCTGATATATTTCTGGTGCTGATTTTATGCCAAAGGGTAGTCGGAGCCAACGATATCTTCCTATCGGTGTGTTAAATGTTGTCAGGTACGATGACTTCTCGTCGAGCTGAATCTGCAAAAATCCAGATTTGGCATCCAATACTGAGAATATCTTGGCTTTCGGTATATCTGATATGACATCGTCAATAGTTTTCATAGGGTGATGCTCACGTTTTATGGCGCGATTTAAATCCCTTGGATCTATGCAGATGCATATCTTTTCTCCCTTTACACTCGCTACCATTGAGCTGACCCATTCTGTTGGCCTGTCCACTCTTGTGATGTATCCATTAGCTTCCATCTCTCTCAGCTTGTCAACTGCCCTGGGCTTAATTGCTGCTGGGAGTTTCCTTACCGGATGAATAACTGCAGGTACGGATTCGTCTATACTGAGATGGTATTCTCCGGGTAGTGTTCCTGTAGTTTCTACGAGTTCTGGATAGTCTCTGGATAATTCACTTTGTGCACTTTCTGTAGTCTCAGTCATAGCTGATATCAAAGTCTGCAGATGGGGGTCGGTTTTGTATATCAACGCAAGAGTAACTGCAGTATCACCACTAATGATATTCTCTTGATCCAAGTCGACCACTTCAAAGTGAACGTTAGTTTAACGATCACGGTAAACAACTGGAAGAGTTACTGATCCTATTGGTTTGATCTTATGGTTGCTGAATGACTTAAGAGTCTTGTTGGAACTCTCTAGTGTGCATCCTCCCAAGTTTCTAATTTGAGCAGATGTGAGTATATTAGTCCGTGCTCCTGTGTCTATCCTGCAGCGGATCTGCTGACCTTTGATACCAAGACGAACATCCCAGTTGTCATCCTGACTGGACTTGACGGAAGTACACATACTAATGGTAAGTAGTTCCTCTTCCTCTGTATCTTGCTGTACCGTGCTGACTTTGATCTGTTTCAGCCGGTGACGACACACTTTCTTCCAGTGGTTTCGTTTTTTACAGTAACTGCAAATGGTTCCTAGTGCTGGGCACTTTCCACGTTCGTGTTCCAAACCGCAACTTGAACAATTTGGGTTGTCTCTTGGTTTATAGGCTTTGGGTTTTCCAGTTTTAACAGTTTTGTTGCGCGACACATTGAATTTGGTTGTGTGTTTCTTTTGTGAATGAGAGTCAATTTTCAACACTTCCTCTCCTCTCATTAATTTGACTTGTGCTTGTGACAGTTCAAACTGTTGTCCAATTTCTATAGCTTTCTTGAGTGTGATATCCTGACCTTGTTCTAACAGTCTCTCTGGCACTTTCTTATGCCTGACGCCACTAATGATCAAGTCAATCAAAACATCATTATTATCCGCGTAATCACAGTCCATAGCTAAGATCTTGAGATCCTTAACAAAGTTATCAAAAGTTTCGGCCTCTTGTTGTGTTCTTTGGTGAAGTCTGAATCTTGCCATTCGCTTGTTATTCTTGGGGCAAACATAGTTTTCTAATTTCTCCAGAATTTTCTGTGGGTCGTCTTCATCGTCATTTTCAAACACAAAAGTCTTGTACACTTCCCTACCTTCTTGTCCCATCCACATGCCGATCCATCCTGCCTTATGTTTAGCATCGGATTTCGCTAGTGGCTCTTTGAAGATGAAACCCATGTGTTGCTTGAACCGACAAAATTCCTGGTACAGATCTCCAGCTTGCCAATCGAATCTGGGCTGATCGAACGGAAGAGTTGCCATTCCGAGTTCGAGTTTCTTCTGACACCATGAAGTATATTATCAAGTATCAACAGACACCGGTTTGTTGTATGAAACAGAATATTTTATTATACACTGACAGTACATTGGAGCATTCAGACATCTGACATGGCGGGTAATTTTCAGAGATAGCAAGGGCAGATAACCCCAACTTCCGTTACTAGATAAGTCGTACATAAACATACTAAAGTACATTACAATTCTGACATGGCAATAGATCTAAAAATGATACCCCCCGCCTCCCATAATGTCGATGTGTTGCTTTATATTGTTTTACGGTAATGTGTAAAGAGGAATAACTCGTCCTATGAAATGTTATCCAGAAGCTTCTATTATGTGACGTCATAGGTAATAAAAAAAATGGCAAGGTCCATATTTTGCTCTGGGAAACCTAAAATACGTGTCGAATAAAAAAGTAAAATAGGAGGTGCACAATGGCAATATGTAATAAAGATTCTGTGAAAGTTTCATTAAATTTCACTCAGTAGTATAAGAGGAGTTGCGGATAAGAGAAAAAGCGTAACAGACGGACGGACGGACGGACAGACGGACGGACGGAATTCCCGATCACTATATACCCTCCCGCTTTTCAAGCGGGGGGTATAATGAAGAGGACCCAATCCGTACTACAAACAATTGTGAATCTCCGCCTACACAAAATTGCCTCCAACTGTGAAGAAGTAATGAAAGCCTTTGGTCCATGTGATCTAGAAAAGGATCTGAAGGACCTTGACCTGTCAAATGATTCGCTTCCTATCCAGAGAAGTCTTGAATTCAATTGGGACATTACTTCAGATAGTTTTACCTTCAGCTTCAAACTCGCAAATGATATCAAGCCATACACCAGACAAGGAATTTTGACAACAATCAATAACTTGTATGATCCCTTGGGTTTCCTTACACCCGTTCTTTTTCGAGGCAAGCTCATTCTAAGAGAGTTAACAAGGGACGTCAATATTAGGACGAGACCTTACCGGAGTCTAAATATGAAGAGTGGGAGACTTGGAAAACCTCTGTACACCATTTGGAGTAGGTTAATATCCCGCGAATGAGTATTTTAAAGTCATTTAGTGACACGGAAGATAAGAAACTTCATATCTTTTCAGATGCATCCGAAAAAGCTATTGCCGCTGTTGCATACTTAACCTCAGACGAACATTCGAGCGTTGGATTTGTTCTAGGAAAATGCGTTACATGCCGAAAACTACGGGGTCAGAATGAACAACAGAAGATGGCAGATTTGCCAGAAGATAAAATTACTCCTGGGCCACCATTTACTAACATTGGCATTGATACCTTTGGGCCTTGGTCTATCCTAACAAGAAAGATACATGGTGGAGCAGCAAACTCAAAACGCTGGGCTATTATTTTCACTTGTTTGACAACACGAAGCATTCATCTGGAAGTAGTGGAAGATTTAAGTTCCTCTTCGTTCATCAATGATTTAAAAAGATTCATTGCGATTAGAGGGCAAATAAAAATAATTCGCTCAGATTGTGGTACAAATTTGTAGGGCCTGCAAAGGAGCTGAAGCTACATTGCGTCAATATAGGAGATACCCCAATAAAAACATATCTGAATGATAACAGAATTCAATGGATCTTCAATGCTTCGCATTCATCTCATATGGGAGGAGCATGGGAGAGAGTGATTGGTGTCCCCAGATGAATATTAGATTCGATGATGTTAAAACACTGTGGGGACCTTACTCATGATGTTTTCGTCACTTTCCTAGCAGAAGTTTGCGCAATCATCAACTTGAGATCGCTTTCAGCCATATCAATAGATCCAGAAGACCCAATTCCTTTATAAAAATCCTTGATACTAACATAAAATCTGTCTCCAGACGTATCAATTGGAAGTAAGGACATTTACCAATCGCAATGGAAACAAGTACAATACTTGGCAGACATTTTCTGGAAGAAGTGGCGCGAAAACTACCTACAAAGTTTACAGTCGCGTCAAAAACATAGAAGAAACGTAGAAATTGACGATATAGTGCTTCTAAAAGACCCTCAGGTAAAACGCACAGAGTGGCCAATGGGACTTATCAATAGTTTTCCAAAGTTTGGACAAAAAAATGCGCAAGGTCGCGGTGCGCGTTTCAGGAAAACATTTGACTCATGAAAAACCGGTGACGTACATTCATCCAGTAACTGAATTGCCAGTCTTAATTGCTAGTAATGAAAAATGATATCTTTTTTGAGTTGGATATCAAACGGGGAGTGTAAATATCTTACATTTTGTATAGTATTATTTAAAATTGCAGATTGTGTATTTTAGGTACATTAAGAAGGGTTTCATTGAGAATATTTTACTAAAAATCTTAAAAAGGGTACATGTATAGCTTACAACTGAATAAAAAATAATTCGAGTTTAATTATGTTACAAAGGAGAAAAAAACTCAAAATTGAGGAGTCTCTGTTTTCTTCACAGATGGACCAGTTGCAGATTACACAAGCAACAAAATGTCAAGATTAAGGAAAAGTAAAACTCATTCAAAACACCATTGATGACAAATGACCAACATTAAAACATTTTCAATAAGTTAAGCTTACCTGAGCCGAAGGCTCAAGTGAGCTTTTCTGATCAAAATTTGTCCGTTATCTGTCGTCGTCATTGTAGTTTTTGTAAACGTTTCACATTTTCATCTTCTCAAGAACCACTGGACCAATTTCAACCAGACTTGCTACAAAGTATCCTTGGGTAAAGGGCATTCAAGTTTGTTCAAATGAAAGGCCACACCCTTTTCTAAGGGTATAAAATTATGAATTAATGAAAAATTAATGGCATTTTTTAAAAATCTTCTCAAGAACCACTGATCCAGGAAAGATGAAACTCATGTGGAAGCATACATAGGTAGTGTAGATTTAAGTTTGTTCAAATCATGACCACCCGGGGGTAGGGTGGGGCCACAATGACCGATCAAAGTTTTACATAGGAATATATCGGGAAATCTTTTTTAAAAAATTCTTCTCAAGTACCGCAAAGCCATGATTAGTGATATTTATATGGAAGCATCCTCAGGTAGTGTAGATTCTAGTTTGTTCAAATCAAAACCCCAATGGATGGGGAGGAGTCACACTGGGGGATCCAAGTTTTATGTTTAAAAAATCCTCTTCTAAAGAACAGCAAAGCCATGATTAGTGATATTTATATGCAAGTATCCTCAGTTAGGTTAAAATTAAATTTGTTTAAATCATAACTCCATAGGGAACTGGTTCTCAATGGTGGATAAAAGTTTTACATAGGAAAATGGAGGGAAAAATCCATCCCAATAACAAAAAAGCTACGACGTATGCTAAGTATGTTTAGTCATATTGACATGTAAGCATCCTCATGTATTGAAGATTTAAATTTGTTCAATTCATAAGTACTCTTTGGGGTAGGGAGTGAAACAATGAGGAGTCAAATTCAAATTATTACAAAGTAATATATACAAACAAGATGTTAAAAAAAATTTCTCAAAAACTTTCTTAAGAAGTTATATGCAGTATTGATGTGGAGGCATTCTGAAGTAGTATTAGAATTCAACCCCCCCCCCCCCCCCCCCCACACACACACAGTAAACTTTACAAACCTGACCCGATTTGTGCTTTTTCCTAGCCGATGTGCCCAGGTGAGCGATGTGGCCCCTGGGGCTCTTGTTAATAAAATAACAGTTCTTTTAACTACATTGAAGTACTCATTTTTCACAGTATATTTTCACACTTATTATCAGAGCGCAACTACTCAGCATCATGCACATTTAAGTGCACTCAAGAAATGCAGCGCCTCTTAACAGAAATACATCTTCTGGAAAAGGAATTACTTGCCTTAACAATAGTCTAGTAAACTGAAGCCAATGTCGTGTCATGATATTAACAAAGAGTAGGTACATTTAAAGGAATTCCAATTATGGTTTCCTATTTCCTAACAATTTCAGTAAAACGTATTGCCATTGAGGGATGAACACCTTTGATTGACTGTAGTGTTAACATATTTTGTTATTACTGTTGAGTTCATAATAGCATCTATTTATTTAAAGAATAGATGCACTTATTTTATGAGGAAAACTTTGTTGCTGCTATTTGATTTGGGTTAGCTCGCACATATATTAGATCGGGATCGGGATATCTCAAATTCTCCCTCTTTGCCCTTGATCCAAAAACGAAAGGTACACGAATTTTGTAGCAGACAGAACTTTTAAAAAATATGCTTTCAATCACGATTGTTTCTAAAATATTTATTAGATATTATCGGCAAATATCTGATTTGATGATTAGATGCATGGATGGATTATTCTTTGTTGGAAAAATGCGAGATTGGCTCGGATTGAATTTTCCGAAATTTTCTAGGTCGGCATACAAGTGGCGTAATTTGTTTTAAAACTTGTTTATGTTTTAGTTTAACAAGCGAACATATACCAGAATAAGGAATATTTTTTATTATGTTTTTAAATTATTCATAAATCGTGCATTAATTGAAAAATAAAAATCCTATATAAAAAGAATGGCTTATTAGCAGTCAAACTGATCAAAACATTCGGGCAAATCGGTGTCTATCAATTTTCGCAGGCTTTATTCAATTGAGCATTCTCAGTGTATTCAACAACGGTATTTTTAAAATGCATTTTGCACTAAAGTGCATGAATTCTGTTTAAAACAAAAAAGGGGGGGCTCAGAAGCAAAGTTATAACAGTTACAGCTTTGATGATTAACAGGGAAACATAAAATATTATAAGTTACAAGGGTAATGTTGGCCATAAATCAGGCTTCATGTTATTATCATGCAGTAGAAGCTTATTTCCTATTTGGCTGAAATAATGCCCTCCACAGTAAACAACACAATCAACCAACAGGACAAGCCAATGCTTTATTTCAAACTTAAAATGCACTCTTGAAATTCAGTGCTTCTCGAGTGTGTAATAACTAATTGCCACTTTGTTCCTATTGGCAATCGCATAAATTTCATAAAATTTACTGCCTATCAAAGGTAGCTCAGTTGCTCTTGATGAGCTATATGCTAGGTTATTTTTCTTTGTTTAATTAGTCATACAATAAATTTGACAGTATAAGCTGACTCGAGGGTATTCGCTTTAGCATTTTAGGGATATTTTATTCTTGTTCATGCATTTTTCACTTCTAAGGCTATAACCATTAGAAATAAAGGAATTGATAATTTTATTTATCTGGGGTTTGGGTAAATTAGGGAATTAGATTTGTAAATTAAGGAAAATGACTAATTATTGCTCAATTCATGATAAAAAATCTGCTGTATTCTAGAACCAGTTGCATAAATTAGTAATTCTCTTCTTTTAGCTATGGTAAGTATGTACCCGGTAGGTGTTCTGTGTGACGCAGAAAAAAGTAACTGGATCATGTAATATCAATTATTCTAATTCTCTCAACTACTGTCAAGGTTAACTAAATAAAAGCCGCTTTAAATAAAAGGGATTTGACAATTAACAAAAATATACTGGTAAAAATATTGCGCCTTAATACTTGTGTTCACTTGAAAGTGTGTCTGCCTTTTTGACACATATCTGAATTTTAAGTTTATCAGTGGATTGCCTGTTTTCAGCTAAAACATTTCTTTACTTAAGTAGTTTTACTTAAAATAATTCATACAAGCTATTCTTAATAATTTTATTTTATTGGTTAGAGCTTAAAGTTCATGGAATATTTACAACAGATAGAATAATGAAACACCAGGGTTGAAAATATTACTGTAATTAACTTTGGACATTAATTAATTATTGGACATACAAATTCATAACACATAAATAGGGGAGAAACATTCAATTCATTCAATCTGGGGGAATAAAAGGGAATTTTATTGCTAGACAATTAGTGTCTGACTCTTAGGTTGGAAATAATGAAGTCTTTGAGAAAAGTATAAATTGGATAGGGTGTTGAGTAGAAAAGTGTATTATGCACTTACTAGGGAGAGCTGCTATGGGGCTATCATGACATAGGAATATGACAGATTTGGGAGTATCTACAGGTATTAATAAGATTTATTATTTGCAAGATCCAGTGTACCAAGGTTATCTAGTCAAGTACACATAAATATAAACTAATCGTACATGTAGTATGGGTATTTTTATGACTTAGGCATAATTCGGATCGGTTTCAGTATTTTCACAAGAAACCAATTATTGATAAGCCAGAAGGCAATTATTTAAAGGACTTTAATTTTGGATTTGATTTCATTAGCACCACCTGTTTTAATATACAAAGATCAGGCCAATTAAGGTGATGTATTTTACAATGGCAATTTTCTTTAGTCTGAAGTATTGTGATCAGACATCTTAACTTGATAAGCATGATATAAGCTCATAGATTTCATTCAAGATACATCAATCAGAGAGTAAATTTAATTGCATTCAGGATTCGACACTAACGCTAGCCCGCTGGCCCGGGACACCTGAATACTGGGGTCGGGCCACCAAACATGTCTTTAAACTAGCCCTGCAGGGCTACTGTAAATTTTACCAAATACTCACTAAGAGCAAGAAAATAATTATAATTTACACACAATATACCTGATCATTGTTCACTTTATTTTCAAACATAATTTCTTTTATTCTCCATACCTTTTAGGAAAGTGATATACATTACTGTTTGTAATTTAGGAATCAAGGTCAACACAACAATTTTAGTTTTTCTAACTACAGGGATAAATAAAATACATGTCATGTAATCATGTATTCTTGCAAGCCAGTTTGATAGGGGAAAGGGGTTTTGCTCTGTGTATGAGCCATTTATTAGTAATATTTGTCCTGTTTCTGTCATATTTCTAGGTAGTGAAGTTACTCTATTATTTTAATAGATATAGATCTGTAATTGTCATTAAGTCAAATTTAAAAAGTCACTACTTTAGTATATTCATGGTACATATAATTAAGTAGCTGGAAATGTCCAGTTTTACTTTATGATGTACAGGCTGCTCAATTATACAGATTAGTTTGGTTGAAAAAGCAATATATTAAAATAAAGTTAAGAACTCATGAAAATAGAATTAAAATATGATGAGAAGGATCATTTTCTGTTTTATTATAAACATTAAAAAGATGGCATATCAAGTATTATTATCAAGTATTATTTCAAGATTCCATTTGGAGTCATTGTTGGGAGTTACATATTACATGTGAGCACTATAAGCCTGGAGAGGATATTTTCTTAAAAGGTAACCTATAATAATACAATTAACATGATTTATTCCCAAAGAAGTCTTGCACGGTAAGTAAAGTAGGTTTTATCTAGTACAGTGTTGCTTGAAACCAGCCAGAATAAATTCATACATGCTCCTGTTGAAATGAGAGGGGTTGCATGATCAGGATCAGCCATCTTTATCATGGGACAATATTTTGTCTCCACATAAATTTTTCTTAACATATTGGCACATATAATTCTTCATCTTTAATATATATTATTTTGCTATAAAATAATCCAATGTAAGCTAATATATTAATTTTTGTTTAAGTTCTCATAACTTTACTCATTTAAAAAACATCAATTGAATCAAAATTTTCGGTCTACTCATTATACAGAAGTATTTAATTTAGGAGGGATGGGGGGTCTCGAGTTATTTTAAGGGAATTATTACAGTTTCCCCAGTAAATAGGTTAAAATTAGGGCGGTTGGTCGTGGGTCAGTTGAATGCGGCTTCCCCATTTTATGGGGTGACCGAAACCTATGGATTCCAAAGGTTTCGGCCATGTGGCGTTTGCGCCGAGCCATTCAACTGATGCTATAATTCATTGTGCTGCTGCTGCTTAAAACAATCTCATTTACTGTGAAAATGTGTGCTGCTTTCAACAAATTCATGAATTGGTCTGCTTTGCTTACTTGAAACAAACTCAGTTGCTGTGCAAAATGTGTACTGCTTTCAACAAATTTCATGCACAGTGCTTTGCTTGCTAAAATATCCTTTGTAACGTTCGCGGTTTGATAACCCGGAACGATAACTACAACATACATGTAAACTTGTAAAGTTTATTTAAAATACATGTACATAAAATTAAATTGTAAGGTTAATTACCGTTCGCGGTATACCCGGAACGGCCATTATTATGCTTATTATGCTTATTATATGTACATGTGATATTATGCTTTCATGTTGCTTGCTGATGCTGCTGCTGCTGCTTGTTGTTATTTGGGGTCGCCCTTTTACGCTTGGCGACCCCCTGCTGCTTTAAATATGCCACGACCAACAAACGCCAATATCAAAATAAACGTGTATAAAATCATGTTTGTTTTATTTTCCTCTATATAAATAATAGCATCTATTAATTTAAAGAATAGATGCACTTATTTTATGAGGAAAACTTTGTTGCTGCTATTTGAGTTGGGTTAGCTAGAATATAAATTAGATCGGGATCGGGATATCTCAAATTCTCCCTCTTTGCCCTTGATCCAAAAACGAAAGGTACACGAATTTTGTAGCAGACGGAACTTTTAAACAATATGCTTTCAATCACGATTGTTTCTAAAATCCCATCCCATCCCGCCCCATTTTGAAGAGTAATGGTAGAATCTGCATCTTAACACAAAACAATTTTAAGAAGTTTTTGTCTGCTGTTGGGGTTTTCTCTATCATTTCAGGTTTGACTTGAGTATTGACTTCACTTGGAAGATTTTCGTCGTGGCATTCCATGGGCCTGACCTTGTATGCTGTGATTTTGATTGCGTATTTAGCCTCGCTTGAAGAGTCCTTGATGACATTCCATAGAATTACGATTGGTTTTTCCCCTTGTCGTCCGAAGATTCAGTTTGCACCGAGCCATTCAACTGATGCTATACATGTAATTCATTGTGCTGCTGCTGCTTAAAACAATCTCATTTACTGTGAAAATGTGTGCTGCTTTCAACAAATTCATGAATTGGTCTGCTTTGCTTACTTGAAACAAACTCAGTTGTTGTGCAAAATGTGTACTGCTTTCAACAAATTTCATGCACAGTGCTTTGCTTGCTAAAATATCTTTTGTAACGTTAACGTTCGCGGTTTGATAACCCGGAACGAGAACTACAACATCGTATAAACTTGTAAAGTTTATTTAAAATACATGTACATTAAATTTAATTGTAAGGTTAATTACCGTTCGCGGTATACCCGGAACGGCCATTATTATGCTTATTATATGTACATGTGATATTATGCTTTCATGTTGCTTGCTGATGCTGCTGCTGCTTGTTGTTATTTGGGGTCGCCCTTTTACGCTTGGCGACCCCCTGCTGCTTTAAAATATGCCACGACCAACAAACGCCAATATCAAAATAAACGTGTATAAAATCATGTTTGTTTTATTTTCCTCTATATAAATAATATACAATTTTAAAATGACAGGGAAAACATTATTTTGCTCTTTTGGTGAATATTGTAACATCTAAAACATAGGCGCTTGGGTCAAGGATACTGTATTTTTTTTATCTATATAATGTATTGTCGAGGAAATTCGAACGATACTCGCAACATTTTTTTTCAGTGTGCAGTGTTAATATTTAAGTGTTTTTTTTGTAAACCTTTCTGCTTCATATACACTAGAATGTCACAGAAATTCGATTTCAAGAACGATTTAAAAATGACATATCCCACTGTTTAACTATTTTCTTTCTTTTTACCTGCCTGAAAACGAGCCGAAAACGAGTTTTTTCCCATAAAACCGAATAAAATAAAATGGAAAATGTTACTAAAGCAATGACATCTTTGAGATTAAATAAAAAAAAAAAAAAAAAAAAAAAAAAAAAAAAAAAAAAAACGGTGCAGACGAAAGAAGATGGGCGCATTTGGCGAGTGATCTGCAGGAATCATTTGTACGAAACATTTATGGTTTAAATGTCCATGATTTGGTTGGCTGAACATAGCTTGTCAGATTTTACGCAGAAGGATAAAACGTACGCTGAACTAGGACCTTAGGTCCCCCGCGCAGTTCACGACGATTGGGTCTGTTTACTCCGCTACAAAATGTAGCGCGTTGCATACGTAAAGTGAAAATAGAATAAATCGTAATACTGTGAAGCCTTTACAGTGTAAAAAAAACAACAGAAAATTTATTTTTGTCAAGGGAATAACCATCTGTGATGGGTATTAGAAAATAAAGAGAGGGGGGGGGGGGTTGCTGAGCAATATTAACTGCAATATTAGAAGATATATGATATATTAGAGTTTAACATTTATGGAATATGTTGGGTGACCTGTGGTCTCCCCTATGATTTTATTATACCATGTACGGTTATAGTATCTATATAACACAGTGCCTAACCTCTGATCTCCTTACTAATAGTAAGAGACTCAGAGTAAACGACGTAGTCCAGTCTCTGCATTCGCAGATCGCTAACAAGCAAGGGGGTGTGTGTGTGAAGATTTTGCCCCCTACCACCCCCTTTTCATTTCGCTCGGACTTTTCACCAATCGTTTAACATAATGGAATAATTATTTGCTAATAAATTATTTAATGTCTCTTTTGTCTTCCTTATGAGGTCATGCTTAAATAGGCGACCTCATCACTTTAACACTCTTTGCCGGAAATCCCTGATTTTTATTTATCTTACAAAGAAGATATACACCCTGTATTGAAAAGTTTGGGGCTGCATGGAGTTCTCCTCCCCTTTCCCTGGAATTAACACATCAAATTCATAAACCCATCAAAACTACATTAAAAAAGGAAATAAAATTAAAAAAAAATGCACCATATTGTTATTTAACTTTGGGATACATATACTGTATTTGAAGACAAGCAACTTGACTAATCCTCCAAATTCCAATTACATACATGTACATTTAGAGAATTCGGAGAAATTGTGCACTTTTTCCCCGGTCAAAAAATTAGGGTCGCAATTCTTCTTTTGAGAGGATTTGAAAATAATTCTACACATACCATGATTTTAAATTATTGCCTACTTAAAACTTTCAATAACATCGTAATAATGTACAACATAAGATTACCTTTGTCTCATTCATATATTACAATTTGTGAAGTATGATATCCCCATTGATGGACAATATAAGACTTCCGCTTATTTCCATAATCTTTAGGCGAATACCAGAGGTAATAAAAAGTTAATAAGACCAGAGGTCGCTTTATATCGTACATCTTTAGGGCGACCATAGGTCACCTTCTATTGTACATCAAAAGGGAGACCAGATGTAATCTTCTGTTCTTCATCATATGGGGGACCAGAGGCCGCCTTATTTTGTACATCAGTAGGGGGACCAGAGGTCAACTTATTTTGTATATCAGTAGGGGGACCATAGGATCCCTTATATTGTACATCAGTAGGGGGACCAGGGATCACCTTATATTGTACATAAGTAGGGGGACCAGAGGTCACCTTATATTGTACATCATAAGGGGAACTAGTGGACACCTTATATTGTACATCAGAAGGGGACCCAGAGAACACCTTATATTTAACATCAGTAGGGGACATCAGTAAGGGAACCAGAAGACAATTAATATTACACTTTACATCAATAGGGGCACCAGATGTAACCCTCTATTGTACATCAGTAAGGGGACCAGAGGGCACATTATATTGTACATCGGTAGGGGGACTAGAGGACACCTTATATTGTACATCTGTAGGGGGACCAGAGGGCACCTAATATTGCACATCAGTAGGAGGACCAGGGGTCACCTTATTTTGTACACCAGTAGGGGGACCAGGAGTCACCTTATATTGTACGTCAGTAGGGGGACCAGAGGTTACTTAATATTGTACATAAGTAGGGGACATCAATAAGGGGACCGACCAAGGGTCACCTTATATTATACATCAGTAGGGGGACCAGGGGTTACCTTATATTGTATATCAATAGGGGGACCAGAGGACACCTTATATTGTACATCAGTAGCTGGACCACGGGTCACTTTATTTTGTACACCAGTAGGGGGACCAGAGGACACCTAGGGGGACCAGGGGTCACTTTATATTGTACATCAGTAGGGGGGCCAGAGGTAACTTTATATTGTACATAAGTAGGGGACATCAGTAGGGGGGACCGACCAGGGGTCACCTTATATTATACATCAGTAGGGGGACCAGGGGTCACCTTATACTGTACATCAGTAGGGGGATCAGAGGACATCTTATATTACACATCAGCAGGGGAACCAGGGGTCATCTTATATTGTACATCAATAGGGGGACCATAGGACACCTTATATAGTACAACAGCCGGGTGACCAAGGGACATCTTATATTGTTCATAAGTAGGGGATATCAGTAGGGGGACCAAAGGACACGTTTTATTATACATCAGCAGGGGGACCAGGGATCAACTTATATTGAACATCAGTAGGGGGACCAGAGGACACGTTATATCATATATCAGCAGGGAGACCAGGGGTCATCTTATATTGTACATCAATAAGGAGACCATAGGACACCTTATATTGTACAACAGCCGGGTGACCAGGGGGACATCTTATATTGCACATTAGTAGGGGATATCAGTAGGGGGACCAGAGGACACCTTAAATTATACATAAGTAGGGGGAACAGGGGTCACCTTATATTGTACATCAGTAGGGGACCAGAGGACATCTTATATTACACTTTAGATCAATAGGGTGACCAGAGGGCACCTTATATAGTACATCAGTAGGGGGACCTGTGGTCACCTTATATTTAACATCAGTAGGGAACAAGAGGACATTTATTTTTACACTTTAGATCAATAGGGGGACCAGGGGCACCTTATATAGTACATCAGTAGGGGGACCTGTGGTCACCTTATATTTAACATCAGTAGGGGACCAGAGGACATCTAATATTACACTTTAGATCAATAGGGGGACCAGAGGGCGCCTTATATTGTACATCAGTAGGGGACATCAGTAGGGGATTTGAGGTCACCTTATATTGTATAGCAATAGGGGGACCAAAGGTTACCTTATATTGTATATCAGTAGGGGGACAAGAAGACACCATATATCGTACATTGGTAGGAGGACTAGGGGTCACCTTATATTGTACATCAGTAGGGGGGACCAGAAGTCACCTTATTTGGTACATCAGAAGGGGGACCAGAGGTCACCTTATATTGTACATCATAAGGTGGACTAGTGGACACCTTATATTGTACATCAGAAGGGGACCCAGATGACACCTTATATTTAACATCAGTAGGGGACATCAATAAGGGGACCAGAAGACAATTAATATTACACTTTACATCAATAGGGAGACCAGATGTAACCCTGTATTGTACATCAGTAAGGGGACCAGAGGGTACATTATATTGTACATCGGTAGGGGGACCAGAGGGCACCTCATATTGCACATCAGTAGGTGGACCAGGGGTCAACTTATTTTGTACACCAGTAGGGGGACCAGAGGTAACTTTATATTGTACATAAGTAGGGGACATCAATAAGGGGACCGACCAAGGGTCACCTTATATTATACATCAGTAGGGGGACCAGAGGACACCTTATATTGTACATCAGTAGCTGGACCACGGGTCACTTTATTTTGTACACCAGTAGGGGGACCAGAGGACTCCTAGGGGGACCAGGGGTCACTTTATATTGTACATCAGTAGGGGGACCAGAGTTAACTTTATATTGTACATACGTAGGGGACATCAGTAGGGGGACCGACCAGGGGTCACCTTATATTATACATCAGTAGGGGGACCAGGGGTCACCTTATATTGTACATCAGTAGGGGGACCAGCGGACATCTTATATTACACATCAGCAGGGGAACCAGGGGTCATCTTATATTGTACATCAATAGGGGGACTATAGGACACCTTATATTGTACAACAGCCGGGTGACCAGGGGACATCTTATATTGTACATAAGTAGGGGATATCAGTAGGGGGATCAAAGGACACGTTATATTATACATCAGCAGGGGGACCAGGGATCAACTTATATTGAACATCAGTAGGGGGACCAGAGGACACCTTATATCATATATCAGCAGGGAGACCAGGGGTCATCTTATATTGTACATCAGTAGGGGGACCAGGGGTTGTTCGATATGTATTGTGTATTGTACCACAGCGCGATAACACCTTGCACAATTTCATCGATATTTATACGCATAGATAACTCTATTCAATACCTTGCCAACAGTATAAACACGAGCCTTCATCTACACAGGGTTATAAAATAATCGTCATTTCAATAAAGCAAGTCGATGACCACTGTTGTAAAAATGGTTGGGAAAAGGTTTGAGAATATTGAAGAAATTAGAGCTTATATAAAATTTCGCATAAAACTCAGTAATTCGGTAAAGCAGATTTTTACTGAATTTTGGGAAGTTTATGGGTCTGATAAGGTATCTTATGAGACAGTTCGTAGGTGGAGACAGAACTTTCAGACTGGAAAAGAGTCCGTCAAAGATGCAGCAAAATCGGGTCGACCTGTGACTGTATAAGGCAAGACAAATGTTTCAAAAGTCAAGGAAATAATTGAAAGTGATGGCAGGTACATGATTCAGATATTGCCAAACCTGTTGGCATATCGCTATCGCTGGTGCATTTCATTTTGAAGCACATTTTGAAAGTACGAAAGATTTCTGCCAGATGGATACCCCATATATTGACAGATGACCTAAAAAAAGTAATATACAAACCGCGAATCGACTGCTAAAAATGTTTCCAAACTTCAATCAAAGACAATTTGCAAACATAGTTACTGGTGACGAAACATTGGTTCACTATTTCGAACCAGTAAGAAAAGTTGGAAACAAATTATGGCTAACCAAACACGGTAGAAGGCCTGTAGTTGCCAAAAGCCTTTGAATTATTGTCTTACTATTTGGGGTAATGCGCCAGATGCTGGCATAGATAAAGTTTTTAAATTGCAAAAAAGGGCAGCCCGGATTATATTAGATGTGGCTTATGATGCCCCTTCACTACCATTATTTGAAAAACTTGGATGGGTGACCATATATGAGTTAATTGATTTTCATAAATATATATTACTGTACAAAACACTTCATGGTATGGCACCAACTTATTTAAGAGATTCCTTTGAATTCATTTCTTCAAATAGTTATGTTCTTAGATCTGAAACAAACTATGACCTTCATCTACCGAAATATCGAACAAATCAATTTAAGAATTCTTTTCATTATTCCGGTGTTCATTTATGGAACAAATTACCCTTGCATATCCGTTTTTCACCAACTGTACAAACTTTTCGTAAAAATGTAGAAAAATTCATTATAACATGTCGCAAATTAAATTTATATAATTCCATGTTCTTGAATCGATATATGTACATGTCCTTGTATTTTCACATCATGTTGTATTATCTATTATAATATTGTACAATGTTTTTATAATTGTATTATTGTGAATGTGTTTAGAGGGCCCCGAGGAAGACTAGTGCATTGCACTAATCGGGTTACCCTCTTTAAATAAAGTATTATTATTATTATTATTAAACATAATATGTAATGTACTTTAGTATGTTTATGTACGACTTATCTATACCGGAAGTTGGGGTTGTCTGCCCTTGCTATCTCTGTAAAAATTACCCGCCATGTCAGATGTCTGAATGCTCCACTGTACTGTCAGCGTTTAATAAAGTATTCTGTTTCATACACTAAACCGGTGTCCGTTGATATTATATTACATGGTGTCAGAAGAAACTCGAACTCGGAATGGAAACTCTTCCGTTCGATCAGCCCAGATTCGACTGGCAAGCCGGAGATCTTTACCAGGAATTTTGTCGGTTCAAGCAACACGTGGGTTTCATCTTCAAAGGGCCACTAGCGAAATCCGATGTCAAACATAAGGCAGGATGGATCGGAATGTGGATTGGACAAGAAGGTAGGGAAGTGTACAAGACTTTTGTGTTTGAAAATGACGATGAAGACGACCCAAAGAAAATTCTGGAGAAATTGGAAAATTATGTTCGCCCCAAGAAAAACAAGCGAAAGGCAAGATTCAGACTTCACCAAAGAACACAAAAAGAGGCCAAAACTTTTGATAACTTTGTTAAGAATCTCAAAATCTTAGCTATTGACTGTGATTACGCTGATTGTAATGATGTTTTGATTGACTTAATCATTAGTGGCGTCAGGCATAAGAAAGTGCAAGAGAGACTGTTAGAACAAGGCCAGGATATCACACTCAAGAAAGCTATAGAAACTGGACAACAGTTTGAACTGTCACAAGCACAAGTCAAATTAATGAGAGGAGAGGAAGTGTTGAAAATTGACTCAATCACAAAAGAAACACACAACCAAATTCAATGTGTCGCGCAACAAAACTGTTAAAACTGGGAAACCAAAAGCCTATAAACCAAGTGACAACCCAATTTGTTCAAGTTGTGGTTTGGAACATGAACGTGGAAAGTGCCCAGCACTAGGAACCATCTGCAGTAACTGTAAACAACGAGACCACTGGAAGAAAGTGTGTCGGCGGCGGCTGAAACAGATCAAAGTCAGCACGGTACAGCCAGATACAGAGTCAGAGGAAGAGGAACTACTTACCATTAGTATGTGTACTTCCGTCAAGTCCAGTCAGGATGCCAACTGGGACGTTCGTCTTGGTATCAAAGGTCAGTAGATTCGCTGCAGGATAGACACAGGAGCACGGACTAATATACTCACATCTGCTCAAATTAAAACTTGGGAGGATGCACACTGGAGAGTTCCAACAAGACTCTTAAGTCTTTCAGCAACTATAAGATCAAACCAATAGGATCAGTAACTCTTCCAGTTGTTTACCGTGATCATAAAACTAACGTTCACTTTGAAGTGGTTGACTTGGATCAAGAGAATATCATTAGTGGTAATACTGCAGTTACTCTTGGATTGATATACAAAACCGAGCCCCATCTGCAGACTTCGAAATCAGCTGTGACTGAGACTACAGAAAGTGCACAAAGTGAACTATCCAGAGACTATCCAGAACTCGTAGAAACTACAGGAACACTACCCGGAGAATACCATCTCAGTATAGAGGAATCTGTACCTGCAGTTAATCATCCGGTAAGGAAAGTCCCAACAGCAATTAAGCCCAGGGCAGTCGACAAGCTGAGAGAGATGGAAGCAAATGGATACATCACGTGAGTGGACAGGCTAACAGAGTGGGTCAGCTCAATGGTAGTGAGTGTAAAGGGAGAAAAAACACGCATCTGCATAGATCCAAGGGATTTAAATCGCGCCATAAAACGCGAGCATCAGCCTATGAAAACTATTGACGATGTCATATCAGACATACCGAAAGCCAAAATATTCTCAGTATTGGATGCCAAATCTGGATTTTTGCAGATTCATCTCGACGAGAAGTCATCGTACCTAAAACACCGATAGGAAGATGTCGTTGGCACCGACTACCCTTCGGCATAAAATCAGCACCAGAAATCTATCAGAAGATCATGGACAACATGATATCCGGAATCAAAGGTGCGTCTTCCATCATAGATGACATCCTCATCGCAGGTGAAACACTCGAGGAACATGATGCCATTCTTAGACAAGTTGTGGAACGGGCAACAGACTACAATCTGAAATTGAACTTTGAAAAATGCAAAATTCGTAAGTCTAGTCTGCCATACATGGGCCATATAGTGTCGGACCAGGAACTCAAACAAGACCCAGACAAAATCAAGGCTATCCTTAATATGCCAGTTCCACATGACAAGGAAGATGTCCGCAGGTTCCTTGGACTCATACAGTACTTGTCGAAATTCATTCCAAACTTATGTGATTTGGACGCTCCACTAAGAATCCTTCTCAAGTCTGATGTGGAATTCCAATGGAACCATGAACAGGATGAAAGTTTTCAGAAACTTAAGGACGTGTGAACAAGCCACCAGTATTAGCTCTATTTGACGTGAATAAACCGGTCGAGATCGAGTGCGATTCAAGTAAAGATGGACTTGGAGCAGTCTTGATACAGGAAGGCCGTGCAGTAGCTTATGGTTCTAGACCTCTTTCAAAAACAGAGAAACGGTATGCACAAATTGAGAAGGAAATTCAAGCTATAGTGTACAGTTGTCAGACATTTCACAACTACATTTTTGGCAAGGAGGTCACAGTGTACAGTGATCATAAGCCGTTAGAGACTTTGTTCAACAAACCCTTAATACTGTCGGCTCCTATGAGGATTCAAAAGATGATGATAAAACTACAGTGGTACGACATCAATGTCAAATACAGGAAGGGAACTATGATGTACATTTTAGACACGCTATCTCGGGCCTACCTAGAGGAAAGCGGTGAAGAGGACACAGAGAAAGCGTACATGATCTGTACGTTATCCATAACACCCGAGAAATACTCCGAAATTCAGAGATCAACCAAAAGTGAAATTGAAACTCTCATGAGCACCATTCAAACAGGATGGCCAGACACAAAGAACGAATCTCCTTTTGAGGTCAGAGAAGTCATGTATTGGCCAGCCATGAATGCTTACATAGAACAGGCCGTAAGCAACTGTCCATCTTGTGCAGAGTATCAGAAACAGCAAAACAGAGAGCCTCTAATGCCAACACCAACTCCAGATCTACCATACACTCATGTGGGAACTGATGTATTTGAATTCAGAGGCAAGAAATACCTGATTCTAGTGGACTACTACTCAAAATACATTGACGCCGTAGAACCAAGATCAGAAACAACTACAGCCATTATAGAAGCCAGCGAGAGGTAATACAAGGTCTGCCTCAGTTTTTTCCATATGGCCTTTGGACAATCAAACTTTTTCCCGAGTCTTTACATTCATCACTCAGTGGTAGGACAGTTTTATATCGCTTTAAAAGGTCTGTGCTTACTTGACCCTTATTTAAACCGCAATGTGCACACAGGTCAGCAAGTCCTAAGCCACTGCTGTAATACTGGAGTTCTATGGGACTTTGACATGTTACATCAGTTCGAGTCATAATGGTCTTGAACATGGGATTTTCTGGCGGAAGCAACATAGATCCACAAGTATAATCATACTCACTTTTGCCAATTGCAACTGAAGTTTACTGTCTCTCGGTTAACCTGTGACGCGAGTAAATTGCCCTTGGTTTGCGACATTCCACGCATGAGACGAGGGATCTTGAGTTCTGAACTGTGCACAATCCAGGGTCATCAGAAGATCTGGGTACCTGTATATCATTCAACTTGGAGATATTCTCTGTAACAGGCTGTGGTTCCATTTCTTCAGTGTTCAGCCTTACTGCAGGACAACAGGTTTTCTCTGTCTTCTTAGTAAGGACTTTTTTCTTTGTTGACTCTTTCAGAGAAGGACGGTCAATTTCTGATGTTTCTGTTCCATTAACTTCTTCATAGACCTTGTAGTGTTCATCTGATTCTCCTAGGACTGGATCTGGCAACCATTTCATGTCATCTTCAGAGACAACTGGCTCAAGGCAACAAGCACGGTCTTGATATTTTCTTATCTGAAAAACGTAATGGCTAGCTTTGCAGTTTCCTAATGAAATTAAAATTAAATTAAAATTGCTGGATGATTTGCAACAGAATTGTCCATAGCTAGTTCTTTGTATATGAATTCAAGTACTGCTGGTGACAGTTTTGCAATATTGTTTAATTTGTCTTTGAACTGGGTTCTCTGGGCTCTAGTATGGTGTTCTTTCAGAATTGGCCTGCATGTCTGAAGTATCCTGGCACCTTCTACCAGTGAGTTGGGAACTGTTTCTACATCATGCACTACACGCACAATACACAAAGTAGACACTGTAGATCCACCTGGACTGAAGCGAATTAAATAAATGGGAACGGACAGTCTAAGCTTTTCTATAAATCTGTACTTTGCACATTTGTGCAGAATGGTGAGCTGCAGTGAATTTTTTCATCAAAAAGAAAGGCTTTAAAATATTCGAATTTGCTAGTGTTTCATCTAGCACTTTATAGTTTTCGTTCACAGTTCCTTTCACAGCCCCTCTGAACTCAATGGTAGCATCAGCAGCTATTGTTCTAACTAGATGAAGCAGGCTCTGATTTTCTTGTACAGCTTCTTTCTTCTTCTCTAAATATCTACTGTATGCTTCTAGACAATCTGCAAGCGCCTTCAATTCCTTTGCAACAGACTTCCAAACACAGCTGGAGTTCATGATAGGTTTCATCAGCAAGCTAAAAGATATAGAAATTTATTTAAAGTTTTAAAAGTACCATTTGAATTTTAATTCTAGAAAGTTTTTTTTTATTTGACAAACACTCAAAAGTTTACTTTTGACTTTGATTTTTGTGTGTATTAATCAAAGAATAGAAACCTATATATAGCCTGCGAATCTGAAGATCCATCTACATTGCTTTACAGGGGTAAATAGTAGTTTTTCTTGTGATGAGGGATTTTACATTGGAGAAAGTCTAGTCAAACATTTTTTATGTTGAGGAAGGATATGAAGATAACGAATAGTATGCAACATCAAAGTCCATATAACAATATAAAATAAGAGCAGAGCAGACACGGACCTCAGATATATTAGAGGTAGGATCAGGTACCATGGGGGAGTAAGCATCCCCTACATGCAATATAGTTTGCTTTAATAAATTTACTATTCGACTTTAAAGTGTTATCAGTTTATTGGCTCTGTTGTCTATTACATATTTAAAAAGAAAAAAATTTTTTTCAAGTATATCTGTTAAATTTCAACCTGATTTTTCTGCTCTGATTCCGAAGTACTTCCAGCTATTGAGAAAGCAACACAACTTTTTCAATAGAACTACAGCATCTTTAGGCCTTTTTGCAAGAATTGTTTAAATTCTGAAAAGCTTCCAAAGGATCGAATTGCATTAAAAGTAAAAAACAAAATAATTGTCAATTTTATAATATATAGTATACAGAAGAATTAATAGGTTTCTATTGATCTGGTTCTTCAGAGTTTTAATATTATCTATAACCGCGGACATCTTGCTTTCTTTGAAATGAATTTAGCCTAGAGTCAACAAAACAATTATAATTTATAAATTCGTCAGTATAAGATGGTTTTATATACATTTTTCGATTCCCCGTGGGGATTCGGGTTAGAATAGATCCTCAGTACCCCTTTGCTTGTCGTAAAAGGCGACTAAATGGGGCGGTCCTTCGGACGAGACCGTATAAACCGAGGCCCCGTGTCACAGCAGGTGTGGCACGATAAAGATCCCTCCCTGCTCAAAGGCCGTAAGTGCCGAGCATAGGCCTAAATTTGCAGCCCTTCATCGGCAATGGTGACGTCTCTAAATCAGTGAAATATTCTGGAGAGGGATATTAAACAGTAGACTATCAGTCAATCACTTCATTGCAAAGACATAACCAACAAAATTATTTTGGGGGGCCCCTTGCTGGGGGCACCCATGAACATATTATTTTTATTTTTCGCGAAACAAATGATTTTTTTTATTTCTTATAAACATTGTTGAATGCAACATTTAACATTGTAAACTCTTATAATGAACTAGCTCAGACCTGCCTATCCTTTTCATTTCAAGGGTGTAATTTCAGTTAATGTTTGGTGGAATTTCAGGGGTTAAAGCGTAATCAATCATGTTTTCCCATTTCCGTATGGGGGGTTTTCTTGGCGGGTGTAAAATTTGGCGTTTTTCTGCTGTTTTGCCAATAATTTTTGCGTAATTTATTTCAGTGGACACAGGGTTTCAATTCTTTGCAAATGAACATAAAGAAGAGTACTGATTATTTTAGCGATTTAAAGTTAAGCATAGAAATGGCTGTACTTATTGCAATATCATTTAATAGTTAATGTACGTTATCGAACGAGTCTTCTACTAATTACTTTTATTAGAACTTCTCATTTCATTTTAGCAGGTCGTATTTTGACTCTATATTAAGACGTTCATTATGGATTTTAAACAAAATATCAGAAGCGTAAAATTAATGTAAGTGGCGTAATAGCGTAATTTTGTGGTAAAAAGCGGAAGAATTACCCCAAAAGCGGAAGGGTAGGCAGGTCTGCTAGCTGTAAAATGTTTTTAAAAAAATTTATGGCGTTTTATTTTATACTATAAATCAGTGTAAACAAAAGAATTCATTTCTCAATGTAGGAAGTGATCGACTTTAAAATATATAAACTTAGTAGAGTGAAGTCAGGTTTGCTCTTGAATAATATGTGGTTTGGAATAAAATTGATCCCCTCCACCCCAAAAATTTAAAGTTTTCAAAAATTGGTAGCCCTACTACAATTCAAATTCATTCAGTACATGATTTAGCTGAATCAATGAAAGTCCTAGAGAGTGAGGAGATGTACAACTGATAATTCAATCAATAAAATCGGTTTTGACTATATATAGGTGTGACAACATTCATGGATTGTACATATATTCATCTATTGATCGCAAAATTTCATTATACGCATATCATATCACAATGTAACTATGTATCGTGATTCAGAACAAGTAAATTTTCATTGTCTTATTTGAAAAGTTTAGTACATGCAAATAGAGAAATTTTAACATGTTTAATGTTGCAGAAGACTATAAATCCACCTACAAATAGGGTTGTCACGGTTCCATAATTTTTCGGGTGGTGTCGTTCTGAATTTTTTGGGCTTGGTTTCGTGTTCTTTGGTTTGGGTTTAGGATGAAATAATAAGTCACGATTTGAATTATAATCATTTTTTTTAATTCAAGAAATAGCAAAAATTACGGGTTAAAAAAGTTTCCTTTGTAGAAAAACAATTGAACCAAATGATTCAAATCACATTGTAATGATAATTAATAGACGAATTTCACATTCCTAAGAATTATCTCCCGTTGTCGGCGTAACCCTCATTTTTCCCACTTTGTCCTTTGTAAGTTACCAGTTACCTGTTAATTTTTTTAAATTTCAAACGTTATACGAAAATTTCTATCTGTACCTGTATTGCCAGAGTATGGGGAAACATGAAAAACATACTGAGCACGTTCATATAGATTCCATTTCGAAGATACTGACCCATAAAGTTGGTAAGGTTATAGAGGGAAAACAGTGCCTTACGCCGGTTGACCCCGCAAAGGGGAATAACTTTTGTAAATGTGAAAGTCGTCTATACAGTATACTAATGAACCCTCTGTTTTACACGTCATTTTCATTATAGAACACACTCTATTGTACAAATCAGAACCGAACGAGATTCCAGAAAAACAAAACCGAACATGACCCAAATTCATTATACACGTGACAGTGCTACCTACAAAATCTACATAACTTTGGTCAGAGGTCTCGTGATATTCTTTTTATATTTTTTTATGGAGGTTATCGTTAGCAAGCATAATGTAATAAAAGATATCAATTAATTTAATTGTTGAGAGCTGTATCTTGATACATGTATCGTATGACCATATATCGTACATGTACATGTAATATGTATTGTATACTGTATTGTTAGGAAGCTCGCGGTACTCAGGCCTAAAATTGATAAAGCCTGTTAAGATTTGCTATATTAACTGATATTATTAAGCTTATATAAATCATATGCAGAAATTATTTGACAAAATCAATATGGTGCTATGATCTTATAATTAAGAAATTACTTGAGCACCTTCTTGAATTTATAGTAATATAAAATATTTTGCATGTAAATTTAAGCGTCTTAGAAAATGAAAAATTATAATTTGTTAGGTATTTTGCAGCCCAACCACCAATCAAATATCAGGTTGAAGAAATTCAAAGAACTCCAGTGATTGGAGTGCAAGCTGGTCTCTCAACACCAGAGGTTAAATATGTGCAGACTTCAACGCCTGGACCTTCCTATAAAACTCCCATTCATCAGATTGCTTGCCCTGTATCAGATATTTCTTCTGAATTCTGCACTAGGTAATCCTAATCCGTCAAAAAACTCATAGTCATAGCACACTAGTTGAATCCACTTTTAATTGGTTCTTTTTTAACAGAAATTATAGATCAAACTAGTGCTAATTGTAACGGGGACCGTTACAGATGTTCCCCAAACGCTCCCCAACTCCCTTTTATAGTCATATTCCCTGTAAGCGTAATTAAATAAGACAAACTCTATGCAATTGAGACTTTAACAACGTTTACCAAAAAGTGTACTATGTTCATTCAAATTTTATCATTGCACACTTACACATGTTAATGCATGTGCGTAATGACCATATCATATTGTCTACACGATCTATATATTTTGATATGCTAAATATCAAAGTATTTAATCCAAAAGTATTAAAAAAAAAACGCTCACTCAAGTGTATTTTTTATTTTACCCATTTCACGTGCACACACGTGCATACATGAGTATGGTGACCATACCTTCTTGTAGAAGTCCATTACATCTATCTATGTTCTAAATCTCACCCCATTTGGTTGAATACCAAGGGAGTTATAGCTATTTAAAGTTTCAGCCAATCAGATTGCAGCGCACGTACACGCACATGTATGCATGTGCATGGTAACCATACCTTCTTGTAGAAGTACATTATATATATCTATGCTCCAAATCCCATTTTGTTTGGTTGAAAATCAAGGGAATTATAGCTGTTTTAAGTTTCAGCCAATCAGATTGCAGCGCAAGTACACGCACGTGTATGCATGTGCATGGTGACCATACCCTTTTGTAGAAGTCCATTATATGAATCTATGTTCCAAAACCCATCCTGTTTTGTTGAAAACCAAGGGAGTTATAGCTATTTGAAGTTTCAGCCAATCAGATTGCAGCGCACGTGCATACACATGTTTTCATGATAATTGCTATATATCATGTTGTAGGATATCGTTATGCATGGCTATGTTGAAAATTTCAAAGGATTTCGTCAAAAAACAAGAAAGATATTGAGACTTTAGTTTCAGCCAATCAGAGCAAAGCGCACGTGCATGCGCATGAGATCTTGCTATTTTGACCATGTCATCTTGTCTATACTACTAATATATCCTTACATTATGAGTTTCAAAGCATTTCATCAAAAAATAGAAAAGTTAAGTCAATATACCTTATATTGGCCATTTAACGTGTTGCACGTGCTCGCTCTTGCAAGCACGTGCGCGCAAAATGACCTTCGTTCGGCAAATCTACATAACATCCCTAGTGACCCTAAAAAGGTTTTACCTAAGTCGGATGTGTAGTTTACAAGATCACTCAAAGACAAAATTTTCCCAGGAATAATAATAATAATAACTAGGGCTAATTGTAACGGGGACCGTTACAGATGTTCCCCAAACGCTCCCCAACTCCCTCTTGGTGCCATATTCTAGGTAAGCCTCATTAAATAAGACAAATTTTACGTATTTTAGTCTTTAACAACGTTTTCCCCAAAGTATACAAAGTATATTTCAGTTTTAGCATTGCACGCGTGCGCATGTAGATGCATGTGCGTAATGACCATATCATCTTGTCTACACTTTCAATGTATTAAAATATACTCAATATTTAAGCATTTAATCCAAAAGAATTAAAAATATGCTCATTCAAGTGTATTTATAATTTACTCATTTAACGTGCACGCACGTGCATGCATGTGCATAATGACCATACCGTCTTGTAGGAGTCCATAATGTCTATCTATGTTCTGAATCCCATCCTGTTTCGATGAAAAACAAGGGAGTTAAAACCATTTACAATTTTAGCCAATGAGATTGCAGCACACGTGCATGCGCGTGTTAATACACGACAATTGTTATAAATCATATTGTAGTAGATCCTAAAGTATGTATATATTTTAGATTTCGTAGCATTTGGTCAAAAAACAAAAAAGATATTGAGATTTTTGTTTCAGCCAATCAGAACGAAGCGCACGTGCACGTACGTGCATGTATGTGCATGATGACCATACCTTCTCATAAGTACTAACAATTAAAGTTTTTATTATTAGTTAGATTTCTAATGTTCTAATGGTGATAATAAGTATTTTGATAAGAATCTCATGCTTATAATGGATAATGAAAATCTTTCATCAGCTAACACAGATTTAATCCACAATGATGTATGTTTTTATCAAATTATTGGGAAAAGAATCAATGTCTATTATCCGTTCTTAACCCCGGGCTGACAAGAGCCAAGATACACGCTTCGGATAAACTTCTCAGTAAAACTGAAGCTTTTATAATTCTGGAATATTACATTCTGTTTATTAAATTATATTTCTCAAAATTCTCTTCACTATAGTAAAGTGTATTATGTCTTCTTTATGAAAACTTTGCGTGTTTTCCTGTATCATCAGGCACATGTACGAATACATTTTAACTTCTTGTTACTTATTTTTTTAAAAATCGATTCCAATGCATATTAACTAAAAATTCATTACACATAAAAACGGTTTTTTGGATAACATAAAATACATTTTTACTTAAGCCAGATAAAGAAATATAAATGATATGTCCATTTACGAAAGTACCGCTGCTTTTAAATGAACAAAGACAGCTAGTTTGCTTGTTACATCCAAGGGCATCTATCTTGGTTAAGATATACATTACATGCCTTTATGAAATTTCTTAAAGACTTCAATTGCAATTTACATATTCATTTATTTTATCCAAAGGAAAAAACACGGCGGGTTTTTCTCACATCCAATTATAGCGTTCCATGAAATATGGGCTCTTATCTTGGATAAAAACATCATATATATGGATAAGAAAATCTAGACCAAATTACAAAAATGCATAACTTTATAGGGTTTTTGTCTCCAGTCTAACTTTAAGGGATTACGTACAATCTACATAGTAATGTGATGAATCTTGCATTTATGTACAAACAAGACCTTGTACCACCAATGTTTCAAAACGAGGAAATTCGGTCATTCTCACGTGATTTAAGATGGCGGACTTCCCGTATCCCATATTCATTATCCTAGTTTTTAACTTAAAACAGACAATCACATGGGTTATATAATATTCATAAAAATGATTAATGACAAAGTTAGTCCTACGTCTTATTGATGTCTGGGTAAAACAACACAAAGATACAAGACCCGATCTATAATCCTTAATCCTTTCTTTTTATCATGTGTCAGGAAATGTGTTGTTGATGTTATAAATATACCTCTTTAAAATACAAAATTGAGGGGGGCGGGTGCTTTGTAGAGACAATTTAATGGCAACATCTGTAGTCATAAATAAATCTATAGATATTCTTTCTTTTTTTTTGAATTATTATAATAAGTTTAATCAGAACGTGTTTGAAAGGTTTTGAATACATACACTGTAAGAAAATCATCGAAAACCATTTTTGAACCCAGTATTAATTATTTGACAGTAAGAAAATATCATTAGAAAATCATTCTTTCAAAGAAAATGTATTGTTACACTTCATTTGCTAAAAACGCTGTTATCTGAGAAAAGGACTTAAATCATATTTGTTTTTTTCTCTGCAGTTAATTTAACATGCCTCGGGAAACTGACTTAAACATCCGAGGCAAGTATGATATTGTCAACAAATTCAATATTCCATGGGTGTTTTGAACAGCAGACGACAACAAAAAAGACGTTAAAAAGATGGTCGAAGTTATCCCCAATGACACCACGTTAAATAAGAAAGGTCGGAAACATGTCATTGTCACGTCACGAGGGACAGGCAGGGGACGGAGGCAGTCCCTCGTTGCCGGGTTCGGTAGCTTAGCATAGATCAAAAAACCACATTCCTCTCAAGATTATTGACAAGGCATCAGATATTCCTCACTAGAAAACGGAGACTTAGAAACAGAGAGAAAAAAACAAGCGAATTGGATAAAGAATTTAATAGTCCAACATGAATGTTTCATCTTAATCTTTTAAATTTTCTTGAAAGAACTAGCTTTTAAAATTTATTTATCAACCATCATCGACCGAATTCGAGAAGGCATACGAATTAGACAAGCCAGTAACGGTATTTTAATTGATCTCGGTAGTTTTAATAGAATGTTTTTATGTATTTTAGACATGTCTGGTAAAGTTCGGGTTTGGGATACAGTAAATAAAGAGCACATTTTGAAAAATGAATTCCAGCCATTTGCTGGAGAGGTGAAAGACATAACCTGGTCTGGAGACAGTCAAAGGATTGCAGCAGGAGGACAGGGGAACCAAAAGTAACCAATTAAAACCTCCGATTAAAGATACTTATTAAAGAAAAGATGATATCTCATTGTTACTATTAATAGTTATTATAGTCATTGCATGTTATGCACTTTTTGGGGGAAATGATATGTTCAGAAATATTTTAAATACCATTTAAGTCTAAAGATATTTATATCGTAAGTTTTGAGGTAATTAAGAACAATCAAGTCAGGGAACAGTGCAATTCAAAGTTTAATGTTTATGTTTACAGATTTTCTCATGTGTTCACTGCGGACAGTGGGAATTCCCTGGGTGATTTGATTGGTCACAGTGCTGCCGTGAATGCCATCAGCTTTCGTCCAGAGCGGCCTTTCAGACTGGTCAGTGCCAGTGAAGACAACAGCCTCTGCTTCTATGAAGGTCCACCATTTAAATTCAAAATCTCTCTCAAGGTATGTCAATAAAATAATTAACATTCAAATAATTATGTGTCTGTAAGAACTGTTGAGGATAAATAAAAAAAAAAGTGAATGCAGCTGTGATTTTTCAAGATGGGTAATAGTTTGTATATATTCAATCCCGATCATTTTCCCTGAAACTCACTGTATCTTCTAAATCTTTAAAAAGTCAAGTAAAAGGTTGTCAGCATTTAATTTTTTTTTCAATACTGAGTCCTAAAGAAGTTGAATATTTGACAGAGAAAACTGAAGATTTTTATGTATTTTTGAACTTTAAAGAAAAAAAGTGAAATGACTGTTTTTATATTAATTTGTAGGATCACACAAACTTTGTAAATGCAGTCAGGTATTTTTATATTAATTTGTAGGATCACACAAACTTTGTAAATGCAGTCAGGTATTCCCCAAAAGGAGAAGTATTCATTAGTGGTGGTGCTGACAAAAGGGTTTGTTTAATCTGTGGCATATTTTCTATACTTTTAAGTGATTAATTTGCTTTAAAACTAGACTATTAATTAAAGATTTTTTAAGTAGTGCATTGTCTTTTCCTATTTTTAGGTCACCTGAGTAAACTCAGGTGACCTATTGCTATCCCTGTGAAAAACGTGTCTTTGGTCAATGGATGCTAGTGTTAATTCTCGTATTTTATAACAGTGCCAAATTATTTGCAGAAGAGGATGTTCTTTCGAGAAAAGGGATAGTCTGGAGGTTGGTGTTTTAAAACTTGATGCGTAAATCTGCCCACAGTTTTGATTGAGGTGTATATATTTCCATCTTCAGGATTGGATATAAGAAATTAATTTTTTTCATTCATTGAATTTTAAGGAAATCCACATTTCTAGAGGGACTGCGAGTGTCGTGTTCGTGGGTAGCGGAGTCCCTCTGGACGCGATTACAGTGTCTACTTCCAAAAAAAAACAACTTATTTAAAATCATGTAAGGCATCAAATTCGCAAACTGAGTTAAAGAAGCAATTGAGACTGGAATATTTTTTTTTTTCTAGAACAGAAAATGCTTTCTCAAGTAGTTAAGTCGGTGCAGTATTAAGGTGACTGAGATCCAAATGGAGGAACAGACATTTCCGTCTATCGATGTTAACTCGTCTGTGGTGTATGCTGTCTCAAATTTAACTGCTCTAAATCTGAGCACCACCGAGATTCCAAAATCCAAGGAAACAACGTCGGGAATTCCGGAATCGCCCTACACACCATGGGAGCAGGCGATCATACTGTTTTTCCTTATTTTAATGATGATAGGGACGATTATAGGAAACTCTTTAGTATGCATAGCTGTAGCTTTGGTAAAACGACTCCAAACACCATCAAATCTCCTCATCTTATCCCTTGCATTATCCGACCTTTTGGTAGCTGTCTTAGTCATGCCATTTGCAGCAACCAACGAGGCTGCGGGCCATTGGCTGCTGGGAGACATCGTATGTGATATATTTACGTCACTGGACGTCATCTTGTGTACCGCTTCTATTTTGAATTTATGCATGATCAGTGTGGACAGATACCTTGTAATCACTCGACCGTTTCAGTACGCAATGAAGCGTACACCACGGCGGATGGCTGTTATGATTGCCAGTGTTTGGATGTTGTCTGTTGTGATTTCAATACCCCCTTTGTTGGGATGGAAATCGGAAAGGCCCGACTACGTTTGTTTTATTAGTCAAAACATAGGATACCAAATCTATGCAACTCTTTTGTCCTTCTATATTCCACTAATGGCGATGATATTTGTGTACTTTCGTATTTGGCGGGTATCATCGCGTCTTGCTAAGAAGGAAATGAAATCTCAGCCAGGGAGCATTGATAAAGGGGCTGAAATACTCTACCTTCCGTCTCATCGCACTCCAAGGCATAGCAAAGAAAGTGACTATGGAACGCATCCGAACGGAATTCTCAAAAACGGCGGATGTGGTGACAATTGTAGTAGTAAGAAAAGTTCAAAAGAGGAGGACGAATCCATGTTAGATATGCTAGCGAACCATAGGAACAATAATCGACGGAGATTTACATTGAAGTCACTGCTAAGTCGTAATAAGAACCACTCTCACAAGGAGAGACGGGCAATAAAGACGCTGGGGGTTATAATGGGCGGGTTCACCGCGTGCTGGTTGCCATTTTTTATTCTTGCCGTCATTAGACCGTTTTGTGGTGTGAACGAGGAGAATTGTTCCATTCCAGGAAGTCTTATGAGTATTTTTAACTGGTTAGGTTATTTTAATTCATTTTTGAACCCCTTGATTTATGCTCGATTCAACAGAGAATTCCGGACTCCATTTATAGAAATTCTCTGCTGTAGATGTCGTAAAATTAACATCCGGATCCGTTCGGAAAGTTATGCTGAAAAGTATGGTGAACCGACAGTGCTAAGGGACACGACATTTCGGGATAGTCTAAAACCTGTTACAGACACTGTAGTGCGGTATGATAGCCAAGGGGTAACAAATGTGCATATCGGAAACGGCAGTGCCGATAATTACGACAAAGACAGAGAAAGTGTTGTGTAATAATGGATACCAGTCACTTAACTGTTTCAATAGAGCATAATGATATTTCTATAAGGGTACAATTTGCGTCCACAAAGCGTTTGCTAAGTCAGTGCTTGAGCAGCTAGCGCTGTTCGTTTTATTATTGACGGTATGTAAGGTTCTCCATACAGAACAACCCTCCCATTTATATCTGTGATATAATTAGTAAAATGTTTTATTTGTTGAACCTTAGAACATTAGAAATCTAACTAATAATAAAAACTTTAATTGTTAGTACTTATATATGTACAGTAACCGTTGTTCGGAGAAAATCACGGACATTAATTTACCATCATATAACACAGGTCACATTAGTTTATTTTAAAATCTTTCTTGCTTATTTAAAAGACATTTCTTTATAAATAGATATCAAATGTATTAAATCAAATTCTCTTATTTGAAACACACACATGCTGAAAATAAATACAGAAGAAAAATTCGCCGATGCAATGAGTCTGTTAAAATGTATAAAGGTCCTATATCGGATTCCTGATTTTGCTGGTACCCGTATTTGAATGGTACAGCAAAAGTCCATTACTGGCGGGACTGACCAGAACTCTCCGTAGATCTCTTTGAGCCATCAAGGTCCTCGTCTCTCGCCTAATCTGTAAGTCTCTGCTGATTGGCATCTGAATAGCACGAATCGATTCTATTTCCTTCCCCTGATATTGCTTCGAGAAAATGTTTATTACTTGCTGAAATCAACGACACCGACCCTCTGGTTTCGTCATCTTCTTTTCTTTAGCGGGAAAAGTTCATAATTTTATTATACCGCTCCTCTCCATATCAATTTCTATTAGGTATGTCCTTAGCTCGTTACGAAAACTACCTCAATATCTGTTAAGGAAATAGACATTGATCAGCGATAGGGAAACAAAAAAGGTTAACACCTAAAACAACACGGAAAACAGCAGTAAATACCAACCTTGTACAAAATAATTAGTGTCAACGAATTAAATTGAGCATAGAAATTGAACAGGCAATCCACTAATTTTTGTCAAATATATCAATGATATGTCTGAAATTTGCGAGACACATAAAACAGACACAATCATTCCATGTTATGCTGTGAAAGCTATGAATTGGTTTTTGGAAAGTAATTCTTATTGAAACAAATTTAAAAGAATTCGGACCACAAGGTTTGGTGGCTCGTTTGTTTTGATTGTTGTTGAACGTCCATCTCAATAATGTTTCACCCATATTGAGACGCCAATACTTTCCGGTGGAGAGCTGAAAATTTTGTCCTATACTCGACACTTAGGGCCATTGAGCAGGGAGGGATCTTTTTCGTGCAAGCACCTACTGCGACATGGGACCTCGATTTTTACGGTCTCATCTGAAGGACCTGTCTCCACGCCCACAGTGGGATTCGAACCTTCGACGTAAGGATCAACTTCCTTACTCCACGACTCAAGAGCAGACACTCCAACCACTTCGAATTGGTTGCTCGTAAGCAGGTGTTTAAGGTCACGCCATCTGCTTTTGAAAAAGAAATAGCAATAAATTGAACAGCAATAGTTTAACTAGGTTTCAATTAATTTTTTTTCCAATAAATTATATTTTCCAAATCATTTGGTTTCTTAAACCAGAAAATTGATTTCCTAAATCATGATTAATCGATTTTTATCAACAAAATGTTAGTAAAGGAGAATGGAGAACTTATTTTTCATTATTACTGATAATTTAAATGACATTGTATATCATATTTAATCTGGCACCATTTGGTTAACGTATAAATACAAAAATAAAATGGGATTTTCTGACATCTTTGAACACATTTAAACTAAAGATACTACCAAAAGAGCATGTGCAAATAATTGTGGCACGGGAGAAGATTTAATACAACTCTCTAATATAAAAACCGATATAAGATGCCATGTGATTTATCCTATCGCACAGTACTCTTAGACTAGAAGTTTCACCTTCACTAGTACTGTTAATATCTTAGTGAGAAATGAAGAAACTGCCTTTGTTAAACATTTACTGGAACCCGCTTTGTTTCTTTTTTTGTAAGGATTTTTATGAAGTTTAGGAATCCAGTAAAGATATATAAGGTAATCAAACACATGTATTTTTACTGGAAATAAAACGTACGTATATTGATAAATTTAAAATGTTGTGAGCCAAACATTTTAACAGATAAAAATGACACCGAGGAAATGATCTTATTCTGTTACTACATATTGTCCCTGTTCGTCGTTTAGGCTGCACTATTATTACGCCGTAAAGGCAAAAGTATAGTCCACAATATAAAGTTCCTCTCTGGGCCTCATTTATCTGCAGGGTCCCCTACAATGTAACCTGTTGCTATTTCTCTTTCCCGATTGTTATAATTTTATGTAAATACTCATCAGATTCCAGACAAATACTCTTCGTTGTCCCTCAGTCAACAAGACTAGCTTTTTATCGACGTTCCTCCCCAATCCAATTTGGAGGGGATTTGGTTTCTCTTTTTTCCCGATTCTTGTATGGAAATAAAACACAGAAGCTCTCTTATCATATAGGAGTTTTAACCAACATATTGTGTGTCGAAATCTGTAAAACACTATTTCTTGCAAAACCTTCACATGGTCCGTAAAAATATACATCTCTTTATCCATTTGTTTGTATCAATGTAGACTCTTATTTGTCTTTTTAAATTAAAATAATTTATCTTTTACATAAATACATAAAATAATCAGCCTTTTCAAAAATCAGATAAATTTTGAATGTTTCGTAAATATTTCCTTAAAAATTTTTTACGAAACGTTTAGAAATACTTTACATTTATTTTCCGAATCTGCTTTTGAATGAAATATAAGTAACCTATTGGTTCGAGGGGTTAGTGTTCGATTCTCTTTAGCGTATAACTTAATAAGTGACCGTTTCTTCATCAAGCGCCTGACATTTCAAGTGAAAGTCACTGGCATTAAAGAGGGTCTCCTAGGAGTTGGTACTATGAGGGTCAAATTCAGTGTCAAATTGCTGCCCATATTCATAATTTGGACAATTAACAATAGTTCCTTTCTACTATAAGTCGACTCAATATATTTCAATAAACTTGAGTGAAAAAGGTGCGAATAGAACCTTACATTGGATCTTTTAGTGACTGACCTGCCAATTGTAAGACTTTGTTAATTTTTATATATACTAAATCTGACATCGGAATATTCCTACTTCGTGATCAGAATAGAGGACTTCTTTGGGACGTGGAGATCGACAGGGGATGCTTACTCCTCGCAGGCACCTGATCCCACCTCCAGAATGCTGGAAGGTCCGTTCTAATGCCCTGTCTACAAATTTTATCTAATTGTTGAGATCAATCATTGCTTGTTATCTTCGCCTTTTTCAACTTGATTAAGAACTCACATAATTTAATGCCTAACCAATAGAGTATGCAATCAACTGTAATTGAAAGAAAACGCCAATTTTGCCCCCCCCCCCCCCA
>PRKT01000028.1:2141416-2151600 GCA_003671525.1 Saccostrea glomerata
AAAAAACAATCATATTCTGAAAATATCATTGTTTCTCCTTGCGTGTTCTGCCTTCATTAGAAGTTTTCCACTTCACGTTGACATGGAGTTTTTATACCGGCCTTTTGCATCCAATGACGTCTTAAGGATTTGTAAGATGAATTCTATCTTATTTAGGTGTTCTTGGTTTGGAATTCAATTTTCTTATACTCACTTAGTTTTGATGGATTGCAGAAGACTAGGCGAGCGACCTCTTCCCTTTCCCAAAGCTGCGGACAAATCAGCAATGGCGGCAGACCGAGCTTTGACTCGGAAAATGCAAAATGGAGCTTAAGATCTTGACAGCAGGTGTCTGTCAAATATTGCTTTTTGACAACTATTTGAAGAATGCAATTCCATTCGGTTTACGTATGGTTTGAGATCTAAATGACAAGAGTTGATTAGATACAAATAGTCAGATCTAAAGAAATGTTTCCTGAAAAACGTTAATGGAAGATCAAAGAATAAATTTATTAATGATATCCCAATCAGAGACTTGTATCCAATTAGGACGATGATTTCTCATCATCTGTCAGCAAACGATATCAGTGTATCTAAGTTTTACAGTGAAAATGACTTTAATTATGGGAAAGGTTTGATAAAATGACAAAATACGCTAAGGGCAATTTTTGGCCCCAATATTTGGGTTTGTTTAAAATAAATTTAATTGTTCATAATCAAAATTTTCTGTCAACATTGTTTCTCAATGAGCATGGATGTGAAGAGGGCTAGGTGGTTGTGGCCAGACTATGTTGATCTCCTCTATAGAAGAAGAGCTCAATATAAAGATAAATTTAAAACTCAAATGTATGAAATGTTTCTTTCCCAAGTTATATCTGATGGTCCATTTGTTTACCCACTAGTTCTTTAAGATATAGCATAAGTACATATCACGAAGAACCAGGGCGAATTTGGTTCGCATTCGACAGGAACCTGTTTACATTTGAGAACGGTGATTTTATGGTTCTGTTTCATAAGGTTTGAGGATTCTTTTGAGTTATCGGATTCCTGTGAAATATAAATAGCAAAGGAAAACGTTTTCTGTATATTGAGTGTTGATTTGCTAAAAATATCTGAAAATTGGCCGGAGGAGTCAATTTATAAAAATAGAACATTTTTGCAATTTCTGGGTTATCTCATTATGATTTTAAGCGTTATTTATGTGCATTTTAACATAATTACTTTAAAAATTGAAAGAAGACCTTTAACCCCCCATTTCCTATTGTGTTTATGCGGAGCTTCTATGTCTATTTAAAATAAGTATTTTTTTTGTGAAGCTACGATAACCCAGTTATCGTTACTTATACAGTTTGTTTATTGAAGGAACTCTGGAATCTATAGGATGTGTGGCAGTAAACATGTTTTAAAAAACATCATTAAGAATTTATTGGAAAAAAATTTTGAAATATGTTTGTAATAAAAAAAATATAAATTAAGATTTCATCAATATGAAAGTTGAAATGTTATGATTGATCATTTAATTTCGAGACAGGAATTTTTAAAACATGGACATCCATTTAACGTCATCTATTCAATGATTGTTGTTTTTTATGCCCCCGTAATCGAATATTCCGGGGTAAATTATAATAGTTTTTGCCCTGTCTGTCTTCATGTCCGCAACAACTTTAACCTTGCCCATAACTTTTGAGTTGATGGGGCTATGGCTTTCATATTTCACAGTAGTATTCTATGTGACAAGTCCTTTCTTTGGGTAACGCCAATTTTGACTTCACCTTGACCTATGTGTTTGACACACTTTTATACAAAAATATAAAACTTACTTTGGCCATAACTTTTGAACGGTTGGTACGAAGGACTTTCATTCACATAATTATGTATTCTTTGGGACAAGTAGATCTTCCATTGGATACCAAAAACTTTTATCTTGACCTTGGAGATTGACATACTAGTACTTTAAAAAAAACTTCAACCTTGGCCATAACAGTAGGATATGGAGATAACGAACAGTATTCAATCTCAAAGTGCTTTGAACGGTTGGTGCTAGGGCTTTCATATTTCATAATTATAGACCTTACTTTGGGTACCAACATATTTGATTTGCATTTGAGAGAGTTTAATCTTCGGTATGTTGCCATACGAGGATAGCAGTGCTTCACGAACACATCTTGATTATATCAAATATTGGGCCAGATTTAGCATTCAGATTTAACATTCAACGTACTTTGTCATTTAAGAACGTTTATATTATAAACAAATAATGACTTCTACCAAGAAGATAGTCAACAAATATAAACAAAAATCTTTCTCCTCCCTCTCTCTTTCTCTCACCTGTAATATTGCATAATAATTGTAACTTTCTAATTGCTGGCATGCAGAAAGAGTAAATTTTACATTGTTAGTCTGCTACTGTTAAAATGAAATGAAGTCCATTAAGCGATAAAGATAAATTGTTATCAATAAAAATTATAACGCTTCAGTTGAATGAAAAAAATCTGGGTTAATAGTTTATCACAGAATCATTTTCGCTTTGGGCAAATTGTGCACATATCTTGCAATGTACTGGGAGTATTTAGATTCTACAAATCAGATGACCGGAAAGCAACTTAAAACAAATGTCGAAATGCTCCGTACATTTAGGGTACATCGGGGAGAATGGCAGACATGGGTAAGGTCAATAAAATTCTCAATTCCCTTGTTTCTTACTCCGGTCTGAAACGTCAAGACGAAGTGATAACTTTATGAATACACACAGGTCATTCAAAAATAACATTGATTTCATACTTATTTAATCGAGAAACCAAAATGTACCGGTATATCATGCGACTGTCTACTAACTTTTTAGAATATTCTCATTTATTGCCTAGACTTTTCAATAATGTACGAACGATGCATAATCTTTTTGCAAATACTAAAATTATTTTAATTTTTTTTTACATGAAACTAATTTTTTACAGCAAAATTTGAAATGTATTTCTTTGATGAATACACAGAAAGAAATCGATGTTTATTCTTTAAAGTCGGATGGGACGTTGAATGCATTTTGTCCCATGTCAAAGATAACCTCCTTGGCACGCAAAAGATCTTTCTTTGTTTTTTTTAATAATAAAAATTAGGTTCACAGGGGATTACCAGAGAAACCGAAAACTTTCAAAATCCAGTCATGTGAACTAAAACTTTTCCGATTGATCATCTGCCCCTGTTTACACAAATCATTACGCCATTATTGTTAAAATAGTTCCTACCGGTATAAAATGAGAAATATTGACCTATTTTATCAATTAAGATTTGATGTACTTTATCGGATTACATCTATTTTTATTTCAAAATATCATTGTTCACTCAAGTCATTCTAGGCCAAATGGGGATAAAAATAGAATAATTCCTAAAGAAAACATATAAAATTAAAAGCATGGGTCAAACCAATGGAGCCAAGTTTTATCTGTTTATTTATTACTAATTAAATAGTTTAAAGAGCAGGTATGAGTGAGAAATATACTGTTATTAAATGACTCTGATTAGTAAACTTTGATATATCTATAATCACTACTCTTTCAGGCCTGTGATGTGACATTACGTAGCACATCTATGGTGGTGAAGTTTAATATGAGATTAACAAAACAAATTCTACCAATACGTGGGAATGTTAAATCTGTCCTATTAAGGGCTTATTAATCACTTTATGTAGGGTTCAATAATTTTTCGTTCGATCACTCTTTGTATGTATAGACACTTATGACAACTATTTTGTTTTTTGCAGCTGACACCAAATTCTTTGCAAAGATCTACTAGTATATCGCAAACTGGGCAAAAAGATACATTCTCCAATGGAGGTATGTTTAATCTGAAAACTTGCCTTTCTACTATCGGCTTATAAAGGCAGTGTTATTCACTAAAAAATGGAAAATGTTTGTTTCGTAAAAGTATATTGCAGTTGTGTTAAAAAAGAACATAAATTTGCATTAAAATATGTCTTCACGCAAGATAATTGTGTCTACATGTACATGCAAGAAATTTATGTTAACATGCAAGTTACCAATCTCATAAGATAATTTGATTTTGAATTTTAACATTTCCTCCTACTTGTACTTACACCAGTATCGGACATCATACATGCAAGATGCAACATAATTATCTTGAAATGTGATTTATTTAATTACTCTTGTGTTAATATGTAAGACAGTTAACATGCAAAATATAATGTGAACATATGACTTATTAACACATTTAAACATACAAACAAAATTATGTAGACATGCGACTTATTTACATTAATATGAAGATGGTTATGTTACCATGCAACTTCTTTAGTACAATTATCATGCCACTTATTAATGTCAACATGCGAATAATATGTAATCTTGCAAGATATTTATGTCCAGATGCAATAATGAATTGCATTTCAACATACATATCTCGCATGTTGAAATAATTAAATCGCCTGTTAACATAAATAAGTTTCATGTCAACATAATTATCTTGCATTTTAACATATTGAAGTCGCATGTCAACAAAATCCTGTTGCATTTGCTTGTATCTAAATATAGCATTAATTAAGTTCAACAACATTGAAATTTTGACTTATTTTTAGAGATTGGTAGCTTGCACTTCATCATTAATATTTTGCATGTTGACAAAGATAATTCGCATGTGTACATAATTATGTTGCATATTATGGCATAATTTATTTACTTTTAATTTGCATGTAGTGAGCAGAAATATGCCACCATATACTAAAACTATAGCCAGATTGTTTTTGATATTTTGTTTTCATCTCCAATTGTTATCCCCTCGCAACGGAGTTGATGGGAATACAGTAATACCGCTTGTGTTTGTGTGATCTGGTTATATTGTCCTTTTTGCGTAATGGAAATGATGTAATTTGCATTGTGATCAATGTTGAATGCTCTCTTGACTTTTGTGAAGGTATGTTCCGCTTTGTCGTGCACGTGTTGCAGTTTGGCTCTATGTTTATGGTTTCAATGCTATTTTACTAAAAATTTAAAAAAAATCACATGTTGAAATTCATATACTCAAATCTTAAGGACAGACGAGACGTTCCTTAATGATAGATAAATTTTTCTAAGAGTTTGTCCGTATTGGAAAGTTCTCTCTATTTTAAATATACTGAAAATATACGTAAGTGTCCTATACTTAGCTGAAATAAACGGTGAGTACGATCGATGACTCCAAATAGGGCTTCAAGATTGTCAAACCCTCCAGCCATCACATTTATGATGACACTTTATTAAACAACAAATGTGATAAAAGAAAACGCACTGAGGCTTCAAATTGGGTAAAGGAGATAATTCCACATGTCGATTTAGATTATACACAAGGCAAGATTAAACACGTCAAGTACATGTAGTAAAATCCTAATCTAAAAACATATATAGCAATAATTGTCTTTGCATCAAATGGACATTTAATATGTACCAATAAAGCGGTTATCTACTTAATTGCTTTTGGCAGTTTTCTTGTTTTTGATTTCTAATTCCTATTATCATTGCATACTAAAGTCAATATCCTAAAGCCGAAGTCTTCCGGAAATTCGAAATCGATCTCTGACCAAATACCTTCACTGGCAGCAAAGGAAATAGTCTTCTTCATCATGTGATGCTACTTCCATGCGATTTATAAAATGACGGATCTTATTGCCGCTATGAAGCAATGTCTACTACTTCCTCTCCCTATTCAGTAATTGCTATAAAACTTAATTATATACCCCGTTATTTTTTATGAAATCACAAAAAAGCAAATGAATGCTGTTCCTATACATTGTGTGGATAGTTGATTCACAACAGAGTGTAAGTTTCATTCAATGTCCTTTGCCCCGATGATCAATTTCTTTTCGCTATCGATTCTAGGCAAACACTATAGCATCACCGGTTTTGAATATTAACAAAATCACAGCTCTCTGAACAAGTGGGGCTTGGTTTGATTTTAGATGTATCCTGTTCATTTTTGCCCCTGGCCCATAATTTCCATGACACTTTCCTTTTATTTTTGGCAAATCAAAGACTTACTCGGTCTGTGATTCTGAAACTGCGTTTAGTGTAAACGTGAGAATGTTTAATAGATATTTTTTATTTTACAGTTGGATTTGAATGAATAGGGATTTAAAAAATCAGCATTAGGTGAGTAAATTTTTAATAACATAAACACGAATTTCTTTTCTTCTTAAACATAATGAAGAAAAACCCATTTAATTTTTGTTCAGAGAGCAAATACAAATATTAATTTTTCGTTTCGTTTGTTTTTGTTGTTTACTGCTGTTATTTGTGGGTTTTTTTTTCATCTTTTTGTCTAGCATTCTTGTTTTCTCCTGCATATAATGCTTTTGACAGGTTTGAGAATTTCTACGTTTTAAAGAAAAGTGAAAATTGAATTGTTAATTCATGAAATTTTTGCAGCTTTTCGATAAATTATTATTTGCTTCCTTGTTATTTATTTCGTTTCATTATTCGACAACTTTAAATTCTGATTATTTTTTTATAATTTAATTTTTCGACAATTTTATGTTTCGATCGGAAAATAGATAAAGGCAGGCACTTATCGTAGAGTGAAAAAGGCCTTGAAAAGAAAATAATTGTTAATTAAACATAAATTTTGTACAATTTGTTAATAAAAAAAAAATTTATCTCGATTGATGGAAAACAAATGACAGCATTATCGGGAAATAATTTGGTTTCAAGCCGATTGACAAATTTATGGCCCACATGAACAATATTTTATTCTAAGAATCGTTTTTCCTGATATAAAGTAGCAACAAAAGATGATTGCATAAATATTTTAACCTGTATGTTATACATTTATTTTACAAAGTAGTAAAAAAATATATACTTATTGATTTTTAATTATATTTCTTGCTAAGCCCATCCAAATTTACGCGGTGAAACCTATTCGTTCAACTCATTAAAACATGACCCAAGTTGTTATTTTCGATTTTTGACAAAAGTTTGTATCATCTGTCCTTAAATCATATTCACGTGATTCTACGTCATCAGTTTCAAAGAGGGGTGGTATCATGTGACTGAATAAAATCAACAGTAAAATTGAGTGAAACAAAGTTGGGTTTACGTTACTGCTGAAAAAAAGATTAAGATGATACATGTGTTACTATATATATTTTAGCTCACCTCCAAGAAGTCGAGATGAGCTTAATATGCTATACCTCTGGCGTCGGCGTCCCGGTGTAAGTTTTAGGAGCAAGTCCATTCTCAAATAACTATGAACCCTTCCTGTACCAAACTTGCATATATGATGACACTATTAAACTCGCTTTGGATGCTGGATCTAATCTAATTTTCCAAATGAGTGACAATGACAATGTTTGTGGAGTACAACTATAATTATTTACATGTATAGACTGTTATGATTTTACTTGCATGGAAGACGCATCTAAGGATGAACAATTCTAGACTTGCTTCGGGTGTAGAAGAGGAAGTTGAAGAATTTGGAACAGGACAATTCCCAATGAGCTTTAAAAAGACCTTAAGCAGAACTTGCATGAATATTGCTGTCAAGATGCATACTAACTATAAACTTAAGAAAATATGATGTGGGATTTGCATGATAAACTGATAACATTCGTTGAGGTGAGCTTCGTAATCTCTAATAACCTTTGTTTATCATTATTACATGTATTATCCTATATGTATTTTTTGTTTGCTTAAAAAAATAAATCGGATTCTTGAATTGATAAATCTGTATCATGTTTTCTTAAGATCCCTTTCTTTACAATTCCTTACAATATAAGGATAGTCAAGATTTTATAAAAAAAAAATTATATCTAAAAAGTCTTGTTCCAGAAACTTGTTTTATCAGGGAGATTTTTTAAAATAAATTTTCTTCTGAGAGACTTCTTTGATATTATTTGCGGTGAGTGGGGATGATAAGTACAATGCTGATTCGCGAACTACTAGATGACCATTCGTTGACCTTTAGAACTAATAAACTTAACCACAAGAAATTCCCTCTGGATATTTATTAAAAGATGTCACAGTTGTTGGTAGAAGCTTGGTGATACTTTTGGGTAAAAATTCTCAAGCAAAGACAGACTGACAGTAAAACGCTGTTATAACGTATTTCAAGGTCGTTTTACGGCATATGTACATTTATGCAAAATTTTGCTTTTAAGATACATAACACAAAAGAGACTTTGATGCTTGGGTTGTTTGTTTTGTTTTGTTTTTATTTGTTTTTTTAACCGATTTGAATAAAAGAAATCGTTAGTTTTATTATTTTTCTTTGGTGCTTAATTATGCGATTTTGTTTTTTTTCCCTTATGTACAATGTAATGAAGTATACGGATATAATGAACAGTATACAAAATCAAAGCCCTTAAACAATACAATATAGGAGCAAAGCAAACACGGACCTCCGAAACATCAGAGGTTGGATCAGGTGTCATGGAGGAGGGAGCATTCCCTGCCTACCGGTCACCCCCGCCGTGTGCTCCTTGTCATGATCAGGAATAACGGAAAAATCCGACGTCAATTCAGTGTATAAATAATGGACTAACAATTAGTATGAAAATCGTCAGTCAACATTTGACTCAATGATAAATTGTATTTGCGGACAAAGTCATTGTATCGACCATAGACCTTACGAAATGATGACTTTAAACGAGACTGCTCATATTCTCTTGTTTCATCAACTTATTTGATAATAATTTACCTCGTTTTAGAAATATGTAGAGCATGCTCTTGCGTATCGAATCAACTGTAATTCTATACAAAAGTAGGTTCAGGGCAAATACTGGTTGGGCTTCGGGGGCAAAGTCTCCAGAAAACTAAGGAAATCTTCACAAATTGGAGGTGTTTACTCTTGATTTTAGGATACTACAAACATTTTTAAATTCAAACCGGTGGGGGGGGGGGGGGCTTCATCCGCCTTTGCATAAACACATAATGTGCTGCATTTACTCACACAATCACATGTCACTTTATTACTAAGAATCTAGCACTGAAGCTTAACATGAGTTTTTTTTTGTCTACGAACAGTTTAATTTATCACTCCTCTCAGCTTTCTGATGATTTCTTGTTTCATCTCAAGGCTATTCCTGTTTTTTCTGAAATATTAGATATTTTATTGACCGTTTTCTTGGCATATAAAAATCGAAGTTGAAGTTGAAAATATGGCTGCATCTTAAACTCGCCGACAGTTTAGATTTGTCTGCTTTTGGGTTTCGTTTTTATTGTTTTTTAATTTCATAGTATCTTGTACTGAACATTAAACAAACAATATTATTTAGCTTTGTCTGGTTTTGGGTTTCGTTTTTTTTTTAAAGAAAAATTTCAAAGTATCTGGTACTGAACATATTAATTCCATGTTATTGTGAGTGGATTTATAGGCTTATTTTTAAAATATAACAAGTTTTTATAGAGATCAATGCCATTTTTGCAAACCGCCGACTTCATTCAGTCTAGTATATTTCCACGTTTTGAAGAATTTACGACATATGAAGTTTGTATTATGATACATGTATATATGCTAAACACGTCATAATAAAAACCAGGCTTACAAAACAAACTTGTAATTTATATGATCAACAACACGTCGGACTGAATGCTTGATTCAAGCAAAAATATCATTCACTTCGAGAATTAAAATAGGTATTTCGTAAAGTCTGATGTTTCAGATTGCTTTTAGAAAAAAATTTCATTAGCGTGCAACTTCGCAGATCGTTTTGGACGTACAATAGGCAGTTTGCAATTGTTTTATGATATTATAATTTGCGGTTTGATTGGTATGTGATCAATCTTTCAAAATAATTATCCCAATTTTCTTGTAAAGAATAATGTATCATTTGATAATTCTTGGCTTTATCAAGTAACGCTATATGTGAATCGTGTGATATTCTCTCTCTCTCTTATTCTCTCCCCCTCTCTCTCTAATTCTCTCTCTCCTCTGCTCCTGTAATTCTCCCCTTCCTCTCCCCGTTTCTCTCTGCAATACATCAAACATTTTTTTAAATTGTGCTTTAAGCCTAAAGGGACACCTGCATGCGTATTATTGTGATAAGGTAGACCCCTTGAAGTCGAGGTTTGTGTACTTTATAGAATATGCTACAGAAAAGAATATTAGTATAGTATATGCAACTTAATGCCAATTTTCTTTATATTATAAACAGAAACAGTAGATACCTCTAGCTATCAGTCGCCACCGTGGGGAGGTTCAATGTTTAGCTAGTTACATGTACCCCC